>JASJOG010000153.1:190000-380000 GCA_030142905.1 Heliopora coerulea | reverse complement strand
CATGAAAACTTTCTTTTTAACTTCAGGATGTGTTGTAGTTTCCTTCATTTACTACAGCCAAAAGCACAGCACTGCTTACCAAGTTTCCCCATTTTCATAATAGTCTTACAACAATGTTGCCAATAAAGTGGTTGCTCCAATATGGTGCAGATTGAATTTTGTGGGCTTCATTTTCTCCTGCACTCCAACCTCTGGGTTGTCCGATCCAGTCCTGTTTTTTTTTCAGATCAATGGTTGCATTACAAGATTTGAAACGTGATATACAGTGAAAATAGAGCACCAGCAGCTGGCAACCAGTGTAACAACCACTCTTGTCAGCAGGTCCATCATATGTTTGGGCATGCAGATTGCTTATGGGTAATCCCAACCAAGTGAGTACATCAAATATCATTTGAGCACGAATGTTGCTGGTAGTACCAGGAATTTCATGTAAGGCGACAAAGTCTTCATGCACATATAAATCTGAGCCTACATACCTCAGCAGATAGACCCCTGCTGTTGATCACTTACATCTTGTGTTTCATCAGCAATAACAGCAAAAAAGTCGTTCTCTTGAATGTCACTTGTAATTTCCATCATGTTGTTTTGAGCACAGGGCGAAGTAAAATTAGTTGTATTTCTCAAATAAACCTGTAGATTGGCAAAATCTTCTGATCTAAGTTTTATGAGCTGTAAATAATTTCCATCACTTTCATTATTGCCACAAAATGCCGAGCCTTGTTGGAGTAAATATCTTATCAAAGCAAACATTTTCAAGAGAATTTCTTGCAATATCTTGCTCTTTTTGTTTCTGTGTGTATTTGCACACATACAGAGGACCTTCCAAGTGCAAAGATTTGATTTACTGCCAGCATGTATGCATGGGACATTTGATGTGACTTAAAGTTTTCAAGAGCCTTCTTCCAGTTGTTGGACCCTTGCAAAACAAATGTTGGCATCGGGCCAAATCTGTTAACCCCATGGCACAAGCTTTTGAGCAGCAGAAACAGACCTTTTTTCAAATCAAGGCTATAACATAGCCATTCATAATCTTGAAACCACTTGTTTTGAAAATAAAGTGTTTGGAATGTTAGTTTCTGAGCAGGGATAACAGATATATCTGTCTGATTTGGCTTGTATAAACTCAATAGGCTGCTTCCAATTGCACTAAATGTGTTGAAGGCAAAGTTGTTACCGAAGAGCAACTGTAACCACATAAATTGCTGGAGTCCATTGCTTCAGATGCAGGACATTCCCTACTGTGGAGTAATGGTAGAGATATGGCCAAACTGTCTTCCATTGAAGAGCTCCCCTGTTCGTCATTTTCTGTCGGTACCACCACTGATTACGCTGCTTTTAAAATGCCGAGATAGTGAACCTACATTGACTAATATGCAAACACAAAGGATATCTGATATCCCACTACTGTTTTGCAGGCAATTGCAAACACCATAGATTTATTTGTTGTTAGAAAAAGTACCATTACTGTCTTTATTTCCATGTACATGTTTCGCAGCAGCCAGTGTTTCTTTACATCTTCTCTGCGCTGACCTGACTGGTACACAAGTGCACAACTTTTCAGAGTTTTGCTGGCATAATTTGGATGGTATCTTCTGTCTTACTGTTTGCTTCCTTTTTGACAACCCTTTTAATGTCTTTGGTTAAAGACTTTTTCATTTTTCAGATAACAGCTGCTCATTTGAACACAGTTTGGCTAAGTTTTCCCTGTGATGTTCAACCTGAAGGTACAAATCAAAGATTGTTTCACCCATGAATACCACCCTGGGAAACCACTACAGTAGAATGCCAAATTTTTCATTGTATAATTAATATTTGCACACAATATGCATGTGCTAAGACTACTTGAATAGTTACGACTTTCTAATCACAACAAAATTAATCATATTTAAACATTGAAATCACATATATTCCAATATGATATAATTGGGTTTGGGGTTAAGATAAAGCCTTATTTTATGGGGACATTCCCACAGGTCGAATATTGATTGATACATCAACCTGTGACTTACAGCTCGATTTGGAAGTTACAACATATGACATGCATGGTGCATCGATACAGATTTGTCAAACTTATATTTTTGATATGTAAATATTATTAAAAGAACTACTCCTCGCACAGTCTACCTTGTCCTGCAACTTATCATTTAAAAGTTTTTTCTTCCTTGCCAGTTCACTTATGGGAAATCACTTCCATGATGTAGCTTTATTACAAGACATTATTCAAGAAAAAGTTTGAGGAGAAGAGAAGTTTTTATGAACACCAAATGCTCAGTTATTAAAGTCGAGCCATAGTCCATGAATTCTATAGTTTTTGATTGCTTTGGAAGGCTTTCTAACTTTCAAACAGGAAAAAGAGATAAATGATAGACAAGTCATTGCAAATAGTCTAAATGAGTGTTTCACAACAATTGCATCTTTGCTACTAGCTGGCTGCAAAACCAATTCGCATATGCCAAATACTCATCGACCACAGTTGCTTTCATTGTGACAGTTGACCAATGGAAATTTGCCATAGAAAAGGGAGAGAAAGTTGTGTGTGCTTTTTTGGATTTGAGGAAAGTGTTTGATGTTATTGATCATAATATTTTGATTGGTGAACTGTCAAAGAGCTGTCTTACTGGTGTCGAAGTTGAATGGTTTAAAAACTATTTAAAAGAGAGATATCAATCCGTCAGGTGTGGAAACATAGAGTCAGATTGGCGTTTAATTACATATGGGGTTCCGCAGGGTTCAGTCCTTGGACCGACTCTATTTAATATCTATATCAACAGCATTGCTGATGCTTGCAAAAAGATTCAGGTTGCCTTATTTGCGGATGATATGGAGGTCCATGTTAATGTGAAAGATATCAGTGTTGCAGAACAATGCATTAATCAAGATCTTGTGGGTATTTCAGCATGGTGGAATCAGAACGGGATGATTACCAATCATAGAAAGTGCGAGACTATGCTGATTGGATCAAAGCACATTGTAAAGAACACCAGAGAGTTGCAGATTATCCTTGATGGAAACCAAATGAAGCAATCAGAATTTTACAGACATTTAGGAATTTATATTGATAACTGCCTTACTTGGAATGAACATGTGACTTACAATCCAGAGTGTATCCTAAGCTGAAATTGCTGAACAGACTAGCATCTTTTCTCAATCACAATACATTGCTTAGAATTTACAAGCAAACCGTGTTGCCCTTGTTAGATTACGATTGCGTTGTATGGGTTGATTGTAGTAAAGAGAACTCCCAACGTTTGGAACGCTTACAAAATCGGGTGATGCGGACTATAATGCATGCGAATCGTAAGACTTGTATGCAGGAGATGCATACTAAATTAACTTTGTTATCATTATACAGTAGGTGATGTTTTCAAAAGCTGCAGTATATTTTTAGGATTATTAACAATTACGATTGTCCGAGGCAGTTAATAGGTTATCTCATAAAACGATCGGAAAGATACTCTCAATTTTTGAGAGATCAAAATTTACTAGATCTACCCTTAGTTAAATCCAAATGCGGCCAGACAAGATTCAGATTTTTGGCTGCTAAAGATTGTAACTCTCTCCCAAGGGAGATTTGCAACCAAAAGGTACTTAGTCATTTTAAATATAAACTATTTAAGTACTTTATGAACATGGACAAGATTACTCATGTTTGGAATGTATAGATTTTTTTGTGTTTATTTATGTATATTGTAAATTGAATTTTATCTCACTGGTCACTGATTAATACCAGTCAATTTATTATGATTGACAGACCAGTTTTATCGGTTTAAATAAAGACATTATTATTATTATTATTATTATTATTATTATACTCACCATTATTAAATTGATCCAACAGCCTATTTAATAATTAGATTATAAGCTCAAGATTTCTGAAGTGATAGTTGATGAGGGCTTTGCCCTTGACAGCAAATAATCTAATTGTTTTAGTAGAAACACACACTTTAATAATTTATTTGTAATAATGAACATATTAAAACAACATGTGAATATCACACATGAATGATACTGGACTTGGAATTGTCACGTACTTTAGAAGAAAGATTCAAATTGTTTTTTTAAACTGTCCAAACTAGTCAGGTTGACGAAGTTTGAAAAGATCTAAAATACAAAAAAAAAAAACAATGTAATTGTTGTGAAAACAGGAAGGACTTTAAAAAAAAAAGAAGAGCTGTCTTGGCGGTAAAGTTGTTCACAATTGAAACAGAACAGTTGTGAAAACCGAATAGTTGAGGTTGGTTGAAGTTGCTTGTTGTTTTGATGAACAGAAGATTGAATCTGAAAACCCTGGGAACTGAAAATTGAGTAATCCTCAGAAGACAGAATGGAGGAGTTATCATGGACAACAAGAGATTGCTCCTCTTTGCTACTTATGAAATGGCTTAGGATGTTTGACATATTTTCCTTTTGATGAAAAGACAGGCAAACACAATATGATTCGATTGACTGATCAGACTTATGTCCTGTAACAGCTTTTATGTGCCTTGCCTACATGTTGTTGTCTGAAAGTACAGTAACAGACGTTGCCCAAACACAGTGGTTGGTTGGATGAGCCACGATACCTGCCTTTTGACTCATGGATTTCATCATGTTAACGAGGATGCTTTGGCCCACTGATACTTGGCAAAACCAAACCTGGTCAATATATGGGTTGAATTTGGCTGAGGGAAATTTCTCTCTTTGAGTGCTTCAGATAATTTTCTGGTGTTTTTACTGGATAATGACTAGACTTTGGTGCTTCAAACATTTTCCCATCTGGCTTGTCAGTGCTGTCATTGAGACCTCTTTGATGGTTCTTTGTTGTCGACATTGCCCCAGGTAAGTCCATCCAAAGCTCATAGTATTTTGTTTTGCTGGGAGTTTGTCGAAGAACCAACATTTGCTTGGACAATTTTTGTTGATTTTCTCAATTATGTGAAAGAAGGGATATTGAGTCTAGGGGTAAAATTAATGATTGTTTTGACAATACCCTCTTTGAAATTGTATATAAGAAACTTGGTTTGCAAGAGCAGGATAAATGTAACTGATGTGTAAAACCAAGACAAATGCACAGAGATTTCTTTAATGTTACATTTAGATTCTAAAGTGGTTATAATTCATTACAATCGATGAATAAATTAAAGGAAAACAGTTAAATAAAATTTTACATGAAGAACATGTGTCTAAACTCTTTCTATAAAGTGTGAAAACTCAAAGGCTGAACTTGATGTCTATTTTCCT
The DNA here is from genome assembly GCA_030142905.1 of Heliopora coerulea. Taxonomy (NCBI): domain Eukaryota; kingdom Metazoa; phylum Cnidaria; class Anthozoa; order Scleralcyonacea; family Helioporidae; genus Heliopora; species Heliopora coerulea. The sequence goes on along the minus strand of JASJOG010000153.1, from coordinate 374,780 downwards.
ATTTTCCATCTGTCATCACATATACCAACAACCAATTAATCTAACCATAATATCGACCTTTAGTAAATTTAACACAACCTAATAGTGTCAATGTTTGTATTAACCAATGACTGTCCAAAACAATATTATGAGGAATGGGTCAACAAACCACACTGAGGCAAATGTTGGGCTCATTAAAAGAGTCATTTTAATGTGACTGATAATGACTGTATATATATATATATATATATACATCTGAAGTGCCCTCTGGGCATAAGCTCATACTATTAAAAAGGAAAGGAGTTTACCCATACAATTATATGGACTCCTTTAAAAAAGTATGGTGATGATAAACTCCATGAGAAGTTGTGCTTCTACAGCTTTATGAATGGATGTGGTATTATATCCATGCAATTGAAGTTTGAAATGAGATGTATGGAAGATTATCATTACCTCCATCTAAAGACCAATGAATTACTTCTTGCAGATGTCTTTGAGAACTTCCCAAAGACTTCATTGGAATTTTAGGGATTAGATTCATGTCATTACTTTAGCAATCCAGGAATAGCATGAAATTGGATCTCTTGTCTAGTGTAGATATGTAGCAGTTAATTGAAAGAAGTATGAAAGGTAGTGTTAGTTATACCTGTAAGCAGCATGGTATAGCTAACAATAAGTACATGAAAGACTATGATATGCAAAAGGAAAATAGTTACACAATGTAACTGGATGCAAGTAATCTATATGGATGGGCAATGTCCCAACCCTTACCCAAAATTGGTTTTAAATGGGTAGATGTGGAAGAATTAGACCTCAAAAACTATTGTGAAAGGGCTTCACAATGACCATAATGACTATCCATTGGCACCAGAAAAGATGGAATTGGGGTGTTGAAAGGGAATGTTAGAAAAGTATGTGATAAACTATAGGAATCTTAAACTGTGTCAAAGTTAAGTTAGGAGGTGATCTAGTTGTGGAGGGCTTTAGATTCGAATCAGTACATCGACTTTACTACTGGGCAAAGGCAAATAAACCATTCAAGAAGGATTTCTTTAAACTTATGAATAACAGCATTTTAGGTAATACAAGGGAACACCTCTAGGAAACGAGTTGATAAAGATAGAAGACTAACCAGTAAACCAACATATGTATTGTAGTGTTGACATTACTATATAGAGGATTAAAGTTCAGTTAATATTGGCAGGCAGTTCAATACACATACAATTCTACATTAGTGATGAGGACAGTGAAATAAACGTTCAGAAATACTTAATCATGGCTACAATTCAATATCAAAGATCAATCTAATCTTGCTGTATGTTGGGAAAAATACTTAAAACGGTTCAAAAACTTGATTGCTGCAAGAGAGCATTACTTTTACACTACATTGGGGAAGATGTTAATGATATTTTTGAAACTTTGCTTGACTGTGGAGATGAGAAAGATTTAAAAAAAGGTTGTCATGCTTTAACCAACTATTTTATACCCCAAAAGAACATCTCCTTTGAGATTTTCAAATTCTGAAACAAGAAGGTGGGGAAACAATTGAAGAATTCCACTTTTGCTTGCAAATTGATGCCAAATATTGTGAATTTGGCGATAATTGGGAAAAAGAAATAAAAAAACTCAGATCAAACTCAGCACATTAAACAAAAAGCTTGGTCGTTATTCTTTCTAGAACCCTAGTGCAAAACTGGATGACTTACTTTTCTATGCAAGAACACTAGATGAAGTAAGGAAAATTTCTAAAGGGATAAAAGATGGCAATATGATTGAAAAAGAAAACAGACACTTAAATACTCAGACCAAAATTAACAAAACCTGTTTCTGTTGTGATAATCCACGGCCCCAGCAGGAGTAGGTCTACAGTGTAAAAAAATGCTTGAAGATGAACCACTTCGCTTGCCTTTACAAGTACAATTGAGATAATATGGGATTCCAAAAGGACACCAGTGTACATAACAATGTGCTCAATACCCACAGGTATGAGTGACTTGGATTCAGAGCCAAGCATTTATACCAATCGTCATAGTACAACCACTCACAAACAACAACCAATGACTAAAACTAAGAAAAACTTTCATGTGAGTGTCATCGTTGCTAAGTCAACTGTGCAATTCCCTACTGACAGTGGTTCTTCTGCAAGCATTATTGATGAGCATATATACACAAATATTTGGCTATGAAAAGGTTGTGTTTACCTTTGGAAGTTGAACTCCACTACCAGTTATAGGCGAATTTGATACTGTGCTGGAGTTGAACACCAAAATTGCACCAGGAACAATAGTTGAGGTAGAAGAACGATCTTCAAGCTCGATACTCAGAAAATTATTTCTGAGCCCCAGATGGGGATCAAACCCACAACCTTCTGATGACTGGTTAGATGCTCTAACCATTGAGCTACTGAGACTCAGATGGTGAGCTAAGGTGCAAATTCAATATATATGTGCAACCTAAGCGGAAGCCACTATATATTGATAATGATTGAAAAACATGAGAGCTTGGATATATTGAGGTAGAAGAACGATCTTCAAGCTCGATATTCAGAAAATTATTTCTGAGCCCCAGAAGCTCGATGGTTAGAGTGTCTAACCGGTCATCAGAAGGTTGCAGGTTTGATCCCCGTCTGGGGCTCAGAAATAATTTTCTGAATATCAAGCTTGAAGATCGCTCTTCTACCTCAATATATCCAAGCTCTCATGTTTTTCAAACAGGAACAATAGTTGTTGTAAAAAAGCAACAGGCCACTTACTAAGTGTTGAAACTTCACTTGAATTAGATTTTCTGCATATCAATGTGAAAAAAAGTTGCTGAACAATCCAAGGAACAAGGTGGAATCAGAATTAAAGACTACAAGATTTAGATATTGTTGAACCAGCACAAGGAGCAACACCATGGAAGCAGAATTACAAAAACTACAAGATTTAGATATTGTTGAACCAGCACAAGGAGCAACACCATGGAAGCAGAATTACAAAAACTACAAGATTTAGATATTGTTGAACCAGCACAAGGAGCAACACTATGGGTTATAGCCCTATCATAGCTTTTCCAAAACTGGACAATCCAGACCAAATTAGACTACGTGTGGACATGTGTTTGCCTAACACAGCCATTGAACAAGAACGACATCCACAACTTACTATTGACAGCCTTGTCACAGACTTAAGCGGTGCATGTTATGGCAGCAAACTTCATTTAAACTCTGCAGCTATCACCAACTAGAACTTCAGAAAAGTTTATCTATTAAACGGTTAAATTTTGGTACATCCAGTGCCAGTGAAGTTTTTCAGAAGACAGTTCAACATGTACTTAGTGGAATCAAAATCTCTTGAAATATTGTTTACAGAAGTACATTAGAAGACACTGTGCAAAGTTTTCAAAGTAGCTAAACAGCAAAACTTACGACTCACTCTTGACACATGCCAGTTTGATCAGAAAGAACTCGAGTTCTTTGGCTACATTTTCTTAAAAAATGGGATATTGCCTAGTCCTACAAAAGTGCAAGCAATAAAGAAAACACTGGTTCCAACAAATGTTGCATTAGTGCGGTTTTTTCTAGGTATAATACAATATTGTGGGCATTTTATCCCAAATTTAACTAGTATTGCTGCACTGCTTTGGAAATTAACACATAAGGATGTGACATGGGCATGGACTTCAAATGAAGGAAATTCCCTTTGAGACTTTAAAGTGTTCATTGATAGCTGAAACTGTGATTGGTTATTTTGACCTGTCAAAACAAACCACAATTCATGTTGATGCATCCCCAGTTGGACTTGGAGCGACACTTCTGCAAACAATACCAGGGAAAGATGATACAAAAATCGCATACATGAGTCAATGCTTAACTGAAGTCAAAGCCATTACAAATGAAGAAAGAGGCACTTGGAATAGTTTGCAGGATTGACCACTTTTATTTATATTTATACAGACACAATTTCAAAGTAATTACCAACCTTAAACCAGTTGAGATGGTCTCTGCAAGTGCAAAATCTCTATCATCAGCCTGCCACGAGCGCTGGTGTCTACAACTGCAAGATTACAATTTTGTTGGCAAATACCATCCAGTAGCCAAAAATCCACCAGATTACTTGTCCAGACACCCACTACCAACTTCATTTTGGACAGATGGACCTGTGGAAGAATATATAAATTTCATGGGCAAAAGTGCATTTTCCAATGCAACGAACATTGAGAATATGTGCACAGCCACTCATCAAGATCTGACATTACCCAAAAGAATGCCTGGTACAAAATTAAGAATTCTGAATTATTATTGGCTGATTGCAACCATAAAGAATCACAGTCTTTTTATAAACTCCAAACCGAGTTGTCAATTTCATCAAATTTAGATATTATCTTATGTGGAAACCAGATTGTTATTCCAAAGAAACTGTGACAACAAACAGTACAGTTAGCACACCAGGGTCACCAAAGACTTATTAAAACAAAATAATTAATTAGAGAAAAAGTCTGATTGAGCCTTGTTTATGATCTATGTTGTCAAGGGCACCAACAGAGAATATACCCTTTCTCAAACAAGCAGGCATAACACATCCATCTTCTTTGAAACACTTACAGATAGGTGTAGCAAGCCAATCCTCTATTTCTCTTATGTGGTCATAGGAAGTGCTAATCGCCATCTCAAAAAGCTTGGTTACAAGTGTCTTAGTTGTCGTTGTTGTGTGAATGTTCAATCCAAGATACAATGGAAGAGGTGGCTCACACAATAAGGAGTGGCATGTCTCGGAGGTCTTAGAAATGTAGGTTCTTTTCTTGGTGTTCAATATGATTTTTTGATGTATGGTAAGACATGGTTGAGATTCATTTTTCTCTTGCCCATTAAGTATCAGTGATGAGTGACTTAAGCCTAGTGGGTACCGAGTTTTGCTGGCACTATTTTTGGAAACAACCAGAGAAATTAAATCCCTTGTGAGCAAACAAATCATCTCTAACAATCGTTGCTGCTTTTGCTAGAGGAGCAGTGTCATCAGAAAAATCTCTCATTTTAAATGCTTCCTTAAATATATTGCCTAACATGAATACAAACACTGAGTTCTTTCCGTCATGTTGCTCTTGAGCATCGTCTAGGAGAGCTTTCTTTAACTTTAATTTGTTCACCGTTTTAGTAACTCCTAAATCTTTAAGTTGACCTTTGACCTTAGAGTTCAAACAGAGTTCCTTCTTCAACAGATTTCTCAATGAAGTTAACTAACTCTATAAAAGGTCGAGATTCATTGAACTTTTCATCATCTGTCTATGAAATCTTGCTCTTCTTCAACAAGAAAGATCTATGTTTGTTCCTGAATGATGTAAGACAGGTTAAGTGATACTTGACTTCTATTGCTACAAGGTCTCCACCAGAAATACATGACAGTAACTCAAAATCTCCAGCTTCTGATGTTTCTGCTGAAGATTTCTATTGGCCTCAAGAGTGGTAAAAGTTGTGAAGCTTTTTGTTAGAGTCAGTTGCACAGAAGATACAATTGCGGACACTGTCCGAGGTTTTCTTACGTTTAGAGGTCCCTTTTTTGACTTCTGGTTCTGCTTTGGGTTGTTTGCCCTTTTTATTCACTCTCTAGCCTCTCTTGCTCTGATAACCTTAAATCTGGTGAATTTTAAATTGCACAACTTATACCATGAAGCACGATTTTGTATTACATCATTGACGGTTGCACCTTTGTCAAGTTGCAGCTGAAATGGCAGAGCATTAACTGAGCAAGTGCACCTAGCATAGATAGCACTATTGGCAAGATGTCATGAGTCATTTAATGGACATTTTAAAGCATCAGCTCCAGTTTCCTGGCATATGATACACTCATCCCAGTTGAATGACATGGAAATAAGGGAGGTTGTCTTTACTCTTTAGTTACGGCTGACACAAAATTCATCTATAATTCAACGAAATTTTACCATTAAGTTTAGCAAATGTGGTTTGCTGACAAATAAGACTAATATTGTTACGATAAAATGCCGTATCAACGTGAAAGAAGAGTAAAATTGCTCTGAATACTTACAGTTCCAACAAGTCTGCATCTTGGCAGCCATTTTGAAACTGACCGTGGGCACTAGTGTCTTTCCTACCTGTCAGCTCAAATATGACAACATAATGCGTTTTAACAATGATGCATGCAATACAAAGAAGGGCCAGTGCAAGGGTGTCGTAAAACATGTTCATGCCTATCAGCCAGCACTCATTTATTTCGAATGTATTTGCCACTTGGAAAGTCTAGCAATCAAGGAGGCATGCAAGACCTTGCCAATAAACATTGATTTGCTGACGGTGGATATCAACTCTCATTTCTATCTTAGCATCAAGAGAAAGGAAGAGTTCAAGTCATTCTGCGAGTTTGTCGACATCACCTATAAAAAGATATTTACACATATTGAAACCAAGTGGTTAAGCGTGGTGCGAGTTATTGTTCATGAATTGAAACTTTGGTTGGTGGCCGTCTACTTTGCAAGCCATGAAGCACACAAATGTGGGCAAGTTGAGATCATCAGGGACCAACTATGTGACAAAACAAAGTTGTACTTGCTCTTTCTGGCTTTCCTGCTGCCCACCATCAATTATTTCAATGTTGCCTGTCAAGCTACCATGTGTACAATGAGTCATTTTCTTCATCTTGAAATGAAGAAGTTGACAAAGCGTGTACTGTGGTACTTTATTCAAATGGAAAAGATAGATCTGGCTGGCGTAACCTACACAGAGTTGACATCCAGAAACAGGTGAATGATGAACTGAATGAATAGCAGCTTGCTTTACAGGATGATGGAGCATGGTTCACAAGGTGACAAAATTAATCGGCCAGGTTCGTTTGTTCTATGCCAAGTTCCCCTTCAAATCGCCATTGTTGTCTAATCTGAGGATCCTCAATCCTGAAGAGCGAGCCAACTATAATGATTTTCCTAATGCAGTAGTCTGTCTAGCAAAAGCCTTGCCTCAGCTTAGGCTTGGCAACCAAGGCTGTTGACTTCCAGATGGCAGATGCGGTTGATCTTCTACAAGACCCTAGTGTTGACACCTTTTGGACAAAGTTTCACAAGGTGAAAGGTATTGGTTCTGCTTCACCCACATATTCTACTTTGCTTGTTCTAGTTCTTGCAGCAAGCAATGAAGACAGTGAGTGTTGCTTTTCAATGGTACAAAAGATTGACTCAGAGGAGAGAAGTCACCTAGAAAGGAGTACAGTCGCATCCCTTCTAATGCTCAAGATAAACATTGATGACTGCTTTGCCTACAAGCCAACAGAAGGACTCCTGAAGTTAAACAAATCAGCTTTCTACAAATACAATGCTGAACATAGTAGCTTAAGCCAGGCAGTTGCAGATCAGTGACAGAGATGTCCATTTTAGATGTTCGTCATTGATACCCTAATGTGACACTAACACTTGTAGATATAAGCACTAGCAGTATATACCAGGGTTTTTTACATTTTTAGTGCAAAATCTTAATGTTCAGTTCATTCTGTGCCAATGTATAAAATAAATGTTAAATGGCTTTCTGTCTCAACTTCTATTCATATCTCCCAGTCAGTAGACTTCCGTTGCTGTCCTTTTTTCTCCTGCTCAAACATGCTTAAAACTGCAGGAATTGCCTTTTCAGAGACCCAAGAATTTAAAAATTTCCTGGGGGAGCATACCCTGGACCGCCTAGTTGACTTGCGCTTTGCCCTTGCCCCTACCCACTAAGCAGTGAGAGATCAATGTACCGACCAGGCATGCCTCAAAGGTTGGACAGTCTGGGTATGAGAATTTAGCTAAAAAGGAAGCATTGCTGGTAAGAATTGTAACTGGACATCATAGTTATTAATACAGTAATGGCAGACTGCAGAATAAAGCAAGTAACTAATAAGTCACATGCAATCAAACCACTTGCTGCTTGTAAACTAGTAAATAGGAATGGCACAGGCAATGTCTCGATATGTTAAAGGACCTATAGAAGAGTATTTTTATCGAGAAATTTCATGCATCTTATTTCAAAAGAAGTTTGGTTACTGTGCAGGTCATCAAAAGTATATCCACAAAAGCTTTACTTGACAGAACAAGCATGTTTGACTTGTGGAACTATTAAAAAAAAAAATGGCTCCTGAAACATTTCAAGCTATATTCCATTCATTGCCAGAAAGGAAAAGAACTTTTTAAGGGTTCCTTCAAGTATTCCCCACAGTCTAAGGGATGCGGTTATGGTGATATGTAACAAATGCAAAATAAACAATAGACATGAGAGAAAACAGCATTTTTTGTTATACTGAAGCAATCTGATTCAGGAATTGATAAAAACAACTCAACCATTGATCTTGAAGTTTTTAGAAATGGATGATCAAAATGCTCATACTATTTAAAAGCATGCACATTGCATAATGGTGTTATTATTGACTGTGGACATTACACCAGCTGACCCTGTTCACTTGGACAACACAATCATGGTTGATGTTTCAAATAATTGGGGCAATCTACCAGCAAAGTCACTGTAGATGGCTTTTTACTGTAAAAGGATGGGAATGGACAGCTCAAAAGAACAAAAGTTGATGAAAGAACTGTGGTTCTTGAATTTTCATGTCATGAAACATGACCTTGTGATGAGACAGTGACAACAGTTGGATCACTGAGCACAAGTGTTATCACGAATAATGTAACTAGCATGGAAAGATTGTTGAATGTCAAAATCATGAGAAATGGTAATCATCCAGGATTGCTAAAGTAGCACAAGAGAAGACAAAAATAGTTACAGTCCTTTGGAATCAAAAAAGTATTATAAATGATTCCTGATCTCTTTAGTCAAAATTTATGGTGAAATGGGTACATGGTTTGTTCTGTCAACTGGAGAACACAAGTTATGGTGTCTGCATACTTCTATATGTTAGTTCTTGCCTTGAGTTGTTAACAGTAGATCTTGCATTGCAATGCAATTGTCATCTGGTCGTAAAGATTTTCCTACAAGGGGGAACACCAACAGTGAGTTTGAGATCTGATCCGTTATTCCTTCCACTTATACAAAAAGTATTAGAGAGAAAGACTTTGGACTACTACAGTTCACTTTCACAAGTGAAAACAGAGGAAATTACCCATGCAAAGTTTTATCAGCAAATAATAAGTATTTACATTCCAAAATTTGTTTGGTTGATATAATTGATGTTATTTTTTGTGGTATCTAACTTTACTTAATCATGTTTTGTCAATATTGCTGCCAGAAAAAAAATTACAAAAAAAATCGCAGAATGCTGACGGTTGTTGGGAGGTGCAGGGATTTTCATTACATGCTACCAAAGGAACATTGAAGTCGTAAAGCATGAAAGGATGTTAAGCACTCGATTCTGACCCATAAAAAGTAATTTTTATTCTGAAATTAAAATTCCACAGAGTTTGGCTGCATAATTCCAATTGCCTCTGAAAAGTTGTGTAAATTTATAAATTATATTTCCTGGACCCAGTTACAACAATGCTGCACCATAGCTGTCAGTGACTGACACACAACATTTAATGAGATATAATCCATATATACCAAGCTATCTACTTACAGATGGCTAGAGTGGTATATTAAACATTACAGATTCATAGATTATCCAATTTCAAATGGTTACCTGATAAGCATCAGTAAAAATAGATGTTTTAATTTAGACAATTAAACTAATTTTCAATAATAACATTGAAGCTGTAGGGAATTAACATGAACCTTACTCTAGGTTGTGATGACTGCTGAAAAAAAGTCAGTCACCCGAATTCTGAAAGTTTGAAAAAAATTAATATTGTTACATTGCAATATCGCATTTCTTGCCTAATTATAAATATAGAAAGAGGACACAACTGTAGAATTCTCATTTTGGTGTCAAGTAATGATAAATCAACCGAATACAGAAAATATTTGAAGGTAAAAAGGGAATATGAGCATATGCTACAATGATGGAAATCATGTAAGATGCCATAGTTGACTCTGTAGCATGTTAGGATAAGGTCATTGTTGTTGATGTTCATGAATGTCTCCACAGGAACATGATTATTTGTTGTGTGTCTTTTTTTATATTTTGGCTTTTGAGATCGTAGTCCATAGTATTCATCCTAACACAAATGTTATCTGATATGCCTGCAAATAACAGAGCTAAATAACAGCCAATATGTTGGTTCACCTACAATGATGGGAAAATGGTGATCAAGAAAAGCAAAAAATCGATTAAGTCACACTGGTCATTCATGATTGTGAAGCATCAATGGGTAACCAGCTACTGAAGATGCATCCATACAGAAGTCATAATCATGGTTAAAATTGGTCGTTTCACTGCTCACAAATACAAGTGCACTACCATGGATGAAATGGGAATGAACACATGCAAACAATGTCTTGTGTGGTGATCCAAGTTTTTTTTTTATGAATTTTTAGTGATGTAAGTACAAAATATAAACCTGACCAATCTCACTATTTTTTATAATGATTTACTAAAATGTCTCTTTATGGCCTGGTCATTCTTCGTTAATAGACTAAACATGACTCTTTGACCTCATATTAGTTATACTGGCAGACTTGTCATAGTTCGTCATTTTTTCTTACTTAATTCACTTACATACACCCAGGAAATAAGCATAATTAATTTTTGACTGAGTAAAGAATGATTTAGACATATTGGGACTTCTCAAGGAAATCCTGTTCTGTGTGCATACCTATGCAGTTACATGAAATAAATGTAGCATTATCACAGATGTAAGAAATTAAATCCATGGCCAAGTACTGTTAAAGCTGAATATTTATGTATGGGATGTTGTCGTGACACCACCTACAGTAATTATCTCAACCAAGAATGTAAACGTTGTGGTAGATGAATGATAAAACATTAAGAACTCCTTACTGAAAGCAATATCATGTGAATAGAGGAACGGATAGTATAGATAAATTCTTAAATTATCAACAGTTAACAATTACCACATGGTGGCAAAGGTAACATTATTCAGTAACTCCAGAAATAAGGTTGATGAAATTATTCAACAATGTTCACCATGACTGAAGCAATGAATTATTATTCACTGAAATATTTTAAAAATTCCTCAGTTACATTTAGAAATGTTAGTACCACAAGGGTAAAATTACTTCATTGTTATATACCAGAGGAGCTGATGATAGAGATATGACATAATATTTTATTTATTCCAGTGATAATCTACTATCATAATCATACAAAATAAAAGCAATTACCATAGATTTGTCCATGTAATGTCATTTACACTAGTATCGAATTTTTTTTAGTAAAACCTGCCACTCTTACAGACATCCTCCTAACCCTAACCCCAGGTAATATACACATTTTCAGAGAAGTATAAAGAAACATGGTGCTGAGTAATAAGGATGGTTTTCTTTAGGCTATAATGCATTATGTTTGCAATGAATGGATGATATCATGGTATCACTGTAACCTCCAGGTAGTAAACTTTCAAATGATATACAATTTACTTACCTTACTTGTATTTATATGGTTGAGGTGCAAAACTGCATTAGCATCGGTGATACCACTCTGGTGGAGATCTCCCACACTTTACGAAATATATAACTCAAAGTCTAATTACACACATTGAACATGGCCTGTTCATGTCAATGTTGGTTATTACTAAAGTTTCTGTGGTTATCTGATAAATTTGTCACACTGTATTTTTGCAAACAAATGTGTGGGCAGTTTATTGTTTTTGTTTAGGTAGAGCCATTGAGGGGCTATTTAATAGAGAAGTGGTGTTTATTCAGGAGGGCAATTTATTATTCATATACAAGCTTAGTGTTAGGGTGGAGTTTATGCATATTTCTGGGGCTTTTAAAGAGTGAACAAACAACAAAGAAGGTCCACTTAAATTGTAGATAAATCCATAAACTTCATGGTCTTGAGCCATTGGTTCATTCTTGATGCACACAAAGTTAACTTTTTGTATTTTGTTTTCTATAATACCTTATGTTTCAAGTGAATGTTTGATATTATGGTATCAATTTGATTCCAAGGTAAAAAGCTTTGAACAGATTTATAATTTACCTATGTTAACTTGTATTTATATGGTTGAGGTGGAAAACTGCATTAGTGCCAGTATCACCTTAAACTAGAGTCGAGCAATTAACAAGAGATTCTGATATACTGTAAGGTTCTTCACTGGATACCCAAACAGATCATGGCCAACCACTAGTTTAACTAGTATGGTGGCCGAAAACGGACACTTGATTATTTGTAAATTTCAGTTTGAAAAACAAAAAAGCTGACAAACTAATTATTTAAAAAAAAAAAACAAAAAAAAAACAAAACATAAAAATAAAAGAGTTAAGCTACTTCAAATTTTCAAGTGTGTTGTAATTTTAAAGTCTAATGAAAATAAACTCCATGGTATACCAGAATGCTTTGTTGTACACGGTTGTAAAACTTACAGGTCTGACACTTGTTCTTACCAAGCAATAAGTGTCATGGCTGCTGTGTGTAAGAACTTCTAAAAACCCATGAAAGACAAAAGAACAAACAAATGCAACAGTAAAGGCTACCCTGTAAATGATATTTTGAAAAAAGAAGAGATGGTGATTCAGTGTCTGGGAGAGCTTAGAAGTATGCTTGTATCAGGCCAAGAGAATTTTTGCCATAAACACTTTACTAAACGAATTGCAAAAAATATGGAGTGGAGCATCACTGCTGCTGAACAGGGACCATCATGTATGTCAATAGATCAAATTCCAGACCTTAAAGTCATAAATACATGGTTCATTGAATGTTCAGCAGATGGCAAGTCCAATTCTGGTAACAGTGAAGATTGAGCCTGCATCCAAAAGATGCCTACCTGTGAGTTCCACCAAATCAATTCCTGTTAAGAGACAAAGTATAGCAAGTTTTGCATATGCTTAAACTCAGAAAAGTAATTGATACAAAAATGTCTGAAGCTATTGACCTTTTCATTTTTTATATTAGCAAAATTACCTGGTTCTGTGTACCACTCACAGTCAAGTTAACTGTTGAGAAGGTGCCCTTTGGTACAGGGGATTCTGAAATGGCTACAAGGCCACAAGCAAGGCCCATTATTTCTGTGGCTCAACTTGGGTGGTAGAAAAATATTTACCTAAAGCTTAGGCAATCATAGAAGCTATAAACCAGACATTAGAACAACATACCAAGAAGGTGGTGCAAATGTACTTGTTGGCTAAAAATTTTGCTTTGAAACCGGAGTAGCATCTGCTACAACTAGATTGTGAAGAATTATATAGACACACCCTTTCCTACAACAAAATTTACTTTGATGTGATGGAGGATAATAAATATGTGAACAATACTGGAGAACTCACTGGACCCTTCTCAAATGCAAGGGAGAAAGCTGAAAGTCTTGCTCATTATTCTTATGAACACTTGAATAATGAGCTTATGGTTATTGATATCCAGGGATGTGGTTTCAGTTATTCGACCCTGAAATTGCCTCAAAGCACCTGGTTCATAAAGAATAGCTTCTATTTTCAACTGAGAACCTAGCCTCCAAAGCCATTCAAACCTTTGTTGACAATCATAAATGTAACAAGTACTGTGCCTTCTTAGATCTGAAAAAATTAGACTCAGAACAGTTACCACACAGAACAAGTAAACAACTAAATAGAAGTCACTTCTTGTTGAGTTTTGCACAACAATACATATATTATTTAAAAAAAAAAAAAACTCTCAAAAATATAAAATTGTGAATTTTAACCTCAAAGTCCCTAAAATGTTCATGCTTTGATGTCTCTTATGTCTGTGAAAGCAGACATTTCAAAATCGCCAATGACTAAGGTTCCATCAATTGCCTTGGACACATGACAGCATGATAATTCTGAAAACTTTGCCATGGGTTTTGTGAACTTTTAGTGCATTGCTGAAACATTTACATTCCCAAGTTTACAAGTCACAGCTTGATTTACACTAGTTAATAGGATGTTGCAATTATGTCTTAAACACACTGGTCTAAGGCCAAGAAACAGCTACTGAAATGCTAGTTTTACAGCGATGCTGATAGTTATATGTTAAATACTGCTTCTTCAATATTGTCACGAGCGAGGATCAAGGCAGGAATCTCAATCTTAGAACAAATATTAGTGCCCAGCAAAGGCCATGATGTATAAAAGAAATAAGTTTATTAGCAGGACTAATGTTTTGTTGCATCTTGCAACATCATCAGAGTATGAATAAATTAAACGGGTATCATATTTACAAGGTGTATGAGAAACGGAAATGGATAGAATGGTTAAAAGAGAGAGAGGAATAGAGCTCAGATTGGCATTCAAGGAAGGTCTAAGTTTAGAAATAATAAGACTTTCTCTTACCAAAAGTTCAGAGGCAGAAGAACAGGAGGATAGAATTTTGAAGTCCTTGAGTGATGCAGTGTAGCCAGTTTCACTGAGATGAGTTAAGATGCTTTTTACCTCTTGAGGCAGAGGCTTGTGTATGTAAATGGCAGGCCATGTGGCCCACATACAATGTGAAGCAGCCTTGTCATGTGTAAGAGTAAACAACACAAGACCCCAGAGCTTTAGGAATCCTATCCTTAAAGTTGAAAAGATGAGCAGGTCACTTGCCTGGTTGAAAACCAAAACAAATGCTAATGTGAGGGTAAGAGAAAAGTATAAAACCTTTTGGGGACTGTGTGAAGGACTGATTTGGTTGTAAAGGTTTTGTCTAAGAAAAGAGAAACACATTTCTGAAATAAATGGTAGGAAAGCCATTGGTTTTAAAGATATTCTTTAACATTTCAAGTTCTTTGTGGAAATTTTCATAACTAGAGCACATGGTGAAAATTTATGAAAAGACCAGTGAATATGGGTTTATGATAAACAGAGGTGGTGAAAGTGCGGTAATGATGGGTAATGAGCAGTTGCATTCAGTTTCAAAAGTGAAGTTTACATTTGGATGTTGACAGTTAAGGAAATTCAGAAACAAGGGAATGTTATCAGGGGAAGGGAAAAGTAAAAAACAATCAACATATCTATGATAGTAACTGGGATCGAAATTGGAAGGACAATTATCAAGCCAAGATTTTTCATGGGAAGATAAGATGTCTGCAAGAAGAGGTCGAAGGGGAGAACCCATGGTGACTCCCTTGATTTGTTTGTACAGCTCTGACTTTACCCTTACGTTAGCATTCACTTCATTTTTCAACCAGGCAAGTAACTTGCTCATCTTTTCAACTTTAAGGATAGGATTCCTAAAGCTCTGGGGTCTTGTGTTGTTTACTCATACACATGTTGAGGCTGCTCCACATTGTATGTTTGCCAAATGGCCTGCCACTTACATACACGAGTCTCTGCCTTAACAGGTAAAAAGCATCTTAACTCATCTCAACGAGACTAGGCACATTGCATCACTCAACAACTTCAATATCTTATCCTCCCGTTCTTTTGGTGAGACAAAAGTCTTATGTCTAAACTTAAACCTTCCTTGAATGCCAATCTAAGCTCCGTTTTTCATACACCTTGTAAATACAATACCCATTTAATGTTACAAGATGCAAAAAAATATTAGTCCTGTTAATAAAGTTATTTCTTTTACAAATCATGGCCTTATTGCATGTACTTTGCTGGGCAGTAATATTTGTTATATGTTAGGTAATTGTTGATTGAAATACTGTAATATAAGAATGCTTATGTTTCCTTTTCTTTCAGTTTATATTTGAAAAGAATTTTCATGCTACATGTACATTTGATACTCCCTAAATATATCTAAACTTAATGCACCCTTTGAAATCTTAGAATGTCCCACATTTTTCTCTCTTTTCTGGAAAACCATGAGAGATTGAGGTTGCAACACAGGATTTTGAATTGCTAACATTTTAGCAAAAGCTTTCTCTTCACAATACCTCCAATGATGTCCGAGACCAGGAGGGTGAATTGAATTAAAGTTCCAAGCTGAATTAGTATGTATTTATTAATTGTTATGGTAATCTAATAATTTCTTCATTGTTCACTGGTGTTCGAAATTATGTTTCACTTGAAGGAATGCTTGTACACAGTCTTTTGCAAGTGCTCCTTCTGGTTTTGGAATGACATGCTAACAGCTCTTCATGAATTCTGGCTCCAGACAATCATCTTGAACATTCAGGACCCCTGATTGAATTGCAGCTTCTTGTAGCTGATCATTAGAAATAAGCTTACCGGTGGAACATATAAAAGAAAAATATCTATCCCAACAGATTCTCCATGTATAAAATCTGGGTGGGAGGCTATTTTGATATTAATGCCAATCTTTCTTCAGAAATAGACATGGGCACAAATTCTATTTCCAAAACAATTACATATATGACCTACATAAAAATGTCCATGCCACATTGCTCTCACAATTATTTATATGTACAAGTATAAGATTTTCAAAAATACCACTGACAACACCTCTAAATTTATTAAGCACCAGGGACAGAATGTGTTCGAAATTGTTGGGGCAAATCTTCCAACTGATAAACTACTAGATTAATTTTGGTTTCCAATCAAGAATTACAGTCAATTTTAACACCTTTGGCACATTGATTAAAAGCTACATAAATTTGGGACAAAGTGTTTTTGATTCATTCACACGCTGGTCTTGCATTTAAGATTTTTACTATTTATTGGGCCACCTGAAATGCCAGGGCTAGTTCCTAAAGTACATGTAAACCAACCTCTATACAATTAATTAATTCAACTGCATTGTATGTGTATGCTAGGAGTAACATACCACGTTCTTCCATATCATACTGTTCAGGAAAACTGTGAATGTGATTTGGTACACCATCTAGGAGTAAACGGTCTTTCTGTGCTCATATCCTTAAATTCATCAAGTTCACTTTGTAGAATGGGAATCATTAAATATGCCAGTAGCCTCTTGAAAACAAAAATTTTGAAGACTTGTGTTCAGGACACATTACAGTCATGGCAATCCACCAATTCTTTTGATGAGTTCATCAGATTGCCAATGCAAACAACTTTCAACTTCATGCTTTCATCCTATTGGTTACTTAATTAATAAGCACAGTGTAATTAGCCAGTTTCAAGCTGATGGCAGGAAGTTGCCAACATTTTTATTGTGTAGTTCTGGCGATAAATGATTCCAAGATTTAATAGCCAATACTGTGAATGATCGTCCACTATTGTTCTCACAATTATGATGTGGGCAGACTACATTAATATGTCTGTGTCCAGTTACTCTAGAATGCACGTTGGCATTATGAGGAAACATCACTGATATAAGCGGGACTATTCCCATTAATTCAAATATAAATTATTTAACATTTAATAATTTCAACTTCATCATAGAATGGAATCCAGTTGAATTTTCTTAATAGTTTGACAGTCTTGTCTTCTTTACTCGCATACATGATTACTCTTGCAGCACACTTTCAATGCTATTTTTTGACCGAGAAATCCAAACTGTGCTGCCATAGAGCATCAGAGGTTTAATCATAATGTCATAAAACTGTTTCCACTCACGAATGGGAAGATATGGTCTAATCTGTTTCAAAAGTTAATTGGTCATCTAACACAAGGCCAAGTAGTTTCTTGGTATGAGTCTTCAATTTGTATCCTATTTGCTGTTATCCAAATATGAATGTAAACATTTGCCCTTAAGATCATGTTATTTTCATCAGACCATTTAACAAGTTGATTAATGTCTTTCTGTAACTGAAGTACTTAACATTGCATCATCTGCATATATGTCGATCATTGATAATAATAGTCCTAAAACGGAGCCTTGGGGAACACCCTGCGTGGCTGGTAAAACAGATGATTTACAACCATCTATATCCACAAACTGGATGGGGTTGCATTAGTTGAAGTTCTATTCATTTAATCCCATAGGCATCCAATTTGGCGAGAAGGATGTTGTGTTCTACAAGATCAAATGCCTTCTGTTAATCCACAAACATCAGTCCACTCATGTGATTTGGATCAACATCCAAGAGGAGTTGAATGCACCTGGCAAAAATCTGATTGAACCTTATAAAATAAACTATTCTCTTTTGAATGGTTATATAAAGTTTTATGAATATGTTTCTCAAATGTCTTTGATAGTATTGCCAGGATTGATATTGAATAACTGCCAACATCATCTTCGTTGTTTTGGCTTTTGTAGTTCGGTTTCATTCTTGCTTTCTTCCAAGCAGCATGATCAATACAATGGTTAATTAGTTGACAGATGGATGGCAAGATAGCAGGTGCAGCAATCTTTAAAATCTCAATACTTAGACCATCTGCTCCAGTAGCTTTACGAGAAGACATATCATTTATTACCTTATTAACTACTTGAGGCGTAATATTTGGAATATGTTGAGCATTTATCTGAGTTTGCAATGATGGTTTAGCTATGTGTCCCATCTCGGGCATAATAGAACCAATCATACTAAGTAACTGGGAAGGTTGTTCTACAAAAAAAACGAATTAAAAAGTTCAGCAATATTATTATCTGTTACTGTTTCTGTTCTGACCTTAAGTCAATAACAAGACGTTTTTTCTTCTTTGTCTGTGTTAGGTTCTTTATATGATACCAAATCTTTTTGGCATTTGATCTGTTTTCTGTGATTGTTGTTTTAAATAAGATTTTTTAACTTGTCCAAACATGGACCAGTCTTCTACCTTTTGTGTTTTAACTGCTATTTTAAATAGTCTATCACTGTTTTTTATTTCTTTATTCAAGTCATCTGAGAACAATTTAGGTTGGGATTTCTGTTTAACTTGTTTTTCTTTGAGCAATATTTGGGTATTAAGAATGCTATTAAATATTTCATACCAGATTTCTACAATATTATCAATATCCTCAAATATAAAAGCAGCATCCCAATGAGCTTCATTTAAAGCATGGATAAAGAGTTCAAGATTAATTTTCTTTATGTCTTTGTAAACAAAAAAATTATGTTTGTTGTCAGTAGCAGTTGTCTTCTTATATCTCTAATATTACTTGACCAGATATGGTGAACCACTTGTGTTAGATGTAAGTCGGTAAGGGACTTCACTAACCTGTTCTGAAATATTCTTGCATCTAATGCATCAACAATATCACTTCCTTATTTCATAAATAGCCGTGTTCAGTGACGGTCAGTAAACATCCACAAAGAGAAGCAAACAATTAGACTTGTGAGGGTAGACTTCAATCCAGAGCTTTTGAGATCTTGTTGAGAAAGATCACAATACCTCCTCCACTTCTATCTTGTAGTTGGGTATTTGATAAAAGTAATCAGGAAGTTTATTAGAACCAAAGGTCTCAGAATAAGAATACCCAAGTTGTTAGGCGTTTCATTATGATTGATAAAGAACTGCAAAATCTGTTCAAACTTAGCATCCTTAAGATGCTGAACATTCCACTGACAGAAAGAAATACCTTTAGGCCCATCTGGCTCTGTTAGGTCAAGTGGTCCTGGATTCAGGGTAATACCTCCTGACAGCATTAAGATTCCAACAAAAAAAAGGCAACATTTAAGAGTCTAATTATCCTGATTATCTTCATACTGTTATTCAAAATAGCTTTTGATGATTTCCTCAGTAAGGGCTTTTGTGTGTGAGTAGGACCTTGGGTGGTCGTTCTACAAAGTAAATAACCAGTGTGGAAATGTCCCAAAGATGTAGGGTGAACGTTATTTAGTCTTGACTGATGAATTTGTCCAAGCATGAGAAGAAATATGACACAAAGTATGGTTAACCAAAGAGCCCAATTAGCAGCAGTTTGTCTTGACTTGACTTTCTGATTCTGAAGCCTATTCAAATTTTGACACTTTAATTACCATAAACTGCAGATTATAATCCCTGTGCTTGTACATGGGGGGGGGGGGGGGGGCTTATAAGCAGCATTAAGAAACTGTTTGGGAATGAACTACTAAGAAATAAGTTTGGACTAACATACAGCATTATCACTTACTGGTCTTTAACTAATCAAGCACTTAAATTTTGTAATAAATCGACAAAAAAAAACACATTTAAATTTTCTAAACAAAACAAATATTACAAATAACTCAGTAAAACAGAAGTTCAGACTTCTTGCTTGGAAATCTTCTTGACAGATATTTAAACAG
Organism: Heliopora coerulea; assembly: GCA_030142905.1. Taxonomy (NCBI): domain Eukaryota; kingdom Metazoa; phylum Cnidaria; class Anthozoa; order Scleralcyonacea; family Helioporidae; genus Heliopora; species Heliopora coerulea. The sequence goes on along the minus strand of JASJOG010000153.1, from coordinate 354,803 downwards.
TTTTATTGTCAGTCTAGTTCACATGAAAAGATCATGCTTCCCTCTTCAAACTCGTCAACATCATCCTCAAGGACTTCATCAGCTGATGGCATCTGTTGATCAGGAACCATTAAAATCTAAAGAAATTCTGCATTTCCTGAAGCTTCTTAAAATAGTGTGTTTGTTCTAATTTGTTTCTAGCCATGCTGCCCTGACCCATTTGGTCAAAAGAATTCACCTTTGTGATGCTGTTAATTGCAAGGTTTCACTCACATTTATATTTTAATGTTTTTTTAAAAGGCTTGATGCTTACATCTAGGGGGTGCAGCCTGGTGGAATGTTGACAAGTTCAGTCTTGTAATTACGTAAGGCTGTTTTTACAGTGTCAGTCTGCTGGGTTGTGTGCACATCTGCCACTAAAACCTTTCCTGTTGATGAAACATTGTGTGGGTTTATTTAATACATTGGTCCACCCACTCTTTCACGATGACCTCATCACATCATGCTTTCACTCGAAAATTACAGACTCTTGAGTTACAACCATCTTTTTCAGTCTTAGCATTTCTTTTGCCTTGCCCTCAAAAAATAATAGTTGGTCTATAACACGTGGCTTACTGTCAGTGAACACTGTTAGTTGAACTGTGCATTGATGCTTGTTCAAACCTGAAACTGCACTTGCAGACCAAACTTCTTTTGATCCTGTAGTATCATATGTCCGACCATCATCTATGACAAACGGCAATGGAGTTTGGCCCATATTGGCAATGTTGCCAAGACGGAAATTAACATGTTTTCTGACTCTAATAAGTTTGGTATAAAACTTGGAAATTGCCATACTCAAGCTGACAGGAGCACATGGAGTAGCATGGGTAGTTTTGCACAGACTTATGTTCTTCCTGTTGTAAAATCCTGCAAACCACCAACCAGGATACACTTGATTCATGATTTGTTTTGCACATGTGTTAAACCACCAATTTTTGACAGCTCTGACTATTCCATTGGGGATAAGTTTGCATGTCACCCAGAAATGGGCAATCTTCACAGCAAAAATCAGAATTGCAACAAAAGGCTGAAGATAACATCATTGGTCACATCCCTGACACCTTGGCACAGGTGATTTGTCCATTCTTAATAGACAGGTGAGATTACTGGGGAAGCAAGAAATGCACCAGAAGGAATGTGGATTCTTGGAGGTGGAACTGAATTACTGTTTATTTCTTCGGGAACAAGATATGTGAAGTACTGTCATAATAGAAAATATACACAAAACCCTATTACATGTATGTTGCATTGGTGCTACCAGTATGCCTGCTGACTTGTAACTGCCATACACTATTAAATATGGTACTGCAGTAAGACATTGAACAGTTACAGTAATATTCAATATTATAGTAATAAAGTTATTTTTCTACTTATTATTTCCCACTCAGTTAATATTAAGTACAATTTTTTTTTTACTAGCTGGTTTTACTATACCGTATACTGGTATTTCCTATTTGCATCACAAATACCTGTATGTCGACATAACTTGTATTGTCTCACACTTAAAACATTAAACTAAATAATCCCATACTGGCATAGCCAATCTCTGACATACTGAGTAAACTGTTAGACTACTGTATTCCATATAGCATTGACTGTATACCTGAGTATTTCCTCAAAATCCCAAAAGTCTGTAATAAATTACTAGTAAGGGGGACGGGGTGGATAAATATTAATTTTTAGAGGGGCTTATATCTGGTGGGCTTATAACCGGAATATAATTTTGGCTTATAAAAAGATGGGCTTATAATCTACAGTTTACAGTAGTCATTAAGGTAGGTAGTATACATAAAAATTGCCTTATTTTTAATTTGTGGGCATTGAGACACCAAAGCCATTTTAAAATTCTTTTTAAATGTTGCACTAAAAAGGGTAAGGAAACTTCTAAAGCTTACTAAATGAGGAAATGGATGTTTTTAGCAAACCCTTGAGAGAATAACATAAAACTGGGTGATATTTTAATAGGTAAAGAAAGTCACATGATGCAAAAATAACCAGTAGGATTAAAAAGTTAATGCCATGTAAATTATGTAAGGTTATTTTCTATTTCGATCTACAACTCGAAAAGTGGAGGAACAGGCTCAGAACCTATGGGACTAATAATGCATAAACAGGAAAACTTGTTGGTCAACAGGGATTGGAGGTGATTTTTTTTTTATCCAATTTAAGTGCACAAGATATTCTTGGGACAACTTAATGCTATCCATGACAATGTATGTGCAGTAAGTTGTTGCAAGAATATCTCATGCATGTAAATTGGATAAAAAGACTCGCCTCCAATCCTTGTTGGTCAATTTTTCCAGTTTTGCTCATATTGGAAAACTATGGAAGCCCAGAAAGGCCAATCTGAATTTTTAGAATTTTTCACTAACTAGAAATACATGTATGCAACAGACCCTCGCTCACCCTTCCAATACATCTCTCAAGAATCCAAGTAACATTGATAATTTTTCAAAGTTGTCAAAAATACAAATCATCCTTACTATAACTCAAACTGGACATTATTTTATATTCAAAATTTTTATTCTGTTTTATTAAAACAAAACGTTTGGTGAGAATAACCTTCAACAATTTAATAAACAATAAGAGATCCATTCTGACAATTCTACTGTTTGTCAATGGATGTTCATAGCAAAACCCTGTATTAGTTGCAATCTTGAGATATTTTGAGTTGTTTTCCGATCAAACTTTTCACTCATTTTGCTTTAAAGAAAGATTTTTTATTAGATAGCCAGGCTTTCCATCTTAAAATTGGATCATTCTCAAAGGTTACTGGTCAGATATCAGCATCACAGACAGCTTACGAGTGAATTTTTTTTGTCTTAAAAAACTGATAAATTCTATATTATCTCAAAGTTGGTTAAACATGTCTATTAGAAGTGCTATGAAGAAGATTTATGGTAAGTATTCGTCTGGAGGTAAAACACTTTGTTGATGAATATGAAACAGACAAAGTAAACAAAGAAAACATGAATGGGTTATGCATTTTTATTACTGACCAAAATCGTGAAAATACAAAACTTAAAACGAAATATGGATAGCAAACCTTGTGAAGTTTTTTTGAAAGAATAACGAGAAGAGAGAAGTAAAAGATGTACTTTTTCCATGGTAGAACATCAATAAAAAAGAAAAATGGCATACAAACCTGCAACTGTTGCATATTTTCAACTAAGTATTCAGTGGCACCTCAATACAAACGGTTCAATGGTACATTTACACTTTTAACTTTAAACTCCTGTTGAAAGCATTACTGGTCCAATATGGTAAAGGTCATCACTCTCGATGTGAGAAAGACTGAAGCAGACAACTGTTTTGCAGAAGGATAATTTGGTAACCAAAAACAAGTAGCTAATGATTTTCCGGGCAGAAAACAGACAATATAAAAATGAGAGCCCAGCTCATGATTTTTATGTGGAGAGGCATAATAACAGAAATAGAACACAAAGTATTTAAAACGACTTTACTAATGTTTCATTGCAGACGTGCAACATATTCGGAGTGACTAATTTACAAATGTGACTAAAACTTATATATCTATTTACATGTGATGATAAGTTACATGAGAGCTAAACAATAGGATTAAAGTGACAAGATGTAGGGTGACAGGAAAATAGAGATGAATTGAAATGAAGTGAAAAAAGGACCACATAGAACTAAAATAAAGAAAGAGGTATGGATGAGATGTTTTTGTTGAGAGGGTCTAAATTTCGATATAAGTGAGCTCTCTCGAAGGGGGAGCTCAAAGTTGGAGTAGAGATGTGGTGAAGAGATTGATGTGCGTGGCCAAGAACACTTGAAAGGGAATTTGTTGCAAGTTTCCTTCCCATCAGAGGCGAAACCCCCAATATGCTGGCGCATTTGGCCGAAATACAACGCTCTGCAGCATTGACATGAGTATTTATAAATAATACGTGACCTCATCAGTTTGGGAATTCGGTCTTTGAAGGAAAAGAAACCTGACAGTCAACTGCAAGATGAAACGCATGGTAACGTGTGGAAAAGCAGAGGAACATAGTTTAGCAATTTGAGCTTGGATTTGTAAAGAGTGTGAACCTGTGAAAGCGAGAGAAAAGTTGAGAATAGTTTTGTCAGGTGTGTTTGAGTTTCATGTGGGCAGACTTTACAGCTTATTGAGAAAGACTCTAATGCAGCTGTCAAGGTGAGTGTCAGGATATCTATTGTTGAGTAAAAGTTTTTTGAGGTTAAGTAACTCGGAATGAATGAGTTGGTGGGAGGAACAGATTTTAAAATAACGATTAACTAGAGTATAAACCAGACCACGTTTGTAGGAAATCAGAATGAAACTGTCAAAATGCGTGAATAAACCGGTGAAACTGGGCTTTTGGTAAACAGAAGTTGAAAACCTGTTCCAGTGATCGATCAGGATGTCCAGAAAAGGGAGAGCTGAATTATTCTCAAACTCGCAAATGAAGGAAATGTTGGGATGTTGTGAGTTTAGGTATTCATGAAAAGGTGGAACGTGGTCAGGAGAACTAAAAATAGCAAAACAGTCATCTACATAATGGCAGAAGAAAAGTGGTTTGAACTCTGGTGGACAGTTGGCTATCCAATTATACTCGTGAAAGGATAAAAAAGTGGACCTAGTGTAGAGCCCATGGCCACACCATCAATCTGTTCATAAAGACAGTTATTAAATAAGAAAAAACAATTTTTAACTGAAAGGCATAAGAGTTTACAAAATTGCAATGCAGAGAAACCATTGTAAAGTGCGAAATTGTTAAAAGCCTTGTTAACTATGATGTCTATTGTTTCGTCAAGTGAAACTTTAGTGAAAAGCAAGTTAACATCGAAGCTAGCCATGAAATCTTTATCTGTATCAAAATTAAAACTTTGTAATTCTTCAAGAAAGGAAAAAGTATCATCATAAAAGGACTCGAAAGATGGGGAGTAAGGGAAGAAACAATAAATTTAGATAGGTTGTATGTGTGAGTGCGAATGGCAGAAAGGATGGGTCTGAAAGGCAAATTAATCCTTATGTATTTTAGGCAAACTGTACATGATACCTGGTTGAGAGCCTGAGGAAGCTACCGTATTTCCTCTATTTAGCCCCCCTCCTAATTAGCCCCCATTTAGAAACCAGCAAAAGAAAATAAGCCCCCACCCTCTATAAATTAAGACATGACTGGAAAATCAATCTCAGGATGGAATCATAACAAAATATGAATGCTAAAGCTTTATAAAAAATGCGTTTATTCATTTCAAATTTAGTAATGTAAATATCAGAATAGTCACTTGCTTTGTGTCAAAATTTCAGGCAAAATTATAGTCATGTGTTTAAGTTTTTCTTTTTTCTTGTAGAGTTCATTGTGCAAAATACTGATAATTTGCTTGCTCACGGGAAAGGCTGTGTAAAGACCCGGCACTACCAAGCCATCCTCCAAGTATCTCGATCCAGTTGGTGAAAACTCTAAATCATTTCCTTCTCTGGCGAAGGACTTGCACATTAGAAATGATAACTCAACTGGCACATGCCCAACAAGGTGCTTTTCTTCACCATTGGTCTCGTCCTTGTATATACCAACAGCATAATCGTCAAAAAGCTTTGCTTCCTCTCTAGTGTCATGCTTGCATATCAACCTTTCCCCAATAACTGGAGTCTGTATTGTTTTGTAAACGTGATGTCCATGAATGACCGATTGGAATTTGAGGCAGAAAGTGCGCTTTAACTCTCTTTCTCGCAGTCAAACTCGAGCCATAATCTTTTACCTATAGGCATAGGACTATAGGAGTCAAGGGAAACAATGCTTTCTAATGCCTTGCCTGTATAACAACTGTCGACATATGATTTTACAAGGTGTAATTAATGTCATTTGAGCCTATTCACAGGTACCGGTAGTTCGTTTTATATCAAGCGATAAAGTTTCTTAGCCACTCAATACTCATTTGATCCTGCCATTAAAATTGGCACAGATCCCAACATATCGGTAACTATACTTGCATATCTCCCTAAAATGACTGATGATGATGACGAATTAGACGAGGGTTTAGGAAATTTAAAGTCCTATAAAGGAAGAAAAATACATTCTTACTCTGTTGAGTTTAAATATGGAGTTGACATGTTTGCGGACAATAGCTGAATCACTGTAGTGGCAAGAAAATACAACATCGACCGCCACAGTGTTCATGAATAGGTCAGGCAAAAAGTGAAGCTTGAAGACCTGAAAAAAGCAACTGGTGGCACCAAGAGAGCACGTCTTGATGGAGCTGGATGTGAGATAACAGATTTTGAAAGAGAAGAAACCGTCCTGGAGTGGATTTATGACAGACGAAGTAAGGGCCTTCGCATTTCATGGAAACTCGTAATGGTCAAACCAAAACAACAACTCATCAATAGGACTAATTAATGAAGCGCAATGGTCTGTCCCTAAGGCAACGTACAACCTAGGCACAAAAAAACCCAGACCAGCTTGTTGATAAACTGTGTGTGTATATACTAAAAGTATGATGAATGCACAAACGGGTTGAATATCAATTGGGTAATATCATTGCAGTGGACGAGATAGCTGTATGGAATGACATGATTTCAAACACCACTGTGGAGAAGTGAGCAGCTCATACAGTTCACATGAAAACAACAGGTCATGAAAAGTCTAAAGTGACAGTTTGCTTGACAGGATCTGCAGGTGGTAGTAAGAAAAAGCCATTTTTTGTATTCAAAGGAGGGCAATGTGAAGTAAAAAGATTTCACAAAGAATACAAAGCAAGGTGTTCTGTGGGCACAAGCGTTAATGGGTGGATGAATGAGGAGTTGACTGAAAGGTATTGCCGTGTTGGGCACATTCACTTTCGGATGTCATTTAACACCTGAGGTGAGAGAAACCCTGAATATAGGAAAAATTGATCCTGTTATTGTTCCTGGCAGTTGTACTAAATACATACAAGCACCTGATGTCAGCTGGAACAAACCTATGAAAGAACATTTGAGAACCATGTACAACAAATGGCTTTCAGATGAGTGCTATGAGCTAACAGCACAGGGAAACATGCGAGCCCCCATCAAAACAGCAAATGATCGGCTGGGTGCTTGAGGCTTGGTGCATGTTACCCACAAAGCTAATTATCAAATCATTCAAGGTGTGTGCTCTGTCTTCTGCCCTTGATGGATCAGAAGACAACAAAATTATGTGCATTAAGTATGGACCTTGTCAGAGTCTTGTCAGCCGACTGGAAAGTACAGCACATGGTGAGGATGATGTATCTGATCCTTTTGATATTCAAATATCAGAAGAGGAAATGTGTCTGGAGGACATTGAGGAACTTCTCATTGATGACAGCGATGAAGAACTTGACGATATATAAATTATTTTGATTTCGCTATTACTGACTGAATGTAGTATACAAAATGCACTGATGTTTTTATAAATAAATATACATGTACTGGATTGGGTATTTTAATAAATACAAATTGATAAAGGTGCATGTGTTGTGTGAATTAGCTTATTTATGGTACCAATTTCGTGTGAAAATTTATTAAGCCCCCACCCTCAATTTAGCCCCCCTTCTAATAAGCCCCCCTTAAAAACTAACAAAAAAAAATAAGCCCTCAGGGGGCTAAATAGAGGAAATATGGTAAATGTTCGTATGTTTCTTGAGGTTAGGGAGAAAGCTTCGAAGTTGGTTCTCCTGGTTGATGGTATGTTTGAATAGGTCGGATGACAGCGGTTTGAATTTGGTTGTATCGGCCAAAATTTCATGCATCTTGGAGAGATAGTTGTCCTTGTTGACAAGGACGATCCTGTTTCCCTTGTCAGATTTCATGATAATAATGTTGTGGTCATCTCTTAGATTCTCGAGAAGCTGATAGTCTTCCCGTGTTAACAAGAAATTGGGTGGTAAATAATTTCGGTAGCCTGACAGACCAACGTCTTTAAGTTTTGTCTTAAAAAAATCATCTTCAAAACCAGAGTCCTTGCAAATAGTTTCACGTTCGAACTGTCGGTGTAGATACTAGAAGGGCAGAAGAAAGTCACAATAGTCGAGTTTATCTTGTGGGAGTGAGAAGTTGAGTCCTTTGGCTAAGATATTACTCTCTTCAGGTGTAAGCATGCGGTTTGAATAATTAAAAATAACATCAGGATTAACTGATCCAGTGGAGGAAGATGAGCAGCAAAGGCGGAGTAACTTTTTTCTTGGACTTTTTGATGTTTCTCAATTATCCGGGTGTTCTCTTTGTCAGAGACGGATTTTAAATGAATGAGGTCTATAGTTCTTACAAACGATGAGGGGTGAGAATAAGCAGTGGGTGCTTGGGTTGTCAAAACACACATTCTTTATCTTTTCTGTGATATTTCTTTGTCCAGGAGTTTCTTTTGACATTGATAGTATGCCAAAGATCTTCTGGGTTCCCTGTTAGCAACTTTGAAGCACACAAACTTAGGGATAATATTTCTCTTCTTACAATTCACTAGAAACAGCAAGTTGAGTTTCACTTTACCCAGCTTGAGATCAATGTGTTGGAAGTTTATGAAGCAGACAGTGAACCTTTGTCATGTCGGTCAGTTAAAATTGTGGCTATTGATTTTCCAGGTGGAAAACATAGACGTAATATAAAAATGAGAGCCCAGCTCGTGATTTTTATGTGGAGAGGCATAATGACAGAAATAAAACACAAAGTATTTAAAACTACTTTACTAACGTTTCGTTGCAGACGTGCAACATCTTCAGTGACTAATTTACAAATGTGACTAAAACTTATATATGTTTAGACGTGATGATAAGTTACAATGATTTTTTTAAGACAAAACTTAAAGACATTACTCCGTCAGGCTACTGAAATTATTCACCACCCAATTTCTTGCTAACACAAGAACACTATCAGCTTCTCAATAATCTAAGTGATGACCTCATCATGAAATCTGACAAGTGAAACAGGATCGTCTTGGTCAACAAGGACGACTTTCTCTCCAAGATGCATGAAATTTTGACTGATACAACCAAATTCAAACCGCTGTCATCCAACCTATTCAAACATACCATCAACCAGGAGAACCAACTTTGAAGCTTGCTCCATAACCTCAAGAAAGATGTTATATCCAAAGAAACATATGAACATTTAGCTTCCTCAGGCTCTCAACCAGGTATCATGTACAGTTTACCTAAAATACATAAGGATTAATTTGCCTTTCAGACCCATCCTTTCCGCCATTTGCACTCACACATACAACCTATCTAAATTTCTTGTTTCTTCCCTTACTCCTCTTCTTTTGAGTCGTTTTTCCTTTCTTGAAGAATTACGAAGTTTTAATTTTGATACAGATAAAGATTTCATGGCTAGCTTCTATGTTAACTTGCTTTTCACTAACATTCCGCTTGACGAAACAGTAGACGTCGTAGTTAACAAAGCTTTTACCAATTCCGCACTTTACAATGGTTTCTCTGCATTGCAATTTCATAAACTCTTATGCCTTTCAGTTAAAAATTGTTTTTTCTTATTTAATAACTGTCTTTATGAACAGATTGATGGTGTGGCCATGGGCTCTCCACTAGGTCCACTTTTTGCTAACACTTTCCTATCCTTTCATGAGTATAATTGGATAGCCAACTGTCCACCAGAGTTCAAACCACTTTTCTTCCGCCGTTATGTAGATGACTGTTTTGCTATTTTTAGTTCTCCTGACCACGTTCCACCTTTTCATGAATACCTAAACGCACAACATCCCAACATTTCCTTCATTTGCGAGTTTGAGAATAATTCAGCTCTCTCTTTTCTGGACATCCTGATTGATTGCTGGATGGGTTTTCAACTTCTGTTTACCAAACGCCCAGTTTCACTGGTTTATTCACGCATTTTGACAGTTTCATTCCCATTTCCTACAAACGTGGTTTGGTTTATACTCTAGTTAATCATTATCAACTCTTTCATTCTGAGTTGCTTAACCTCAAAAATGGATATCCTAATACTTTCCTTGACAGCTGCATTAGAGTCTTTCTTGATAAACTGTTCAGTCCGCCCACATGAAACTCAAACACACCTGACAAAACTGTTCTTAAATTTTCTTTCCCTTTCACAGGTTCACTCTACAAATCCGAACTCAAATTGGTAAACTATGTTCCTCTGCGTTTCATCTTCCAGTCAGGCAGATGACTGTCAGGTTTCTTCTCCTTCAAAAACCGAATTCCCAAGCTGATGAGGTAGTGTATTATTTATAAATACTCGTGTCAATGCTGCAGAGCGTTGTATTTTGGCCAAATGCGCCGGCATTTTCATACGCGAATCTCAGAGCATATGGGGGTTTCGCCTCTGATGGGAAGGAAACTTGCAATGAATTCCCTTTCAAGCATTCTTGCCCATGCACATCAATCTCTTCACCACATCTCTCCCTGTCGTTCTAACTCCAACTTTGAGCTCCTTTGAGAGAGAGCTTACTTATATTGAAGTTTAGACCCTCTCTCGAAGAAAACATCTCATTCATACCCCTTTCTTTATTTTAGTTCTACGCGGTCCTCTTTTCACTTCATTTCAATTCATCTCTATTTTCCTGTCACCCTACATCTTATCGTTTAGCTCTCACGTAACTTATCATCACATGTAAATAGATATATAGGTTTTAGTCACATTTGTAAATTAGTCACTCTGAATATGTTGCATGTAAACAAGTAGCTTTGCAGTGAGTAACCTGGTACCTGTTTACCTTGCAGTTTTGTTTCGAGCCAAAAGTACATCCTAACTTCTTCAGTGGGGGGACATTTCGTAGGGAATGAAATCTTTGTGTGGAATGTGGAGAAAGCATCCAAAGATTGTCATGGCCTGGACAGCTCCTCTGCTATCCCACTTCTCAAACAGTTGAGCATGAATGTTGTCAGGTTAAATACTGCAAAATTTTCAAAAGTAATCATCCTAAAGAGATGAATGAGCCAGATTCTTCACTCTACTTTGCCAATAAACACCAGGAAAATCCAGGCGATAATATTTGGTACAAGAAGTCTCCCTTAGGGAAGAATGAAGTCGGGAAGCTAACTTTTGAAAGCTGATCAAAACAAGTCCATTTGCAGAACTTGTATTTCAAAGCTGCTTGATTCAGATGTACCTGTGATTGTGTTGCTCAGGTAAGTGGTTACCAGGACATGAAAAGTCCTAAGATTTATACAAATCTGCACTTATTCAACTTCAGTGAAGAATGTCATTTTAACACACCTAGTCGCTTAGGAAATATCCTGACAGCAAGTCAGTTTCCTTGTGTCCTTTGTTTGTATAAATCAGAAAGAACCAAGACAAAGTGTTGCTGCAAAAAGTAAACAGTTGGCAAATACATATTCCAAGGATTTAACTTTGAGAACTGTTCTTTCAAGTCAAATTGTCCAGTTACTGAGGTGACCCTCAAAAGTGAAGCCAGCTGCAGGCACCAAGAAAGCAATTTCCTTTGCCGGTCTTGAATCATTTACTGGCTTCAGTGTTCAAATAATGTAAACCACTTGCAAGAGATCCATAGAAGAGAAAAAAGAACATGACCAAATCAATTTGCTTCAGTAGTATGGTTTGGTCAACAACATACCAGTCCCTGAGCTTGCATACAGCATTTTTGAGTGACCAGAATCCATGTATATATGTATGGAATAATAGAAGCACAAAGCGAAAATTTTTCTAACTAGTAACCACATGTGTAACAGGACTCCACACACGTCAAGATTAGTACCCTGACACCGTGCTCGGCACAGTGGGTGAGGGGATAATGTAAGAATTAGAAAATTGTTTTAAACCAGGTGTATCTTTCAAATTCGAAAAATGCCTTTCAATGGCAAAAGTATTTTTAGAACCTTCATTTTTTACAAAGTTTAACTCTCCAAATAAGACAGGTATCCTTACCAAAACTGCTTATAAAGTGTAAGACTAATACCAGGAAACAAAGTCAACGTTCCAACACCATGCCTATGATGTGTATAAAATGCAGACAGAATGTTAACTTTACCATAGTATATATGGAACCCATCAGACCCAGACAAGAAGGAACCCCAGTGAAGAGTCCTCACCTGATCCATTCATTCATGAACAATCCTCAATCTTCAGTGGAAGAGTTATTTAATCCAGCAACAGCTATTGTGGATGAGGTAACTATGCCAGTGTCTTCTATATTTTTAAATTTCGTTTGGGCTGCATAAACATATAATTTATCTAAAAGCATTTGACCGAGTTTTCATTGTTGTTGTAGGTTTGTCTTGAGGAACTCAAAGACATATGCTCTCATAGTCCGTCAAGCAAACAGGATGCACTAACATGTTAGACCAACAGAACCAACTACTTTGGATTTTGAACTCGAGGACCATCTGCCAGATGAATTTCTCCATGTAGAGTTACATATTTGTGTTTGGAACAAAGGAACAACTGCAGCATGTCAGTAGTGCAAAAACATGATATGTTAATGGTACTTTCAAGTTATGTCGGCACCCCTTCTCAAAGCTCCTAACAACAAATGCTTTTGTCAGGAAAGAGTATCATGATAAATGAGTGCCTCTTTTATTTGCAATCAGGTCTGGCCAAAGAAGGATTATCATAAGGTGATGCAATGATAAATCTATCTAAATAAATTATATCGATAAGGGTTATATGATTAAAATTACATAAGATTATAAATTATTAATATTAAAAACAAAAGTAATTATCATTACCAGGAACCAGAAATTACAAATATTTATACTTACATATATAAATTATGTTTACCTACTTTACATTACTTATTATCAGTGGATGTTTTTACCTCCAGTTGATGAAAACAGTGCTAAACTTGCCCTCTTCTTCACCCTCATTGAAAAAAATCACCATTGATTTTGAAGCAACCTTATGGAGTGTCATTAGGCACCTGCTACCTGATGAGTTGTGTATTTGACCGGACTCAAGCAGTGTGGAGAAAGGTTAGTTCATCTTAGTTCAAACTTTGATAATACATAAATAAGTGATGATGAAATTATAAGTACAAAAGATAATTTCCTTTTCTATGTCAGGTTCAAGGATTAGGTATTCAAGATGCATATACCAACAACTGTGGTACCTATACATATATTAGAAAGATCATGGCCTTACCCTTTCTTAGAAAAAATACATTGCACATATGTTTGCTACATTGGAAGGCATGTCATAACAAGAATTGACAAACTATGCAAAGTCCACATGGATTGAAAGTACCAACTGGCCACCGTCAACTTGGAGTGTGTGTATGCATTCAGTTTGTCCAAATAATGATGTTGAGGAATGACATCATGTTTTAAATTGCCATACATCTGGAAAGACAAAGGTACTACTATACCTGCTAATAAACCTCCTTCACAGAGAGGCCCCCTTCAGATCTGAGTAGTGTCTGAATAGAAGCTGCAGAAAATTCAATAGAGGAAGTACAGGAACCAGCAGTCAAGAATGGTGACTGCAACATGAGACAGCCGGTGAAGGCCTGTTCACATCTAAATGGACCAATAGTGTAAATTATAAATATGGATATTAAGTTCTGCATAAAACACTCACCAAATGGCTTTATGCCCATAACTCTATAGTGGATTGACTTGTAGCAAAACAACAGATTCAAATCATGAACAGTCTTCTTTGCGGCAAGTTGGACCTCCCCTAGCTGATGCTGACACCATATTTGACTAAAGTGCGAGTAGTTTATGTGCAGTTCACTCCCAATGACTAAGCCAATTGAGATGAGTTTTGATGGGTTCATAAATATAATAGCCAGTTTTATTTGGACATCACTACAGAGTCACGTGTGAGGCATGTGCTTGTCTGTCTAGTCATTGCATCCTTGCTATCTAGTCTGATTACCGGATGGTGCCCTCTCTCTGAAAATTTTTGAAATCACATTCAGAGTCCTCATAGACATACCTTACTTTCCTGTTGTAAGTGTTCTCATAAGTATTATTGGCTTAAAGAAAACACTTCTTTCAAACAATTTGTGGTTAGTAATTTATTCCATTTAGCACAACAACTCCGCTCACTCTAGAGACCGGAAATCCATTAAAATGGCCTTAACATGCTCAATACAAGAAAATCCTACAAAGAAGTTGTTGAATGTCTCATTTGAAGACACTGGGAAATGATGGGCCTATGGTCGAAACTCTTTTGTGAATCAACAAAACCGTAAGCATTATGACAGAAATTCTAGGGAGACTACATAACTTTACGGCCACTGACAACAGATCACGACACAAATTCTAGTCAAACTAGAAAGGGAAGTAAAAAGACCACTGGTCACAAACAAATAAGGAACTCTTCCTTGAGTTCATCCAGCAAAGAGTTTCATAGCAAAGTTGATCTATTGAGCATTCACACAGGCTCTTCTGATGAAGAAAGTGCATTAACGAAGTTCTCCAATAAGATTGCCACCAGCAAAATTAATATGAGCGAGAAAACAGATGAGGAAATTGAAGCTCTTAACAAACTCTTAGATAAGACCTAAGTTGAATCAACACCTCATATGACTGATAAGCAAATTTACATTGTTGGACTTTGTCCAAGATGTTGCTTGTTGTGATATATCCCTGTATGATAACACCACATCCCATGGCTGCTAAGGTTGCTTTAAAAAATGGAGACAGAGCTGATCCCGCTACCATTAAAAATATTGATGACATGTTCAATCCTATATATATTTTTCTATACTTCTTGTACTTCCACCTATAATAAATGTTTAATTTATGGTGAAAACAGTATAGTCTCTAACTCTTCAATTTGATCATCTCTAAGATTCTTAGACATGCGATTAAAATTAATTGGATCCATATATATTAACATATATTATAAATTTATTGGTTCATGATCTGTCTTATACCAATTTTTGCAAAAACATTCATGGTGTAACAATATATCTGATTCAGTCATTTTATGTCTATATAATAGGAATATAATTAAATTTAAAATTAAGCCATATGCTTAAATCAACATCACTGATTAAGAAAATATTTATAAATGTGAATATTTAACTTTATGAGGAAGATTATTAAAATAAACAGTTACAGTGTATCTAAAAGTTCTCTCTGGAAGATGTAGATTGTGTTTTCTGGTATTACAACTATGGAAAATACTATTTCTAACAAAATGGTGCTAAAGATATTCTGGTACAAAATTATTTTGATATTTAAAAACTAGTATACATTTGTCCATTTTTCTTCTGGATGCTAAATTAATCCATTTCAATAAATGAAATGTATTTTGGGAGGAACCATATTGTAGAATTATATGGGCTGCGCAATTTTGCAGGTGTTGCAGTTGTTGCAGTTCTTGGCTATATCCCTCCGATATATCTCCCCAGGCAGTATCAGCATAATCAAAGGGTGAATGATTACATTTTAGACACATTTAGATGCTTTTAACATAAGACATTTCTGTACATGAAATAGTAAGCCCAGATGCTTACAACCCTTCTTACTCACTGACTCAATATGTTCCTTTCAGGTCAACTGCTCATCTAGTAATACTCCTAACTATTTTAACTTTGAGACTTGTTATATATTTTCCCCTTATATCTGTATTAACGGATCATCATTTTTCTCATGTACCAAATAACATCAATTTTGTCTTAGTTCGATTTGCAATTAACCTTTTTTTTCCATCCATTTTCTCTCATTGTCCATGTCATCTTGAAGCATGTTTGTTATCTCAGTAATAGAATGTCCTGTAAAATAGATGACAGTATCATCTGCATAAATAATGGATTTAGGCAGATTGTTTATGTGCAGAACAAATAGTAATGGCCCCAATATGGACCCCTGAGGTACACCATATTCCACAAGCAGACTTCAGGACAAGTCTTACCCAAATTTTACCTTCTCAGTTCGTGTAGTGAGATAATTCCAAAACCACTTTAGGCGGTCATCTATCCCATCATGTTCAAGCTTACAAAGTAATTATCTATGTTCAACTAGATCAAAAGCTTTTTTTAAATCAATAAACATACTACCTATTAACGTTCCATTGTCCATATTCTCCAGTATATGGCCCACTACATCATTTTCAATTCAAAATCGTCACTGGTCACACCAAATTCATAAGATGTCAGAACAAAATCACAAGAAGTCAAATCAAATTTGTAGGACACCAAATGAGAAGAGCAAAATTTCAAAACATTGCAGAAGTCAAATCAAGAATGCAAATCATAGCACCAAATGTGTTTTTTATTAAATCAAATTCCCAATTGGGCAAGGTGTTAAAGCAGAATTTGAAATTTATAAATTTAAAAAAACATGAGAATACTTTTTAAAGACATGTTTAGGCAAGACTTCAGCCATCTTCAGTTTATAAAGTGATGTTTATAAGGCTTTAAATAGGAATTATAGTATGAATAAATTAACTAATTACAATGAGTGTGTTGTGTGAGGATTAACGGAGGGGTATCAGACGATAATTACTAGCAGAGGTGTTGATATGTTGCATTTGTGAGTTTAATTCTGATTTTCTATTTTGGATGTGAATAGCTTCTTTCAATTTGAGTGTGTAAGTGGTTCTGGCCGAATCTAAAATTTTGAAGCAGTTAGGTGTGTAATGGTTTTTGCAGTTGGTAGAGTTATTGAGGTGTCTAAAGAAGTGAGAATTTCAATCAGTTAAGGTGTGCTCTTTGATCCACATTGAGAAATGGCAAGAGGTTTCACCAATGTAACTGAAGATGGCATAAGTCTTGCCGAAACATGTCTTTAAAAAGTATTCTCAAGTTTTTGAAATTTATAACTGTCCTTTTGCTAACGAGAAGTTTTGGAAGAATTTGAAATCAAACCAAGCTCATGGAATGGCTTATATACGAATTTCCACAACACACTATAGTGAACAGAGAATGGATTTGATTAACGGCCTGTTCACACCAGCTAGTTAGATCAACCTCAGATGGATCTGATTTTGAATGCTTGAATGCGAACTGAGATTGATTTAAACATGCCCACTTCAAATGTGAATGCTTTCATGAAGCAAACTGAGATCGGTCTCACATTGATTCGAATTAGATCAATCTCAGTGTGACCAATCCCTTACAATTACTTGAGCTTGGTTTGATTTCAAAATGTGTTTTGACTCCTTATATTCGACACCTTGCCCAATTGGGAATTTGATTTCATAAAAACCACATTTGGTGCTATGATTTGCATTCTTGATTTGACTTCTGCAGTGTTTTGAAATTTTGCTCTTCTCATTTGATATCTTATGAATTTGATTTGTTGTCGTACTAATATGATTTGACTTCTTGTGATTTTGGTTTGACCTTTCACAAATTCGATGTGACCAGTGATGATTTTGAATTGAAAATGGTTTAGATGTGCAACTGATAGAACATTATGGGATTTACACTCAACCGCTAACTGTTAAGTTGATAATTTTTCAAGGAGGAAAATCTCAAGTGTGTAGATATTTTTTTAAAGACGCAACCGGGACCTGTTGCGAAAAATGCAACTTTGGCCCATCCGGCTGGCAATTGAACCTGTGATCTTGTGAATCTAGTGTGATGCTCTGCCAACCTAGCTACGAAGGCCTTTGCTGAGAGGATGGCCACGAGTTCAGTATATATAATGGTGGTAATGCCGATTAAGTGAAGGGTATATTCAATAGAACATTGTGGCATTTACACTCGACCACTAACTGTTAAGTTCATAATTTTTCAAGGAGGAAAATCTTGAGTGTGTAGATATTTTTTTAGACTCAACTGGGACCTGTTGAGTCTAAAAAAATATCTACACACTCAAGATTTTCCTCCTTGAAAAATTATGAACTTAACAGTTAGTGGTCGAGTGTAAATGCCACAATGTTCTATTGAATATACCCTTCACTTAATCGGCATTAACACCATTATATATACTGAACTCGTGGCCATCCTCTCAGCAATGGCATCTGTAGCTCAGTTGGCAAAGCATCGCACTAGATTCGTGAGGTTGCGGGTTTGATTCCCAGCTGGATGGTCCAAAGTTGCATTTTTCACAACAGGTCCCGGTTGTGTCTCAAAAAAATATCCTCACACCCAGGATTTTCCTCCTTGAAAAATTATCAACTTAGATGTACAACTGCTGTGTCAGTCAAATGGTTCTTCCAAAAACCTAATTGACATATACATAAAACTTTGTTTTCATTAAGGAAAGTCACAAGTTGCCTTTGAATAGAATGTTCCATGATCTTGGATATAAGTGGCAGCATGGAAATTGGATGATAATTATTTACATTATCTTCCTTTCCTGATTTATAAATAGGGGCGACTCAGGCTTCTTTCCACTCTGAAGGAATAACTCCAGGTTTGATTGTTAAGTTTACAAGATATGTAACTAGCCAAGCAATTTCTGTGGATGCATCTTTCATGAATCTTGCAGTAATTCCATCTAGACCAGTAGATTTTTTTTTGTCTTGAACATTTGTAGTTGTTGATACACAAAGTCAATTGACACAGTTGGCATACTAAGACCTGTGTTAAAACAACTACACAATTTTTGAGCTATTGTTACAAAGAACATATTTAATGTAGTTGCTGTCAGGTAAACACAAGTCTGAACATTGGTATTCTTGGAGAATTTTTCTTTTGGAAGGATAATATTAGAAATTTTCCATATTTCATTAGAGTCCTGCTTCTCTGCTGGTTGTGTCAAGTAATAGCTGGCCTTTTCTTTTCACAGTTTCATTGTAATTGGATTTTGCAACTTTTGATAATTGCTCCATTGAAGCTCATTGTTATATTTTATGGCTTTTTTATGATTGTAATCACACTCCTTTATTAGGTCCTTTATACCTTGCATAATCCATGGGAGAGATTTTCCTTGCAGCCTTTAGGTGATCACTGGTGTGTGTTTATCTACTACAGTCAAAAGGGAGTCCTTGAAAGAATTGCATGTCACATCAGAGTTCAATTTTACTTCCAGAATGTCCAATGGGATATGACTAAGATCCGACTTGAATAATTCTGGATCATAACATTTATAATTTCTAATGCCACATATGGTTGAGTGATCAGAGAAACCAACTGGCAATACCCCAGACAAGTAAAGTTCATGTTGAGATGTAAAAAAAAAATCACAATTAATTTTCTAGAGTGTTCAGTTATCCTAGTATATACAGTTTTATCAATTATTTGCTTCAGATGAAAAAATCGGGTAACATTTAACAAATTCTTTGATCTTTGTTTACCTTCAACCATAGAGGTAGCAAGGTCAAGATTAAAATCCCCCAATAACACAATTTCAATTTCACCTTTCATGTTATTCACCAGCATGAGTTTAAGGTTAACAGTAAAAATTGATGGATTGCCATTTGGTGGTCTATAGAGAGAACCAACTAAGATCTTACCTTTTGTATGAGATATTTCAAACCAAAGAGGTTCAACTTCATTAATTTGCAAAGTGTTGGGTGTATTAAGCCATTCAAATTTCTGTCAATATAAACTGCTATACCTTTCCCATTCCTATTTCTCTCTTTGCAAATGATATTATAGCCTGGAAGATGGACTTCTCTGTCAAGAAAGGACTTGTCCAACCAGATTTTGAGAGAGAGGACATGTGGTTTTTGTCCTTCACAAAACAATTGCAATTCATCCATCTTGTTTCTTAGTCTGCAGATATTCAAATGAAATATCCATAGTCCAGGTACTGGTCCTGGATTTAGCAAGACATAGTTTGATAGAAGAACAAGATTTGCAGCCAAAGTGACATTAACAAGTTGAGTTATACACACCATTTTTAAACCATTACCCATGGGGTTTGACTGTGTTCTTCATCTCCACTTGGCTTGTGTCTCTTGCTACTGCCAAGGTATTTAGATTGATATCTTCAGGTAATTGCAAAGGTTCATTCAATATACCCAAAATAATAAAACAGATTAACAGGTATATTGTTAAGGAGTGAAAATAACATGGCCGATCCACCATATTGGATCTTTCAACACCTTCACCAGTTTTTCTGTTTTGACAATCATTGATGGTTAAAGTGATTTATACATCTCGTCGGAAGATTTTGTCTCAACCGTTTTTAAAAGTTCAGGCATGTTGTTTGCTTCTTTTGATCTATTCAATGTCCACTTTAAAACTGATTTGCTATCAGTTGCAGGGTTCAAAATAACATTCAAAAAATATGCCTAATTTTTTGGGCTGTTTCTCAAGCAGCAAAGCGATGTTCTGGACATGGGCCCAAATAAAATGTAATGTAAACCAAAATTAATTGCATTTATTTTGTAATGTAAAAATCTTTAAAAAGTTTGATGCGATTGTCTTTTACGATTGTATACATTTCTTTTACAATCATATACAGACCATACATATATATCATTGTATGGCCATAATTGAGTTATATTTTGAAATTAGAAATCACCAGCAATGTCTTAAAACTGCCAGCTGCTATTTCAAACCCTGATTTGAAAAAAAAAAATTTATACCTCCAACTGTTCACAGTCCACCCACCCCTCTGATCAACAGCTATTTGCAGCATGTATCGATCCTGTGCTTGGACTGAAAAGCCATTATAACTCAAAATCTGCTTTGCATCAGGGTATAACAATTCAATGTTCTGTAAAACTCCAATGTAATTACTTGTGTGTTGAGAGAAAAATACAACAGCAAAAATTGCTTCCATGTATTCTATCTGATTTCAAAGTCGTTTTCTTGTACAGCTGGATGCTCATTAGATCTAAGTAAAGTGAAAGCCAAAACTATGCTGTTTTTTTCAAAGTTCACCCCTTTGAACCCTGTTCTTGAAATTCTGGAATTTTATGAAGGGATTTTCAGCATGGCCTAAGAGTTTGCTGATGTTTGGAAAAGGCTCTTGAGCAGCATGATGAAGTACAACTGGGATCTCTTCTCCACTTTCAGCTGTGAACTGTCCATGCTCTGTTGTAATGCATTCTTGCTAATACTCCCTTCAGGCTGCCAGTAGAACATAAACCACATCTTTGAATCCTGATACTGTTACTAATTTACTAATGACTCTTAAATTAACTAGTACATTCTCAAATTTTTTGGGATGGTTGCAGATCAATTTGTAGGCATTCATCAGAGCTCCTACATCCAAGCTAATGTTTACATAAGGCATATTTGCCTTTGCCAGATCTTGCATGTATGACAAACCTTGATTAATAGTGCTGAACTCTGTCACTTCTGCATCAATAATTGGAAGTTATGTCACAATGGTTTTCTTGATTGTTCCATGAGGTATTCCAATGTTTCACACCTTTGGTTTCCAGGCAAAGAACAATGGGACCGTTTGACCTTGCAAGTTCAACAGTTGTAATACCAGTCAAAGGAAATAGGCCATTAGAATGCCGGACTTATTGTATATGTCATCATCCTTGCTTGTGCTAAATGTAGTGAGGCAGCTAGGCTCCTTTTTTGGATCAGCAATAATTTAATAATTTTCAGGATCATTTGGAGTAAGTGATTGCCTACTTGTTCTTGCAAATCTTCTCCTTTGACATTCAATTAATGAGACTTGGGACTCCTCTTGAAACACAATTATGTGTGTGGAGTTTAGCACTCTGTGGCTGGTTTCCGGAAATAGGTTTTACTGGCAGTAGACTCAAATCAGTATATTGTTGCTCATTTGCTTTGGCATGAGCCATTTCAATTTCACATACCATATTATATTCCATGCAATGTCCAAGTCGGTTGAGGATTTGTAGTGGTTTCTCCTGCCCTGTTATATAGTGCAACTACAAACCAAGTAAGAAAGGTTTTGCTGTAGTAACTTTGCCTCTTGTGACACCATGAATCAAATCTGACGAGTATGAATCCACCAAGCATTTAATTGTAGAGCTCTTGGAATGGTCGTTTGCTTGTAAAAGTTGGTCAAGGAACAACAACACCAGTGACTGAGGTGGTTGCACAGCTTCTGACTTAAAATCTTCTATATGGTGGTTGTTTCAATACTGGCATGTTGTTTGCATAGTCCAATATATAGTAATTCAGCTGCTTCTTTCATAATAATATCTTGATTGTTGAAGAGAGTGCAAATTGATTCCATCTTTGCTTATTACAACTTCTAGGACTGTCTTGCTGACTGATACAAAGAAAAGCTTTTCTGGAAAATGCAACTGTATTATGCTTTTCGATTTATGGTACCTCGTATCTTGCATATGAATTCCATGTATTTCATAAATCAGGGACGTTTAAACTGCTTGATTCTGAGACAAAACTCTTTTAATACAATTAATCATGGCTTTGAAATAACATTTCATGTTTCCTCAGTCTGCTTGGCCTTGAGACTGACTTAGTCTTTCCATTCTTACAAGAAACATGATCCTTGAATTCTTCCACCATTAGGTTCAGAGCTTTGATTTTGTAGTACAAGGATTTGTCCTTAGCCACTGCTGCTTCTTTAATCTGTTCTGCTGTACTTGTGGTAGTTATTGTTAATGGAATGTGCTCTTTTCTGTTATGTTTAACTCTGTATCTTTGAAAAACTGGCATTCTTTTGGACAGATATTTCACAAAGAGGCTTGATCAAATGACCGACGCTTTGGCTGACCAGTACTAAAAGATTGTTTTTCTTTCTCTGAAGATGCTTTTTATTGTGAAAGAATGAGCACAAATTTCTTATAAGATGTACACCATGTTTTGATTGAGCTATCATTTCTGGAATGGAGTTGCACTCTTCCTTATGATAATTCAAACCTCCCTTGGATTCTTGTAGGTTCTTTGCATTAATAATTCTTTGCTTTCTGATTTCCAAAACTGGTTTTATTTTGCTGTACTTTGCATCCATGATATTGTAGTGGATAATACAATGAAGAGATTCCATAGCTAGCTAGGGAGCCATCTTCTTTTAACACATTCACTGCACACACTCTTTAATGTTTCCACTGGCCAGATATAAGATGGGTGCATGAATATAGTCCTTATTGGATAAAAATATATCAGCAAAAGTCCTCCTTTATCATTAGCGACTGTTTTTCCACTGCTTTTGTACA
The DNA here is from genome assembly GCA_030142905.1 of Heliopora coerulea. Lineage (NCBI taxonomy): Eukaryota > Metazoa > Cnidaria > Anthozoa > Scleralcyonacea > Helioporidae > Heliopora > Heliopora coerulea. Next base: position 331,924 of record JASJOG010000153.1, on the reverse strand, counting down.
TAGGTATGCAGAAAAGCGATGAGAATCAGAAAACTCGCCATATAACAAAAACGGTAAATTTTGATCATGTGACCAATAAAATACACTGTAATGAAGCCAAAATTAAGGTGGATCCCCAGAGATCCCTCTTTACCATTGCTTTTTGTAACAAGCAATAGAATGGTAATCAGGCTTATTCTGCCAAGACGTGGCACCTACCTCAACCACAGCCTGGTCTATAGCTCTGCTAAGTGATAACCACAACATGCAATCTTGAGATTTATACAAATCAGTATCTATTCAACTTCAGCAAAGAATGTCACTTAGCAAATGTCCTGACAGCAAGCAAGTTCCCTTATGTCCTTTGTTCATATCAGAAAGAACCAGGACCAAGCATATTCCAAGGGGTTAACTTTGAGAACTACTCTTTGAAGTCATAAATTGTCCACCTACCAAGTTGGCCCTGAAAAGGGAGACCAGCCACAAGCACCAAGAAAGCCATTTTGTTTGCAGGTCTTAAATCATTTACTGGTTTCAGTGTTCAAATTATGTAAACATCTGAGAGATTCATACAATGGAAAAAAGAAGACCAAATTGATTTGCTTTAATACGGACCTAAGTAACCTAAGGTTTGGTCAACAACATACCAGTCCCTGAGCTTGCACACAGTATTCTTGAATTTGTAAATATATATATATGTATATATCGACATAGATTATTCAAAGACTGCAAAAATCTTTCTCCCTAGTCACCATGCATGTAACAGGACTGCACCTGTATTGAGATTAGTACCCTTGCACTGTGCTTTGCATGGTGGGCAAGGGAATAAGAAATAGTATCTGTGGTAATATATGTGACAAAAGAAAAAATTAATCTAGTTATGAGGTCAGCTGTGAAATATGCCATCAAGGAAGAGAAACGATGTTGGAAATCTACATAAACTCTGATGTTGCCAATGTTTTGGCATTCATATGTTACTTAATTCACATTTTAAATCCTATACACATATATTATGTGTTGGATACCATTAAAATATTTTTTGGTTCTAATTATTGAACTTGCAATATTTAGAATTTCTCCTTACACATATAAATAGAAATAAAATGTGGTATAATTAAATTTAATTTTGGTAATTAGCCAATTAGTATCATGAAAGTGGGTGATAAAGTGTGGTTTTGAGGTTGTTCTGTATTGAAAACTTTGGGATACAAAAACACCAAAGATGCTATAATAAAACATGTTGATGCAGAATTGAAAATAAAATATAGTGACATTTTTGGGGTTGTGAATCACATCCCCCTAGTTATGGACCCTCAAATGGTCTTTATTAGCAAACCTGGGGTTTATTAAGTGGTTTTTGGATCAAAGTTGGATTTTTAGGGAAGTTATGCCATCAATTCATAAGACAGGTCAATATCAGTTACCACAACCTGTAAATAATCAAATAATGTTAATTAACGAAGAATGATCTTCATCATAAAGTTGTTGCTTACAGCAGGAAGTATCGCACAATTGCATTATTAAGTGCTGGATTAGGGGAGTTGCAAAATACTGAATATGAAAAGCTTCAATGCTTACAAAAAATTGGTGTATTGGTAGTACACCTTATATAATCATCTTGAATTTGCATAAACAGTAGTCAGGTTGAAGACTCCCAAGGGAAATGGTATGTTGTCAGATAATCAAAAGAATTTATCGGAACTAAATAGAAACAACTATAAAATTTTAGTTAGTAATGATTATGATGAATTACATCATGAAACTAGACCATTACATTAATGATATCAGGATTAAATGTAAATATCATAAGAGATTGTTTAAAAATGATAAAACCTCATCAAATTACAACAAATGGTTTCACAGACACATTTAAATGCATAAAAAAATAAAACATAACATAGTATAGTCCCCTTGCCCACTGCACAAAGTGCAGTGTGAGGGTATTAATCTCGATGTGCATGAAGTGCTTTTACATGATTGGTTACTACGGAGAAAAATTTTTACAGTATTTATGTTTGTGGATATATAGGTATCTATTCACAAACTCCGGTCGCTTAAGAATGCTGTGTGCAAGCTTGGGGACTGGTATATTGTTGACCAGATCTTACTTAGCTTACTTAGATCTGTATTAAAGGAAATCAAGTTGGTTTCATGATTTTCTCCCTTGCATGGATCTCTTGCAAGTTGTTTAAATCGTTTGCACACTGAAGCCAGTAAATGACTCAAGACCAGCAAATGAAATGGCTTTCTAAGTACTCGCAGGACATCTTAGTTAATGGACAATTTATGACTTGAAAGAACAGTTCTAAAACTAAACTCTTTGGAATATGCATTGGCCAACTGTTCACATTCTAGAGCAATGTTTTGTTCTGATGAATATGAACAAAGATGTTACAGTAACTTGCTTGTTGCCACAACATTTCCAAAGCAACTGAGTGTAAATGACATTCTTTGCTGAAGTTGAATCGACACTGATTTGTATAAATCACAACTTTTCCCATTTTGGTGATCACTTAGTTGAGCTACGCAATAACAGATAGGTACATTTGAATGAAGTGACTAAAACACAATGAAAAGCTACTTATCTTTGGAGATCGTCCCATCCTTTGGCAAAAATGTTGCCCACTTCAGTCTTTCTCACTTCTCAGGTGGTTTGTGGGTGATTACCTCGACCATGTTCCACCAGTGATGCTTTCATCAGGATCTTAATACCTTTCAAGAAAGTTTAAAAGTCTAAAACTGGCTTCTTTCAGCAAATTCACAATTGAACCCTTTATGTTGAGGTCCTGCTGAATGCTTTATTGAAAATATGTAAGAGTTGAAGGTTTGTACATGATACCATTTTTGTCTTTTACCAATGTATTACAGTGGGAAAAAGTATGTATTTCACTTCTATTTGCTCATTCTTCTCTCAACAAAACTTGCACAAGGCCTACTTGTTATTATTTTGTTGAATGCTTTGTATTTTCCGATTTTTCATCAGCAATAAAAATGCAGAACTCTTTGATGTTTCCTTTATTTGTTACCAAAGTCTTTTACCTCTGGATGAATACTTAGCATAAATCTTCATCATAGCACTTCTGCTACAACTTTGTAATTAACTTTCAGACAATGTAGGATTTATCAGTTTTTTAATACAAAAAAATATCAAAAAAATTTTTTTCAATCATGACCTCTCCATAATGCAGGTATCTGACTAGTAACATAGGAGAATGCTTCACTTTTAAAATGGAAAGTCCTGCTATCTAATAAAAATCTTTCTTTAAAGTGATAGGTTTGATCCCAAAACGGCACAAAATACCTCAAGATTGCAACTAATGCAGGGTCTTGATATGAACATCCATTGTTTAGCAAAATTGTCAGAATGGATCTCGTCATTTGTGAAGCCATTAAAGGTTATTCCCACCAAATGTTTTGTTTTAATAAAATAGTCAAACATAAATATAATAATAATAATACATTCTTTATTTATACTGTTAAAAATCACATCAGCAAAGCTGGTATTAACGGGAGAACGGTGAATAAAATTAACTAAATTAATCTATTAACTACAAATACGAGAATCTTTGTCACTATCTAAGAAATACATATAAATGGCACTTTTAATACTCATAATAGAAGTCATCTCTCTAAAAATAGAAGGTAAAGAGTTCCAGTCTTTTGCACCGGAATACTTGAATGTAGATCGACCAATAGCACTTTTAACCTTTGGAAGATCTAGCAACGTTTTATCTTGCAATTCCCTACCATGACTATTTCGTCTAAGTTTGAAAGTATCCCTTAGTTGCTCGGGACTGTTTAAATCATGTAATAATTTAAGAATAGTTACAAATTTTAAAAAATGTCGTCTGCTGTGCAATGACAACAATTTTAACTCATTTTGCATTTCTTGTGTACATTTGGACCTTGCATAATGACAAATGATTCTCATGGCATAATTCTGCAATTTTTCGATCTTTTTGGTTGAAGACGAGCCACACTCATGGCACACAATGGAACCGTAACCCAATACAGGTGGTATAGTTTGTTTATAGATTAAGAGTAAAATAGCCTTGGGTAAGAATGAAGATATGCGATTCAATAAGCCAAGTTTTGTATATATTTGTTGACATAACTTGTTTACATGTTGATCCCATGAAAGGATATTTGTGATGCGGACACCAAGGTAATCAAAGGCAACGATTTTGTCGACCAAGTCATTATTCAAATAAATTCTGATGTTGTTGGCCTTTTTTATGGATTGGCGCAATCCAATTACCATCGTTTTGGTCTTTTTAACATTGGCTATCATCTTGTTTTTGGCCAACCATTTTTCAACATTTTTTAGGTCGAGGTTCATATTTGACTGTGCTTCATTGAGATTAGTGTGGGAACAATGCGCTTTGGTGTCATTGGCATAAAGCATTGGTTTAGAATTAAAAAGTAAACAAAACAACAAAGGGCCCAACACAGAGCCCTGTGGGACCCCGTTTGTAAGTGGTAGTGACTCAGACTGAACATCATTACAAACCACATACTGTCTATCAGTAAGATACGAACAGAACCAATTTGTCTCCACCTCACCAAAACCATATTTTTTTAGCCTGTTCAAAAGAACACAATGATCAATAACATCAAATGCCTTTTGTAGATCTAGAAAGATTACTACAGAGTATTGTTTTTGGTCCACAGCTGATTTCAAAGAGTCAATTACATGTATTAAAGCTGTGCTTGGTATATGCATACTGATTTAGTTCTTGAAAGGTTTGAAACTTGTTGTCATGATCCTGTATTTGATTGTTAACACATGATTCACATACCTTTGAAAGGCACAGTAGAATTGATATAGGTCTGTAATTATCCTGGTTTGTTTTAAGATTTCCCTTAAAATGCATGAAATTCTTGCAATTTTACAGTTATTCGGAAATATTCCAGTTTCCAGTGAATTGTTAACAATACAAGATAAGCTCAGAGAGATACCTCTTGCAGATATCTTGAGAACCTTGCCTGGAATATTTTCACTGCCAGTAGCCTTGTTGGGTTTTAAATTAATTAACTGTTCATATATTTCATCTTCCATTGTTGGATGGAACTTAAAAGTGGTCCGTGAAGATAAAAGTTGTGATCCCTCAGGGTCTGAAAACTGTGATGAAGGTGAAATATTGCTGGAAATGTCATACATGGACAATAAATTTTGGGTAGTCAGCAGTTTAGTAGCGATGGATGTAAAGTATGAATCCAAAGAGTTACTAATACCTTTAGGATCAATAATATCAACATTGTCAACAGTAAGTTTTTTAATTTTTGGAGGTTTATTTTTGGCTGGTAAAACCTTTTTCATAACTTTACAGAAAGCTTTGAGATCACCAGTGCAGTCACCCAATTGACGTTGAAAATAATCCATTTTTGCTTTGCGCGCAACACTAGTTACACGGTTCCAAAGACGTTTATAAATATAGGAGTTGACCTCCAATTTGCTTTTCAATGCTTTCTTGCATGCTCGGTCCCTGTTTTGCATTAACAATAATATATCTCTATTTATCTATGGATGAGTACTTTTCATAATTTGCTTTCGTTTCAGTGGAAAAAACTGATCTATTATTGGGGTAAACAGTTTCTCAAAAACATTCATCACATTCCAAGGTGCTTTTGGAAGGGAATTTAGTAAATCTTCGTGATTTCCATTTACATCTATTCTACATGTACTTATTATATGGTGCTTTGATTTACCATTAAGGTCACTTGTTTTCATTGATCCATAAATAGGAAAATGATCGCTGATCCCGGAATGAAGAACTCCAATCGATGAGAAGAGTTGAGAAGAGGAGGTTATTATAAGATGAAGAAGAGACTGTGAAGCTATAGTTGACCTTGTCGGCTCGCATACAAGTTGGGTTGATTTGTATATATCGAGAAATTCCTTGAGTGCCCTTGTTTGTCAGAGAGAGTCATTTAGAAAATCACAGTTTAAGTCTCCGATGATAATTATCTGTTTGCCTGTTCTTTGGGCTTCATATATAACATCAAGGTAATCAATCAAAAGCTTGATGTTTTGATTTGGGACTCAATAGGCACATATCAATAAGCAAGGCAATTTTCTGTGTAATTTGAATTCGATACAGATTACTTCAATGTTTGGATCTAAAGGATCAACCATTCTCTCATATTTTAAACCACTTCTAACATAGATAGCCACACCACCACCATGATGCTGTCTATCACGGCGCTCAACATGAATGTCATTAATATTCACCTCCATGTCTGTTATAGAATTCTTTAGCCAGGTCTTGGTAGCTGCTATAAACAGAGGGTTTGACAATTCAAAAATGGTATGGAGTTCATCTATAATCGGCAGTAAACTCTGACAATTTAAATTAATTGATAATTCTTCATTTTTGTGGATACGATTCTCAGCCAAAGATATCAAATTGTAAGCATTTGGATTCTCGTTAATCGATATCGGTTTATTGTTTGAAACATTAAGGCCATCACTCTTGAATATACGTGCATATCTCCCAACGCAAATTCGTCTGCTCCATTCTCCCTTGAGACTTCAATTCTTTTTCCTCACCATTTGTGTTAACCACAGCACTGCCAGTTATCTTACCCAATATCTCAGTTGTGCTCTTTTCTTCAACACTCTTCATTATGGAAACCCAACTCTTCTGTCATACGTTCTCCTACCACTTTCTCAATTATATTACCATAAGCTATAGTTTGATCTTTAACATTTTTTCACATATTTGCAAATTTCCTAATGCAAATTTGTTTCCTCCATTAGTTTCCTTCTGTTGCAATCTCCCTTGGGATTTCAATTCTTTTGACTTTAATTCTTTGTTCTTAAAACATTTAACCTCCTTTTGTAAACAAGTAACCTTGAATTGTTATCCTTCGGATTCTCACACTGCTCCTTTAACTCTCTATGCTCCATTTGGCATTGACTTTTTGTCGCTGAAAGTTACAATTCCAGACTTGCAATTCCTAACTCCTTTAACTGTATGTTAGCTTTAAGTCCACCAATTTCTTCTTTTAAATTGGCCAGCCCTTCATTTTGTACATTTTGAAGTCAATCTTTTACAATAACTTCAAGACCTCTCTTGTACTAATTTCCTCAATTGCACCTTGACTATAGTAAAACATACAATAATTTTAAGGAAAGATATCATCCGATTTTGGAAAGATATCATTCTATTGAATTGTCACTTATTTTGAACCACAAAACTTCACCAAAGCTACTATGTCACTTGCCAGCTTTTTGACCTCAAGAATGAGTAATTCTCCTTAGCGGTTTTTCTTTTGGAAATTCTGTTAAAGTAATTAGCTTAGACAAGGTATTGCTCAATAGCTTTGCTGCAATATCTGTCTGGATGTCTTCTATCGCCTTCCAAACCTCATTCAACACACTTCTCACATTTACAGCACTACTCTTGGTAGTCGATATCTCATTTGTGCTCCATTACATTTATCAGTGATTCTGCTAAAATTGTCAGGACTGTCTGTCTTTACTCAATTACAATAGAGCAGACATTGGACTTCAACCAAGATACTGAGAGAAATCGATAGTCAATGCCAATAACCAACTGTTACAATATGCAATTGGGATCCCTGTACTCAGGGATCACATGACCTAATAAAGTTGTTGTTGTTCGAAAATGGTGTGGTCTTGATACATGGTGGCAGCGGTGGGATTAAAATCTATGAAAATACGTGGAAAAACATTTGAAAATGCATAATTCTGATACAGCAGAGCACCAAACAAGCTCAGGAAGCACTTCATTGACCTCAGGTACAATACAAGCCACGTCAACGATGAATATATTGCTGGGAATCAAGCTGGCTGGAAAACTTGATATTGGAACCAACATGGCGGACAATTGGAAAACATATAAACAATCTTGGCAAAACTACGTCATTATTACAAACTTCAATGCCCAACCAGAAGAATACAAAGTTGCAATGTTTTTACACTGAGGCTTTGAAAATCTACAATGGTCTCGATTTCGCAAATGAAGATGACAGCAAATCATTGACGAAAATCTTCGAAAAGTTTGACCTACACGTGATAGGTGAGATAAATGAAACATGTGAGTGTTATATTTTTAACTGTTGAAATCAGAAGCCTGATGAATCTGTTGATGCTTATGTTGCGGCCCTTCGCACTCTTGCCAAAACTTGCAATTTCTGCGACTGTTTGAAAGACAGCCTATTACGAGATAGAATTGTATTGGGAATACAGAGCCAACAAACCCGCAAGCAGTTATTGCAAGACAGGAAATTGACCCTCAAAAAGTGCATTGACATGTGTTGCAGTACCGAGGCTGCCTCATCACAACCAAAGAATATTGCCGGTGACAATGTCTCTATCAAGAGTGTCAAAACAGTTAGTCCACGACAAAGAAACCCACAGCAAAATTGACCATCTTACTGACAAAAGAACCCCCCAAATGCAAGTACCCAAATTACCTGCAAATATTGTGGAACCAAGCACCCTGCAGTAAAAGAGCAATGCCCTGCTTGGGGAAAATCTTGCCTTACCTGTGGCATTCGAAATCATTTTGCTCGTGTTTGCCAGAAAGTGAAGAATGGAAACGTTCATGCTATGAAACCACAGAATAGCACAGACATCCAGGATGACAACGAAGATGTTGAATATGTTACCAGTGTAACACTAGTCCATGACAGCATTCATGCTGTCAGTGCAACAAATACTAGTCCTTTGCCAGTGAAATACATGCACAATTGCTTATCGCCAACCAACCAGTCAGCTTTCAGATTGACTGTGGTGCAACTGTAAACATTTTGCCAGAGAAATATGCTACAGGATCTGACCTGAAACCAACCAGCGAACGGCTTTGCATGTGGAATAATTCAGAAGTCATACCTCTTGTAACAACACAAGTTATCACAAAAAAACAAAAAAATAACAAAAGGTATTCCATCGAATTCGTGGTCATTAGAGAAAACTTGATACCTATAATTGGTGCACGAGCTGCCCAGCACATGAGTATTGTCACCATCCACCATGACCATTTCATTCCCATACCGCCACCACCACCAAAGGTAACGCCTGCAGAACCATTAAAGATTAATACCTTGTCCACTACAGAGCAGATTATTTCACAATACCCTGACGTTTTCGACCATCCCCTCAGTACCTTAGCTGGAGAGGTGCACCTAGAAGTTGCCGCAGAGGTAGGCCCAGTCATCACTCCTGGATAATTCCTGCAGCCCTCAGTTCCAAATTCAAGGATGAGCTTGATCAACTACAGCAACTCAGCGTCATCACACCAGTCACTGAACCTACACCGTGGGTCAATAGTGTAGCAATCGCAACTAAGAAATCTGGAGATATTCACGTCTGTATTGACCCTGACCCGCTCAATACAGCACTCAAGTGAGAGCGACATCAGATGGTTATTCTTGAAAGCAAGGGTGTTCTACACCGTTGATCTTTGCTCCAGATACTGGCACTGCCCCTTAGATAACAAATTGAGCCTGCTAACAACCTTCTCAACACCCTATGGTCATTATCGTTGCCTCCATTTGCCTTTTGGTCTCTGCGTGTCCTGAAATATTCCAGAAGCAGGTAAATCAAGCATTAGCCTGGATGGAATAGTCAACATAGCAGATGATATTCTGGTCTATGGTGTAGGGGAATCAATGAAAGCTGCAGAGGAAGATCATGACTGGAAATTGATCAACCTCCTTAACCGCTGCAGAGAACAAGAGATCACCCTAAACCCCAACAAGCTGAAAGTGAGAATGGAGGAATTAGCATTCATGGGACACATTCTGACTGCAAATGGTGTCAAGATTGATCCCGAGAAAATTAGGGCGATTGTGGAAATGCCAGTGCCAACAACCGTAGAAGACATGCAAAGATTAAATGGTTTTGTGAATTACCTCGCTAAATTTCTCCCACAACTTTCTACTATCGTGGGCCCTATCTGCGAATTAACCAGAAAGAATACACCATGGCAGTGGTCCGAAGAGCAACAGTGAGCATTTGAAGCTGTAAAGAAACTTTCTACAGAATCCCCAGTATTCCACTACTTTGATCCTGACCTAGAACTGCAAGTTCAGTGCGATGCTAGCCAATGTGGTCTAGGAGCGGCTCTCCTCCAGGATGGAAAGCCAGTTGCATATGCAAGTCGTGCCCTTACAGAGATGGAGGAAAGATACGCGCAAATTGAGAAAGAACTGCTTGCAATTGTTTTTTCTCTTGAAAAGTTTCGTCACTATACCTATGGCCAATCTGTGCAAGTATTTAGCGATCACAAGCCCCTAGAAATGATATTTAAAAAGCCACTTGCTGCCATACCCCGACGCCTACAAGCCTATGACACTGAAGTGATTTACCAACCTGGACCAACAATGCACATTGCTGACCTGCTGTCATGTTCATACCTCCCAGTCATCCCAAATCCAACATCCATGGAGTTCAAGAAAATTAACATGGCACGATTCCTCCCTATCTCTGATGAACCACTAACTGTGATCAGAGTCGAAACCAAAGCTGACATAACATTGCAACTCCTAAAAGAAACCATCCTTCACGGTTGGCCTAACAACAAGCACAATGTACCTTCACAGGTCTATCCTTACTTCAGCATTTGAGATGAGCTTTCTATACAAGGCAGGCTGATATTCAGAGGTGAAAGAGTCATGTCTGCAAAGCTTCATCCAGAAATGAAAGCAAAGCTACACTTGTCACACATGGGGGCAGAATCGTGTTTAAGACGAGCCAGGGAATGCTTTTTCTGGCCTGGTATGTTGGCAGAAGTACGACAACTGGTGGCGCAGTGCAAGACATGCACCAAGTTCTGCACAAGTCTGCAGAAAGAAACACTTCAGCCTCACAAATTACCTTGCCGACCCTGGCAAAAGATCGCTGTGGATCTGTTCGAATGCAACAAGAAGCACTACATGGTGACTGTAGATTACTTCAGGAACTACTGGGAGATGGATGATGTTAACAGCTCCACAACAGCTACCATAGTTATACAGAAGCTAAAAACCCATTTTTGCTGGTTATGGAATCCCTGAAGTCCTGATTTCCGACAATGGGCCACAGTTCTCTAAAGATTGGGACTTTGAACATCGCACCTCAATCGAATGGCAGAATGCGCCGTAAAAACTGCAAAACAGCTACTTCTCAAGGCATCTGCAGTAGGGGTGCACACCGGATAGTGTTTTTTTATAGCCAGCTGGATACCGGATTTACCGAATTGAAAAAAATCCGGCTGGATTATCCGGCCGGATACCAGTATTTTGGATTAAAAGCTTGCACTTGTCACAAATCAATCGTTACCCAAATTAGGTTTGGATTGAGAGGAGAAAAATGAAAACTTTACACTGAAGTTCCAATGTGATTTGTCTTTTTTTTGCAAGTAATTACTTTAAAACATTACTTGTTCACTTGCGTTTATAATTATTACAAGCATTAATTAGACAAGTTACGAGTTGCAACTTGCAAATGGCGGAAAAATGCAACAGAACTGAAGATGAACATGAAGATGAAACTCCTTTTCATTTATCACAAATGCAAGAAAATTCTGACAATGCCACTATATAACAAACTAGAGTGGGACTACAAACAACTTTGTGTGAAATGGTTGTTATGTGCATCAAAATGTGTCACTTATTCAGATTGTTATCAAGTAACAGACGATCATCTTCTGTTTATTTGTGAAAAAATAATGTTAGAACAGAACACGAGTTTACATTGTTTCTTCCGTTAATGTCTATTGTTAGTATGGTACAAGTAACACAAATTGACAATTGTCTTCTGAAAAGCAAATTATTCGGTATTCGGTATCCGGCCAGATTATCCAGCCGGATACAATATTTGGTGCACCCCTAATCTGCAGCTGGTATTGATTTCCAGATGGCATTACTGGAGTGCCAAAACACCCCTACCAAAGCATGGGACTTAGCCCGATGCATGGTTCATGGGAAGAAGGTCCAGAACTCTACTTCCTACAACCAACCACCTGCTTCAACCTTGTCCCACGACTCAAGAAACACAGCAGAGTAAACTTGCAAAGAAACAGAAGAAACAAGAAAAATATAATCGAAGTGCAAAGGATCTAAACAAGCTCAAAGGAGATGTGGTTCGAATGCAGCCAACGCACCTTGGCCAATGCGAATGGCAAAAAATGATAGTCAATATCTCGCCATGATGACAGATCTTACCTTGTCGAGACGGTAGATGGTGGGCAATACAGGCGTAATAGAGTCCACCTACGAAAAGCTAAGGAACCATTCAATGAGGAAGAAGATCTGCCAAATGGCACAGCGTCAGACAATCCCAACAAGGAGACTGAAGACCCAGCTGAAAGTGAACCCACACCACGCAGACCACAGCATCAGAGAAGACCACCCAATTTCTTAAAAGACTATGACTGTACATAAACTCTTAGGAGAACAATCTCAGTTACTCATAATCGGACTGATTAACATATAACAATCTAAATTGTTTACATTTAGGACTTTTATAGTTTTCCACATTCATTTTTCTAATAAAGGGGGAGATGTTACAATATGTACTTGGGATCCCTGTACTCAGGGATCACATAACCTAATAAAGTTGTTGTTGTTCGAAAATGGCGTCGTCTTCATACACCAACTCATAAATGAATGTGTTGCAAATGTTACTAGGAAAGATTACTGATATAAACAATGAATGTTCAAGAGTTGTTGTACAACTTTATACAACCTCATTCAAGATATTTTAATGAGAATTGACGCCCAGCGCACAGAGTATTTGTTTCTGCTTATCACCCACTTTCATTAGTGAAGAATCAAGAGATGATCTTTCAAGGCTGCTGGTGTCCCTTCTTTTACAATTGCCATTAATTCAGTGGTAACAATGAATGGCCAAAATGACATGAGCTTAACCTGTTGAAATGTCAACTTTGGAGTAGCCTCAAATGGCCTCAAATGGCAAAATTAAAAAAATAACGAAACTTAATGCAAAATCTCCTTTTAGTGATAAAAAAAAAGTTTTCTTCCATCTGACGGTGCAGCTTTTGAGACTGATAAAGGCGAGTTAAATAAGAAAGATCACAGTAGCTTAGATTTACTGGTGCTTAATCTACCTTATGTCCTCAAAATACATAATCGAAACCAAGTATTTTTAATGTTCTTATACTTGTATTTCGCATTTGTCTAACCAACATTACATTAAGAACACTATTAATAGACTGGATGTTGAGTGGACACAAATATTGAGTATACACAATAAAAAAAATGAAAGTACATCTTTAAACATATGTTGAAAGACTGTCAGATTAAATATCTGTTCTGTTGGTGTTTATGCAGTGGACCATAACAAGTCCAAAAACAGCAACTCCCATATTTGGTATGATTGAAAACCTATATACACAAAATGGCAAGTCATTACCATGAAAATAAAAGTTGAGCAACATATAAACTAACAAGACATTTATCAGCAGATATCACCTCTCATCATTCATACAGTAACTGCATTTTATTCCATAACTGTGATAGAGATAAAGTTTTATAAAATAACAAATTTGCTAAGCAGCGACCCCCTAAATATTTATGGTATTTTATTGTTCCAGTGGAAATATATTTTCCTTATATAAATAACCTATTTGTTTCAACTGCGTATATCAAGAAAAGCTTAAATTCAACTAAACCATGTAACTACATGATAAAACTTCATCTTAAAGTGGACAAATGGAATTTCATCACACTCATCAGTTTCTTTCTATGAGCCAAACATGAATTTGTTTTCACCTATGTTGAAGTCACTGCAAAAAGTTTATACCATAACTATTTAATAGTTCAACAACTGATTGAGTTATCAACTTTCGTTCCTTATCCCTACAAAGCTTCGTTACCAAAAACAAAGAGATTGATAAACACTGCATTTTAGACATGTTGTGATAAAGATGATGATGTTCTAACTGGGTGTCATTCTCTCGAGATATCTTCTTTGCAACATGCTCCTATTTAAGCTCTGACTCTCAGGAAAAAGGACATGAAGAGATATCCCATCACACCAGAGATTTAAAACATTCTTAAAAAATGTACTCCTAAGTAAAATGTTGACTTATGTATTCCTATGACATAAATTAAAAAAGTGCTGATTACCCCCACTTTTGTTCACATTTTCAAAACCTCCATACAGTTTAACTTTTCTAACTCGAACTACTTAAGACAACAAGAAACGGTTCAAGTTAGTGGGGCTTTGAGTTAAATTTCAAGTATTTTATTAACAATTTCTTAAGTATTGTGATTTTCTGATTCATCTACTATTATGAGTCATTTAAGAATATTGTAATTTTTCTTCATAGATTTTGCTGATTATGTTGTCCTGAGTACTTGTATTACCATGCTACAATGTCTGCAGCTATGCAGTTATTATTCCACTGATCACCCCATGAAATATATCGGATAAACTAGAATAGTAGTATAGTACCTGGGGGCACTGGCACATTTTTTCAAAAAAATCGAGAAATTTAAAAAATACTATAAAACAGCATTTGATACCACCAGGTTGCATAATATATTAAAAAAACACTAGAGAAGCAACCACCCATACAATGACATTTATTCATGTTACAATCTGACGATATCATCTCATGATACCATAAAAAATTCCCCGACAATTCTGCCAACTTTTTTGCCAGCTGGCTAATTTAAAGGTTGGTTTTTGATTGGTTTAAAATAAATTATACTACAGGAACTTGAACTCCCACTTTGTAAATATTATGTTTCCTTAGCAACAACATCTTCATTGCCCACAGGTTTTTTATTCCTTGTATTTTCTGTTTTCGTCATATGCCTTGAAATATGTTTACCTACTGTGATTCTGCCACTTAAAAGTCGATAACAAATATGGTATATAGGACGTTAGTGAAGATACTGGATTATTAACATCTCTCCTCAACAGTTCATCCTTCTTCAACTCATTTTCCATGTTTTTGACAGAGTCAATAGTGTCTAGACTGCCTTCTATTTTACTAAATTTGGATAACAGATTGGTTAAAAACTCGTTAGCTTTTTGCATTCTTTTATCTTGCATTCTTTGTACATTTTGCTGATAACTTAATTTGAAGCCTTTTTGATATATTTTATTGATTGATCTATTTCTGATCTCATGCAGTCAAAGTCAGAAATGTCTTCCAGTTTTTCGTCATTAGTTGGCTCAACATTGTTTTCAGTAACATGATCTATCTCAATTACTAAAGAATCAATGTTTATGTTTTACTCGTTTACTGTTTCGAGTTTGCATCTACCCAGGATATATAATACATTATATTTCATTTTTGCAGAATGACAACTTCATAATTATAAGGATATTGTAAATTTATCGTTCTTTAACTTGTTTATTACATCGCTTATATGATCTTTATCAACTCCGTATAAATAGTAATCAGTAATTGCCTTCATATCATTCCAGTTTGGATTATAAAAAGTTAGTAGTTTAGTTATATTTTCCTGATATGGTTATGCTTTGCAAGTCAATTGTTGATAAATTATGATGCTGTACTAAAAAACTCAATTTAACAAGCTCTGATGTTCTGTTCTTAACATCTTGGCTACTAGCACAATTGTCTAAGATTATCAAAGAATTAGTTCCCTTATACACATCAACATGGTCCTGATTGCACTTAATTGCTATAAAATCCAGGTCATTTAAATATTTACATTTTTGGTAAGTTTTATTCCACTCAAATGTTGGACATATTAATATTATAAAATCAAAATGATTCATATACTCCTTTTGTAGCATATCTAAAAGATATTTTGTTTTACCACAGTTTGACATTCCTACTATTATAGAATTGAATGGTGTCTCCATTCTTATAATATACCAAATAATTAATGTTGAATGCTCTGTAGGTCCCAGTTAACGAAATTTACCAGACCATCTGCAACAACAAAAATATAGTACAGTACTTTATATTTCTAGTTGTGGCAGTTTTCTTAATTTCAAGCAACACTTCATTTTGTGTGTTGACAATCTTCTTACCTGCAGCTGTCTCATTTTTGTCAGGATTACTTCTTAAATTAATAACCAGAGCAAACTTATCCTTGTATAATTTCTCAACAGTCATAAACTGATCTTTGTCAATCATACGAAAAAAACGACTTTTTTTAATTCTTTGGCTATAAACAGAGTTTGGGACACCCTTGATAGTGATCTTGACCTCAGAAATATTTTGGGTAAACATAATCTTCTGAATCAGTTGTTGTTTTAGCAAAAAGTATAACAACACCTCTCATAGATTTTCTGGGAATATTAATATTTTCATTTACTAAAGTGATAGAAGCATTCCACAACTCTGTTTTCAGTAGCATTAAATGTTTATAACTAAGAGATCTCACATATGAGTATAATGTTGATATTTGGTCAGCTAATTCTAAGTTTTTAAGTGAGCAGCTGCCCAATGTTTGTCCGGTTTGAGCCTTCAAAACGTCACTTGATGAAGGTAGGATTATGATATATCTCAAATGGGGGTAAAGTCCATTATCTTGTAAGACCCTATCTAGACATATCTGTTGATTTTTGAGCGAATGCTATACATTAAAGCATCTGATACCTTTTGTGAGTCTCCACTGCTGGCACCCGAATAATATTTTGAAATGAAGTTTTTGAAGATTCTGATTCGCAATACCATATTGAACCATATCTAACCTTTCTGAATTTTGTTTCCACAAATCCTTACACATGCTATATACATTATCACCAGCTCATCTTATTTGAAGCCTCTTCTGTAATAGGGCTGCTAAATTATTCTTGAATGTAGATTTTTGTATTGGAAACTTTGAACTTCCTGAAACCAGACAACTATCCATTTTAAGCTTTGGTATGTCAATATATAGTTTCTATCCTGAGTTAGGTTTATTTGGTTCCTTCTAAATCCTGGCAATAATTCTGTTTCAAATGTATCCATATTATACAATAACATATGTTTTATGTTCTTCTTTGTTTATACTGATCATAAATAAACCAGGTTATTGCTAACACCAGAACCCACAGATTGCTGGACAAGCCCTTAGCACCAAAAGATATAATATTTGAAATAACACTCAACAATGGTGCTATTGATCCTCTTAACTTTTTACCCAAATTATAAACAGCTTTAGCAAACTTACCAATTGCCTGTGAACCAATTACTATTGTTATTAATCTTGCAACTGAAATTGCTACAGCTGGTATAAAAACCCTGATTTCTGTAGCCCATTCCTTACACCTTTCTAATCCAGATATTCTTTCTTGTTCTTCTGTTTTCTTTATCATCTCTTGAAAATAATCTACTTGAATTTGGAGAGCACCATTATCGCCTATACATGATTCTGATAATATAGATTCTGGGGGGCTTAATGCTCCTTCTAACTCTCTGCTTTCACAGTCTAATGTACCCAAATGTATCAACAACTGGGTATTCATATCTTCTCCAATTTTCATTGTACTGTCCTGGTTCTTACTGTAAATTAGATCATGAGTCTAGCCAGGTGTTAAGATCAGGATTGATCTACCAAAGGATCCATCTTGTTTAGTGCATTTAAAATATACAGAGTTGTTGTTGTTTACATATGTGCTATTGAATCACTATTATCTCCTAGCCTCTTTTCATAAAGTTTATAATTTTTTCTATCACTATTTCTCTGTTAAACTCCTTTCTCAATTTCAGCTTCTTCTTTAAATGCTAAATTAAAACTATCATTTGATACATCACGATATTCATTATTCACAAACCCCATTGATAGCACAGTTATCTTATAACTGCCATTTATGATAGTAACTGTTTTGCCATCATGGTTATCTATAAATGACATTTATTTTTGCATTCTTTTAATTTTTAAATATCTAAATAATCTTGGTTCATTTTTTTCATCTCATGTTTTGTGATAAAGCATTTGACTTTTCTCAATACATATTTATATGTTTATTCAGATTATCAGTATTGTCAATATATTCATCATTTTCTCCATCATATCCTGAGAATTTTTCACATTTTGAAATCATCAAATCCTCCTTCAGCCATATACATTACTCTATGTTTTGTACATAACTTTCAGGTATCCAACTGTTGTTTTCATTATTACCCAACCGTTTAACAAGAACCATCTTCTTGCTATTAACCTTCTAAATCCTCTATTTCATACACAATTGGGTCACCATGTATAATTCTTCCTATTTTAAATAACTCTTCAGTAAAATTTGCCTCATAACTTTTAGTGAATGTTGATTTATATTTAGAAATCCGAACTGTATCACCAACTTTAAAGTTAGGTAGAAGTAATTCAGCATCACTATGACTGTAAAGTGTATTCCAAACCTTTTCTTCATTATTTTTGGTTACTTCTGTTACATGCAGCTAAGCAGGTCAGGTGGTACTTTAGTTACTGCTCAACTTTGCAAGAAGTTTTTGCACATCTGTCCAGCCTTTCAAGTTACCTTCTTTATCACATAAAAAGCAGTGATGGTTTGAGTGAAATAAAGCTCTTCTTTGCTTCTACAGCATTCAGTACTCTTGTAAGCCATTTCCAACTTTGAGTCAGTGGATGCAACGCAGTTGGTAAAGCATTAATAGAATGAAAGAGCGGGACATTGGTAGCAATGTTGGTATGTCCATCTGCTTCTCGTTTTGTGGGATTCATGTGTGTTGATTTTAGGTCTTCATCCTTGTCTTCCTGACACATGCTACACTTACTCCAATCACTAGTTGATTTAGATTTAGTTGTATTCATATTCCCTGAATGGCAAGAAGGTAAGGGATTATGTTTTTACCTCTTCAGGAATAAGTAGGCAGGTAAAATTCACTTCTATAAATAGTTGAAATCAGCAGTCCTTTTTATTCTTAAATTGTCCATACATTCAGTCATCTATTTGTTTATTACTTAGCTTACTTATGATTGGTGATAGGTAAATATGAGGTTGTGCTTTTGATAACTGGATGCACAGGCAACAGACTTTTCAGAAGAGTTAGTAAAATTTGACTGTGTTGATCTGGTTTTTATCTAGTGATTCTGTGCTTTGCTGGCTTTCATGGTGTCCAAGTGGTAATTAATGTAAAAATAAATGAAACACAATACAAAAAGTAACCCTTATTCAGACAAATTTAACTAAGTCCAGCCAGTTGTTGTCACCCTGTGTGGCTAGTAGAAGAAAAACAAATATCAAACAACTTTTTTATTGTAATTTTCTTTACCCAAAAAGATTTCCAACATACTCTTATAGCTAGCAATAATCTTCTTACTGTGTGGATGCCATTTTTGACGATTTAGTCCAGAGAAAGAAATCAGAGACAATAAGTAGTCCTGTCTATCATGGCAGCCATATTGAAACCACAGTAACCCATGGGTTGTGTTGAAAAACATCGCTTGTCTTACCCACTTTATTAAAGTCTGAGCTGATTCTGCTGTTTATATTTGTAAGGAAACAAAACATGTACAGAGTATACGATATTGTAGGAAAAGGAATGTATTGGCCATCCTGAAAATGGCCGCCATTTTTTTTTTTTTTTTTCATTTCTGTTTTTTTTTTTTTTTAATTTACAGAAATATTTCGAGATGGTTAGCCAAAAATGTCTTAATTATACCTCATTACAACCTGACATACCAAATCTCATTTTGAATGATTTTTGGTAGCTGCTCCACTTTGCATCATGGAAGCCAGTATATTGGTTCTCCAGCTCAGGATAAGCATCCCTGATGGAATAATATTCCTAACAGCCTTTCCTAGTCGAGTATGTACCCACCAAGTAAATTGCCTGTATCTAGCTAATCTAAAAGTTCTAAAATCTTACTAACAACACCCATATCCTAGATCTCTTTTGGCACTGGTAGTATGCTGAAGATCTCTTCAGTTTCTTATTGGCAACCTTGAACTGTAGAAACTTCGGTATAACGCTTCTTTTCTTGCAGCTCAGGAGAAAAAGTAAGTCAAGCTTTGCTTTACCCAATTTAGGTTCAAGGCGCTGAAAGTTTCTGGAGGCGGACAGCGAACCTTTCCCATATTGATCGGTTAATATCGTGGCTATAGACTTTCCGGGCGGAAAATGTAGTCCTAGGATAAAAATGAGAGCCCAGCTCAAAATTTTAAGGTGGATAACCATGATCGCAACAAGGCAAGACAAGTTAAAACATTTTGAAAATAAGTTGGATTCTAATGTTTTGTTGCAACGTGCAACATCTTCAGAGTGTAATATTACAAGGTTATCAGTGTCTATATATAAGTCTATTTACATGTGAGAATGAATAATTAATTAGTGTCCAACCAATCACAAAAGGTGACAGGTAAGAAGCTGAGAGAAAAATTAATGACGGGGCGAGAGACTAAAACAAAGAAAGAGGTGTGGAAGAGATATTTTCATTGAGTGGAGGTTTGAGTTTAGAAATAAGTAGGCTTTCCCGAAGAAGTAGTTCAAAATTTGAATTGGAACGGCAGGAAGAGACAATGGTGAACTTAAATTGGGTAAAGCGAAGCTTGACTTACTTTTTCTCCTGAGCTGCAAGAAAAGAAGCTTTATACCGAAGTTTCTACAGTTCAAGGTCGCCAATAAGAAACTGAAGAGATCTTCAGCGTACTACCAGTGGCAAAAGAGATCTAGGATATGGGTGCTGACAACTCAAGCATCGTCCGCTTATTCCGACCTTTCATCTTTGGTCTGAACTATTGATCTATTCCTTATTAACAACAGTTTAAATGTTAGTGTATAAATGTACTATCATATAAATATCTTTATATTTCACAATCTGATAAAATTTAGTGAATCATACCTGTTTTCCAGTGGTTCTGGGAAAGAGTTTCTTCGAACATCATGCATACATATCAAAGCAGTTCATAATGCATCTGGATGTTTACAGATGAATAGAACCTTTGCCTCTGCATAAAGAATGAAATTAAAATACCTTCATTTGTGCAGATAACTTTACAAAGATGCTGAAAAGATACTTACCATCAAGCTTCTGATTAAGGTCAGCTACCTCTTTGCAGCAAGGGCTTTTCTTTTTAGTTTCCATTGGTCTACATGCATGACACAAGCACCATGAAATTCATTCATGCTCTACCTTCTGGGCTCAAATGCATACGGTTGTATTTGATCCATTGTCTCTGTGTTTTCTTTCAAAAACCAAGGTGTGTTTGATATGGTTAAAGCTTTTCATGCAGTGACATCACAAGAGCCTCATGGGACCTTCTGCAATGTGATTCCTGAGCTGACAGTACTTTTAACTCAGAGATCCCAAGGATATTGCAAAGTTTATAAGAGATATTTAGAGTATATATATGACAGAAATGATAAATAACATATCTCCAAGTAAATCATGCACACTGTTACCGAGTATAGCCCGCTTATATGGCTCTGTTTGATTGGTCCTGAATCATGCGCATGCCTCAACTTAGAAAATATCTTGTGAAGTACGAAAACATATTGTATTCTAATTTCAATTATATTTTCATCAGTTCTAGTTCTCCAGCATTATGTTTTCAACCAAGCTTTGCTCATCAATATGCAGACGGGTGATGATAATCTCAATAATCATTTTGACGTAAATTTCATTGGAGTCAGCTTATATATGTTGCACATTGCATAATTGTGGTCTAATTGGAGTAAGAACACAATGTGTTGCAGTCTGTAAATTGGAATTCTGGCAAAGCTATATTGAATAAACATCATGATACAACCTTTTTGCATTTCATATGTATAATTCCTTGTTGGTTTTCATAATTGAACACTTACCATATTTAGCTTTACCAACTGGAATTATCAGGGAGATCTTTCATCTGGGTCAGATGTATTGATGAATTGAAAGTCATGAGACCATTGTCTTAAAGGAATTTGTAACACCAAATACACAGATTCTTGAGCACTTATTTCAACTGCATTAAGAAACTTATTACCAATGTGTCTTGTTCTCTTGAAGATGTCATTATTACCTTCTTTTGCTTCTTCACTTGCCTTATGGAGTAATTTACTCATTCCTTTCTGACCTTTCATTATATAGGAAAGTATATAAACAGCACAAGCATAAGAATCAAGGACATATTGAATATCCATGTTTGCTTTCCCAAGCCTGAAGTAAATTTGGATTATAATAGTTATTTCTAATTTTAGTAGGTGAACCTTTTAAAAATGTTGCATGTGATATTGAAATTTTTATAGCTTTTATATACTGCATTTCTGTTAATTCTAACTTATTAAGAAATTAATTGAAAGTCAGTTTCATAGGCTTTTATAGCATCTAATAGCTCATGGACACATTTCAAATCATTTCCAAGTTTTTCAGCTACATTATCATCTAGGTCAGTCACATCAAGTGGTTCTAAAATCATTGTTTATGGCATTGGTGGCAATGGAAAGTTAAAACAACAAATATTGTTTTCTCTCTTTTTACAAGTCATTGAGTGTCTGTGTCACTGTAAATTGACAAGTTCGTTTAATTAATTTGACTCAGAATTGCACATGATGTAAGTATCAACAAACTTAGTGATATCTTGTTCAGAATCCTTGCCATATTCAGGAGCATTTTTTATCTACAATAGTCCTTGAATATGAGGAGAACCTTGTTGAAATTCAGTGCTATAGAAAAAGTATACAATTTTTCCAATGGGATGGCATGAGCTCTTAAGGAAATCACGAATAAATAACTGCACCATATGTTCAAAATTTCTAGCACAGGTGACAGGATATTTTTGTATCAATTCTGATTTCTTCATTGGTGTATTCTTTATTGTCAATAAGGCGACCTAATATTTTAATCAAATTATTCCATGTAGTTCCAGCAGCTGAAAACGAACAAAACCACATAGGTTTACCCAATAGGCATATCATTGCAAACAAATCTTTCAAAATAAGGAGGTGAACCACGTAAATTTTGAAAACTCTGAATCCTTTGTCTAGACTTATTAACTTATTCATTGAGCTTTCTGACTTCAAGTCTCCAGTGGTGTATGTTTTTCCTTTCTTTTACATTTTTGCAATGACAAACTTGCACTACCTTGGATTTGCTTAATTTTAAATTTTTTCAGTTTAAAGAAGATGTTTGGCACTGATTGAGCAACTCTTCTATCTCCACTTCTTAATTCCCATTTACAAATCATGCTATAATGGACAGGTACTTGTCTTTGAGTATTGTTGGCAATGACAAGAACTCAGCATCTTTGTCCATAAATACTCCAGTTGGTCTATTTCCCTCACCAGGTGGAAAACTTATAGTTTTGTCAGCATCCTGAGAAATGTCAGGTACTTGCAAC
Source organism: Heliopora coerulea (assembly GCA_030142905.1). Classification (NCBI taxonomy): domain Eukaryota; kingdom Metazoa; phylum Cnidaria; class Anthozoa; order Scleralcyonacea; family Helioporidae; genus Heliopora; species Heliopora coerulea. The sequence continues at coordinate 308,727 of JASJOG010000153.1, read as the reverse complement.
AGTGTGTCCATAACACCTGATGGTCTTTCAGTTTCCTCACCTCATTCACTGTTGTTTCTGTTCCAGCATTTCGTTTTTTTATTTCTAGAGTTCACATTAAATAATTGGTCGGAAATTTCCATGTTGGATTTTTCAAGAAATTCTGACCATTCTTCATCGTTATTTAGAATGTTTCCATCATAGGCATCTGCAATTTGTATTCCCTCTTTTTGGAATATATCACTTGTTTCAATTAAGTATTTTGCTGCTTGTAAAACTTTAGATGGTCTAACATTCTGAAATTGGTAATGGTGTTTGTAACTTAAACGATCTTTTAATTTAATGGGAATAGTGGCTGACTCATTAATTGGTCTAGGTAGGACATTGACAGTTGAACTGAGGTCAGATGGAACATTGACTACATTACCATGACTACTCAGTTGACCACCACTCTGTAGTTCTCTCACTTGTGTGAAAGGTATTCTTGGTGAAACTAATCTTTCTTCTAAAGTCGTTAGATTTTTTAAAGGATCAGGTATTTCAGGAAAATTCGTCTTATTTGCTTTCGTGTAGCTTGGCATTTTCCCTGATTTAAGATTTGAATGGGAGGTAGAGCAAATCCGTTAAGCATATATATATACAAAGTATGATTGCATCTCCTTACTGAGGATTTGTACCATAGTTGATCACAACACGTGTAAACATATTCAGGACCAGTGCTAATATTTTTGTGAAAGTGTTCAATACACTCTTGTATTATAGTCGGAAATTTCAAAGTAGCCTGTTTAGCCTTCTGTTCATTTTGTTCATGGTTTTTGGCATTGGTTGAATTTTGTCTTACTCATTTTATTAATTCATCTGATGATTTTTCAGAAAAATTAGCAAGTTTGCATTTCAAGTATTTCTTATGCTGAGTCAATTTAACCTTATCTGGGGTTTTTAAACTGTACGTTTGTGCAGGTTTTTTTGAGGATTCTTTTGCTTTTTGTGTGTTGTGTTGCTGACACTCTGTTACCTTTTTAGGATTTGATATTCTACTCTGCTTGCAAGCTTTCTTTGAAAATTCTTTAACTTTCTTGGCATTTAACTGTCTGTATTGATCATAAAACATGCAATTTCTGATACTTTGATTGTTTTGTAATCAGTCTCAATATCTATATCTTGTGCAGAAACATTATGGAGATCTTTTTCAGCTACCACTATTATAACCAAGTGTGTAGTGGTGCTAACTTTCTTTACACCCGACCAAACTTGAATATGAACATTTTCCAAGGCATATGTTTTGTCACATTCAGTCAGAGGAATATGAGATTCCCACACGTCTAGCCAAATGGATCCATCATTGTCTGCAAGCATACATGGGAACAACTTCAACCAGATAACGAAACTTTATCCCACTCCTCAGTGGTTTCTAAAATTTCTTTAATTGGCAGAACCTTTGTACTGTTTTGCAATTCTTCAAACTGGAAAGAGTACTCACCTTGTTGAGCAATGGATACTTTCATTATTTTGTTTATAATTACTTTTTTGCCGTCAGATGTTTTAGTGAAGCTTTGAATCTTTAATGGCATATGACTTTGAGCACTGTCAGCAAGAAGTGGTCATTTCCTATTTGTATATAACAGAGCTTCCACGGTCTTTTCCTCTGTTTGTAACGTGAAAGTTGACTATTCCATTGTTTGCTGTCTATTCTTTCTGACAGGTGACAGTTTGTGCACATAGGCAACCATAAGGTCGTCCTTTGAAAACTCTCCTTTCCACAATACGTTTTTGTCTGCCATTATTAACCACTGCCACAGTTGAAATGTGGAGGTCAGCACTGTAATACTGTTAGGGTGTAACAACTTTAACACATGGAATGATAGAAAACAAAGTCTTTGTAGTCAGTCATACAATGACATATGAAACTATTCATTTTGACCATTACATAACATCGTTGACAGAGTCGTAGGTGTGTTGGAACACCAAAAATTATAAATGTCTTTCAAACTTTTTTCTGCTTGGATGATTTTCCATGAGAATGTCAAAATCGCTGCATGTATTAATGAACATGTTTGTGTATACACCAAAGAGCAACATTTTTGACAAGATTTCAAAATTTTATTTTTTGTTTTGTCACCCGTGTTTGTGTATACACTGAAAAGCAAATGTCCATAAACTGAATAATTTTAAAGAGTTTCAATGTTACCACAAAGCAATAAGCATAAACTTATAACTATAAATTTTTTAAACACTCACAAGTATTCTACACTGTTCATTGTTTCTCATGCTGACACATTTTTAGTTGTATCATCATAATAATGTAGGTAGGAGCAAAAAAAATTCCTCAGAATAGCCCTTGCCATACACACCACATGTTATGCTTTGTCTTTCTGTTGCCCAGCAAATTCGATAATGCTAAATACAAAGATTTGCTTTATTTTTCTCAGATAAAAAGTTTCTTATGGAAGCCCAATACATCATAAATGAAATTCTTCATGATAAAAAGGTGGCGCATTCTTTACGTGTTACCGTGAAGCAATAAGCATAAATTTAGCTTATTAAGTCTCAGCTTTTCTAAATCAGTATTTATGTATTCAACATCATTCATCTTTCTTGTCATGCTGACATGTTTTTAGATGTGTAATCATTATATGTGGCTATAGGAGCAAAATATTCCCCACAACAGACCCTTGCCACTTTTGCCATATATACCACATGTTATGGAGATGACATCGCTTCAAAACTTGACATAAAATCAACAAACCTAGTCATACATGAGTAGGAATTGCTGAAGAAAGAAGAATTTGCAATAATTTATTTATTGTATACTAATATTGTGGCATTTTAAGCAACGAAGTAATGCTACGATGTCATGTTGCAATGTTCATGCAAACACCTCGTGAATAAACAGATATTTGATACCCTTTACTGTGCAAACAGCAAAAATAAACAATAAGAAAATCGAAGTTTGAGTCTTTCACTGGTATTTTGTTATTTAATTCATTAATGCCTAAGGCGCCAGAAGCAGGCCACCCCCAATGGGCAAGCAAAATGGATGATTTCAGCTAGTGCAGTAGCGCATCTACAAAAATCACTAAAGCTCATCAGTAAGCCAATTGCAAGCCCTGAGTTTTTAGCACAGGGTAGAGTGATAAATAAGTATTCATCTTTGGTGAATTTGAATCCATTCAAATTCATATGTGTTAAAAATTAGGGGCTAGAAATCCAACCATATGACAATTTTGCAGCACTTTACTGGATTCAAGACAATGAAAAAATATTCACAAGCAAATAAAACCACAAAAGTCTGGCTAAACTGTTTATTTCATTCCATTAAAAATATATATATATAATACAAAGATTTTTGATGTTAAAGAGAACAAAGGCCAAAATGCTAACGAAATCAAAAATTTTCCAGTGGGTGTATATGACAAGGTTTTGACAACTAACTGCAACACTGGTAGCTGAAGTATGACACAAGCCCAAATTGTTCGTTTCATGGTAATTCGATACCGGGACATAATCATGCAAAACGTTTCAAAAGACATCAGTGTTATGTTCTTGTTGAATTTCCTAGTGTCACTGTGAAAAAATAGCCTCGTTTTCTACATAGATTTACAGGACTTTGTCCACACTTGTAAACAGTTTCAAAGTTCACCAGACAGGTCGCTCTCATGCAACTTTTGAATTTAACACAAGTTCTTTTTGCTCTGGAAGCCTTCACCCAAGTTCTGGTCCAGGATACTTGTACCTATATCAATATCATTATGACTAATCAGAGCACGAAATGTTTTCTGTAGCTGCTGTAGTTTGAAACTAGTTGTTTAGCAAGCACAAGATGAAGGTATGAATGTCAGAAGTTGCAGCACCTCACTGTCTGCATCTTCTACATTTCTAAACCGTTCACAACAGAAATAGATTCGTTAAATTTGACAAGTTATTAATCGATTGAAATGTTGTTTTTGCCTGGAATTGATGGGGATTGAAAAGCATTATGAAGCTTGGAAATAAGAGCTGTAATTTTTTTCAACTTCTTGGTAGCTTCCTCGTGGTCCGCAAACGAAATATGGAAATACCAACTTAAAAGCTTGAAACCTTTTAAAATAATTGTTTTTTAAACCCAAGATTGCCCAGAAAGGGAATAGAGTCCAGGCACAACCTTATGTTTAAGCCAGAAAAGGCCGAAATTTATGATTAATCTGCAAAAACTGAAGGATAGGTCCCCGAATTTTGTGCGGGTGAAAGCAGCCATGGCATAAGATCTATAAAATTGTGACCTGAAATAAGATAAAGAAATCTTTTTCGAAGGCTTCTGATTTTAGCTTATGTCAAGGACCCAACTTTGCAGAATTAAAACTATTTTTCCATTCAACAAAACACTGAGAATTATCTGTTTCATATTTGCTCTCACTCTTAATAACGTCAGTATCTGATCTGTCATCCAAAAATCCATTGAAATCATCTTTTTTTGTCATCTGAATCTTCCAGACATGGTGCTCTATGGAATAGTCGACAGTCTTCTACTAAGTTTGATTATTTTTCTTTCATATCCCATCACAAATCACTAAAAATCTTAGTTTTCTTCATCAAATCCAAATATGTTCACCACTTGCATATGTGATAATGCATTTTCCAAAAAAGGGAAAAATTTAAATCCATGTAGTCTATCTACGATGAAAATGCCTCAACCCTTCAATGGTTGTCACAAAAAACTAAGGCCAACAAACTAAGCACCCCAACGGAAATGATAAATGACATATCTCCAAGTAAATCATCCACACTGTTACCGAGTATAATCCGCTTATATGGCCCTGTTTGATCGATGCTCACATGTTTTTAGTGGTGTCATTATATGTAGCTATAGGAGCAAAATATTCCCCAGAATAAACCTTTGCCATATGCACCACATGTTATGCACATGACATCACTTCAAAACCTGACATATAAAATCAATGGAGGAAGGAGAACCAAATAATTAGATTTGTACACAATAATAAACACTTAAATGATACATGATAATCTTTTAATTAAATGCTCTCTGACTCTGAAGAAGTAGGAAAAAAATGCTTCGGTCAATATTTCAGTCCCACCGTGATTTTCCTATTAATGGTCACTCTTCCCTGGAATGTTAACACCATGACTGTATCTATTGTTTCCTTACTGATGTCAATTTTCGCCCACTCACAATATTCCAAAGTTAGAAACTTTGCAATAAAAATGGCAGACAAATTACTCATATCATAGAAATTATTTGAATGTAAACTGCCAAACTTGGATGGCCATTTCTTATCAATGATATATTTATTTTAAGGGTAACTTTTTGCTGGGTGCAGTTCTCCTTTGATTGGGGTAGATGTATTGGTAGGAAGCTAGTCATGGTTTTGACAGTTTTTCATGTAGGCTTGATTACCAGTGTTAACCAATGAGAATTGAATTTCACTGACCTCCTCCTTAGGTGGTTTTGCTCACCTGATTTTGCACTGTTCATGAGGTTTTACCGGAGAGCATTGGGAAAAAACAGTTGGCATTACTCTGGCAAGTAATTGTTGCCTTTTTTTTTTCAGTTACCTTTTCCATCAAGGAAACTTTGAAGTAGTCGGATGTGAAATGGTCTGAACAGACACATGAGTATGCTACTGGGCAAGGATTAACTTGAGGTATTCTCTCAAGCCATTTCTTTATCATCTTCACATCTCATGGAATTCTGTGAAAACTTACAGTACCATTACTATGTTGGCTACAATTTTTACATCCAGGATTGTTTTGATACATGGCAAGACTTTTCATGCAATGACGTCACAAGAGCCTCATAAGATCTGCTGCTGTCCACTTTTTGAACTGTGTGTATCTTAGGGATATTAAAATTCGTGGTTTATTTTTCACTTACCTCTAAGTGCATGAATTTAAGTATTGTGCAAAATTTAAACTGTGCAAAAAAAGTTATTGTATAAAAGCTAAATTAAGCTTTTGTATTTGTGAAGTGCGATTGAAGAGATCAAATCATAATAAGGATCTAATAAACTATGCAAAAGCAGTTGCTGCTGGTGATTATAACAATGAGTCAAAAGTTAAAAATCCATGTTTTTTGTAAAAGGCTTGGTGTAGTATGTTTACACTTTTTCCTTCATTATATCGAACACTCTGTCCAGCACATCTGATTGTAAAATCTTCAGATTGATTGGTATTTCTAAACCACCTTGTGGTATACACAACCGTGTTCTCCAGCCAACATAAAACTTGCAGAAGCGGCTTATTTCTCTTGGCAAGTGTCTGACAATGCATGATCCAGTAATGTTTCCTTTTGATTTGACAACCAAGAGGTAAAGGTAGACATGTGGACAAGGATACTCAGACCCTTGCGAGTAAAGTGGCTGACATCTCTTTATGATCATATCCAAAACAGAGGAGATGTAGTCATCGAAAGATGGAAGACACCTGGAATTAGCAATTTTCTTTACAAAGAATGACAACACAAGGACCCCTTTTTTTAGGTTTGTAAGAAAATGCTCAGAAAGGAAATAAGAACAGGCTCCATGATTTATGATTCGTATATCTGTTATTTTTGTTATCTACTGATAAAAAGTTCTCATTTATTGAAATATTCTAAAGTTTGCTTAGTTTACTGGTGGTTAGAATGCGTGAAAATAAAAAACTTGTCTGCATGAATTTATGTATATGTCTTAAAATGGCTGACCAATTACTCGTATTTCGGCAACTATATAAATCTAAACTGTGAAACTTGGAAGGTAACATCTCATTACTGGTACCTTTATTTTAAGGAGAACTTGTTGCTGGGGTGGAGTTCCCCTTTAATGTAAAAGCATAATATAATAATAACCAATATTATGGATATCAAAAGAACGTTCGTTGAAGACCATAATGATATTTGACACAACTAATGAACAAACACAAATTCAAACATGACATTTCAAAATCTCAAATAATATCCAATATAAAGGTTGTCTTGCTCTTATAAATGATGTAAGAACAATTTTAAAAAGTCTACAAATTCACCTACAAAGAAACCATAAATAACTTATTGTCTCATAAACTAAAAGCAGACGAATTGGATATTTTGAAGAATGGGCTTGGCTTTGCCATTAAACCTCCACAACTAAACTCCTCTGACATTCTAACAACCTTTGAATGGATTCACTACTCGACGAAAGAAAAACTGAAGAACCAGGAACACCACACATATCTAAAGAATTAATTTGTTCATGTTGCACAAAGTTACATTTCATCCTATTGCCTGACACCAGCTGACCTTAAGCAATACAATATCCTACGGAACATTAGTAAAAATAAAGACATCATTGTCTTAAGACCTGATTAAGGGAATGGAGTCATAATCATGGACCGTCAGGTATATAAAAACTCTTGTAACATTATAATTAGTGATCAGTCTAAATTCAAACGCTTAGATAAGGATCCCACACTCTTAAGAGAAGCTAAACTACAATGTCTGCTTAGAAAACTGAAAAATCAAGACTGTTTAGATGATAACACCTATTACAACATTTTTCCCAAAGGCTCACAACCAGCTAGGTTTTACGGTTTACCTAAACTGCATAAACAACAAGAACCTAACTCAGCTCCTCCTTTTAGACCCATAGTATCCTCCATTAATGCTTATAACTACAAATTAGCCAAATATTTATGTTCCATTCTGTCACCTCTCATACCAGACAAACACACGACTAAGGATTCTTTTTGTTTTGTTGAAAAAAATAACCAACTTAGACCTCAATCAGTTTGATGTTTGAGAAACATGAGAGCTTGGATATGTTAAGGTGGATGAACAACCTTCAAGCTCGATACTCAGAAAATGATTTCTGAGTCCCAGAAGGGGATTGAACCTGCAACCTTCTGATCAACGGTTAGACGGTCTAACCATTGAGCTAAGGTGAAAATTCAATATATATGTGCAACCTAAGCAGAAGCCACTATATATTGATAATGATTGAAGCAGTTTGATGTTTGAAAAACATGAGAGCTTGGATATATTGAGGTAGAAGAACGATCTTCAAACTCGATACTCAGAAAATGATTTCTGAGCCCCAGATGGGGATCGAACCCGTAACCTTCCAATGACCTGTTAGACGCTCTAACTGTCTGGGGCTCAGAAATAATTTTCTGAGTATCGAGCTTGAAGATTGTCCATCCACCTTAACATATCCAAGCTGTCATGTTTCTCAAACATCAAACTGCTTCAATCATTATTAATATATAGTGACTTCCACTTAGGTTGCACATATATATCGAATTTGCATCTTAGCTCACCATCTGAGTCTCGGTAGCTCAATGGTTAGAGTGTCTAACCGGTCATCAGAAGGTTGCGAGTTTGATCCCTGTCTGGGGCTCAGAAATAATTTTCTGAGTATTGACCTTGAAGATCATTCATCCACCTTAGACCTCAATAACACTTTTATAATATCTTTCAATGTAGAAAGTCTTTTTACCAACATTCCCTTACAAGAAACTATTGACATTGCTGTAAATTTAATTTTCAATGATAGCCCTAACTTTCCAGTCAACAGAAAGGATCTCAAACAATTGTTTCTATTTGCTACATCACAGACCCATTTTTTATTTCATGGTTTATTTTATGATCAAGTAAACGGAGTAGCTATGGGTTCTCCTTTAGCGCCAGTACTAGCCAACCTCTTCATGGGTTACCATGAACAACTTTGGTTAGAAAATTATGACTAAACCTGTGCTTTATCATAGATATGTTGATGACACCTTTTGCATATTTCACAATGAGCACAACACGATGCTCTTTCTCGATTATTTAAACTGTCGACATGTTAACACCAAATTTACTTTTGAAAAGGAGAAAAATGGTAACGTTTCATTCTTAGATGTTTTGGTAACCAAATCAAAACACCTGCACTACAACTACTTTTCACAAAAAAACATACACTGGTCTGCTCATGAATTTTTTGAGTTTCTCACCCATTAATTATAAGATAGGACTGATAAAAATGCTAATTTATAGGACCTGTAAAATAAATAACATGGAAAACGATTTCAAAGATCTCAACAAACTTGCTTTTACTCTTTAATGTAGCTCGTTTCCTTTCCACGTAAATACAATGAAGAACCAAGCCATTCTGACCAAACGAAATACACACTACTTCAAGTCACTTACACAACGGTTATGCACCCACCTAGAGATCACACTTATTTTTTCACCATAAAAAATTAAGAATCTTTTTAGTTTTAAAGACCCGATTCCTGGATAGCTTAAATCTTATGTGGTATATCAGTTTATTTGTGTGGGATGTAATTCCAGTTACATTGGCAAAACCACTCATCACCTCACCACTCGGATTAATGAGCATGCACAAACTGACAAACATTCCCGTATATTCAAACACCTTCAAAAGTCCTCTGCTTGCAAAGTCAGTATAACTCCTCATGTTTTAAAATCATAAACTCCAATAAATCTGTCCTTTCCTTTAAACTCAAAGAAGTGCTACATATGAAACTCAAACCTGAACTTAATGTTCAAGTCCATCATCTTAACACCATGTTTAGCTTATAATTCCCATATACATGTACATATACAACTACAGACGGAACCATTTCGGCCTACTTGGCCTCATCAGTGTAGTGCTGACAAGCACTACACTGATGAGGCCAATTTCCACACTTGTGGTACATCTAAGCCATGCCAGAGTGCTCTAACTATAGACTAGCAAGTGTGTGCAAATTTGCTAATGGCATGTATATATGTATATATATACATGTACATACACACACATATACATATATATATATATATGTTTTTTTTTCTTAACTGTTCTTGTCTACCACACTTCATTAACAATTCTACATCTTGCTTTCATGCCCACCACCTCCATTGACTAGTTGCACCCTTGTAATTAATCATTCTGACACATGTGTGAGAATTTATATTAGGTTAGTCATACACTTGTAATGTTTATCAGGTCACATATAAATATCATTTGTAAATAACCTATTATCGTTTGCACTGAAGATGGCACAAGTTTTGCCGAAACATGTATACAATAAAGAAATTTGTTGTTTCCTTGAAGTCTTTTTCAAAGTGATACTGAATGGACTTGTTTGTGGAGTGTAGAAACAATAGAGTTCCTTGTGGTGGATGCAGGCAATGCTCATGATCTCAGAATTAGTAAAGTAGAATTAGTTCTCATCGAATTATTTCCTGTTTATGTGTAGGAGTTGATGACTTCCTAGCCTAGGTTACCTGATAGAATCATTTCCCATTACAGTCAAACCTGTATTAAGTGGGCACTTGGCAAAGTCAAGAAAATTTCACAACTTAAATATTGTTAAAGTAATCTTTATTAAACGGTCAACCTTGGTGCTGTCCCAAAGCTAATACTTCATTGTTTTCAACCTGTATTAAATGGTCATCAAAAAATGCTTTGTTTAAAGATAACATTGAATTTGACAGTTTACCATAGTCTTTATTAACATAACAGCTCAACAGTCTTAACACTTTATCACTTACATTACTAATAATGGATGATCTCCAATTTGTTAGCCCAAAAAATGAAAACAAGCACATCACCAGTTGATGATATAATATTGTCAACCTATAAAGTCGTTTTATTCAAGTACTTTGAACTTTTCTTTTGACCAATCACACAAAAAATGTTTCTCCATTAAACTGGTACTCACAGGGCACTTCTATACCATAACTGCTGGCTCTGTTAACACGTTTTCCTTTGACAATTACTTCGCCAAAATTTGTTGGACATTCGAGAAATTTTGTCAGCCAAAGTGCCATAAGTTTTGGGACATGTCAAAGCACTTCAGCTTGAGATATACCATCACCCTTGCAGTATTGGTGTCGTCTGGGTCCTATATTTCTTTGAACGGCTACACATCTACTTTTTGCTCCTTGATCTTGCTCTTCTCAAATGAATACTTGTCACTGATCATTGGCTCCCAGTCATTCATATATACATGATATCCCCTAATACATGAACTCACTCAGAGTGTTTCCATAGTCATTTTGTTTAACTTCACCACAAGTAGGTTTGTGAACAAGGCATGTTTAAGTTCTCAGTCTTCTCACCAGTTGTTGCTTCATGCTTGTGAGCATGACACACCTAGACAAAATGCAACTGCGGGCGTCAGAACAACACTTTTGTTGTTCACTCACTTGCAGTCTGTTTCATTTCCAGTCATTGTTTGGCAAGAGTCCATGTGGTATAAAATGCTGTTCTAACAATGTCCACACCGGTTGGGACTGCATTTTGTCAAAGTTATTCAGGAGAAACCAAATACCTACATGTAATCATTCAACTAACTGTTCGATTGCTGTACCTGAAGACTCACTGGGTTGGAGGGCTGGTTTAGCAGTTGCCATATGTGCATCTTGTAAAAGAAGTAAAAAAGCTGTTGGCAGCAAAGCAAAAGATATCATGTAGTTAAAACATGGTGAAATAGAGTAAAGAGCCAACCAGATTGGTTGTGGTTCTCAATCAAATCCAAAGGTCAAACCCATAGCATTGAAATTACAGAAAAAAAACAAAAACACAAATGCCTAGGTTTTCGATAAAGATTGGAAGTGGTCTGCTATTGGAAAGACAATCGAGGAAGACAGGAAGAACAGAAGCTCAAAAACTCTTTCAAAATAAAGATGTGATTGTCGCCTCTTATGAAAGTAACATGAAAATCCAACAAAAAATATCTCATACTGGAAAGTACTCCAACGTGAACCAAGCACAATGGGACTGATATTCAATGTGTAGAAACTCAAACATACCTGTTTCAGGACCAATGCTCCAGGAAGAAGTGGTTTTGATCACTGAAAAGTTAGGCACTGTTGGGTTTGTAGCATCCAATGGCTGATTAGACCTTCAAGAAACAATACAGGGATTGCAATATGTCAGTGGCTGGAGAAGGAGCAGATGTGAGGGGTGAAAGTTGTCATGAAAGAGTGAGAGAGATTACAAAAGTATGGAAACCTGAAAATGTTTGTAACATGGATGAAACTGGAGCCTTTTGGTGCAGATTGCCTGAGAAGACCCTGAGTGAAAAAGGGAAATGATGCAGTGGTAAGAATGCAAAGCAATGGAATACTTGGACTTTCTTTATAAATGCTGTGGGAGAAAAAGAAGATCCCATCATCATTGGACAATATTCCAGGCCCAGGTGTTTTAAGAATTTAAAAGATGTCAAATGCCCATATAAGTTTCAGTTTATAATTTACAATCAGTTTATAATTTAAGTAAAAAATATTGTGAAGCTTATGTTGTTATTTGTTCTTTCTTTTTATCTTGCTTGGTTCTGTAAGTCTTCTTTTTACATAAATTGTTTGAAGTATTCATTTCAAGCAAAGAATATTATCTGAGAGAAGACATAAATAAATATGAATCTGAAATGAAATCTGGAAGAGACAAGTAAATTTTATCACAGATTTCATTATACCGATGATGACCTTGATCAAGAACGAAAGACAAAGCACCAGAATAGAATAAATTATTTAAAAAGTTGGAAATTAACAAGATATTTTATTCTGGATGCCTTTGCTTTCATTCTTGATCAAAGTGATCATTTGTATAATGAAAGACTGGCAATGAATTTTCATGAAACTTACAACTTTTTTAATATTTTTTTATTTTGTAGGTTTTATTAAATATTCATATATTAATTTATAATATTCGCTCACCTTATTAGGAAAAGGTTTTGATATAGTATTAAATGATTTTTGATCTAGATAAAAAAAAAAAACTAAGAAAAGCATATGGAATTAGTAATACACAACTCTTTTCCTACAAAAATTTATTAACACAAATCATATGAGTAATAGCAAGAGAACATCATAAAAATACATTCAGTTCTCTATTAGCTCATATTTTAACCATGTTTGTGTTAATCATTTTGATTATAATTGCAGGTGGTTCGATCTTTATGCTCTAAATATTTCAAATGATTTTCAAAAATGTGTCCATTTTGAAGAGATTAAGAGAATGTAAACGTATGAACGTATGACTAATTGTCCCAGACAAGTAAGGATGACAAGTGATAGCAGCTGGGATGATTGCTTTGCCTTGCATTATTGCATCAAAGCTATATGGGTTGACTTCAATCCATTAGAATTTTTTTAACACTTCCCTTTTTTATCACTTTTTCATTGCTAATCTCACCAGAGCTTGATCTTGTAAGACCCTTCGTCTGAATTAGACTAAGAGGAGATTTCCAGAAGAGGCCTAAAAAACGAGAAACGTAGCACACCCTCTACATATTTGGTCTGACATCACAAAATGATAGGGCAATACCCATAGAACATTTTTAGGTACGATGTACTGATGTACGGGTGGGACGTCATTGTGCTTGGGGCTCATTTTTGACTGCCGGCAAGGCCCCTGTGATTTAAGCATATTTTTAGTATGATCAGTTTACAAGTTCAACTCGACATTACTCCCCTCAAGTTAAGCCTAGACAGTTTTAAATTAGTTCAAGCATTACTGGTGTGAATATCTTTTATTTTAAGGTGTAAAACGTCTTAACCAGGTATCCATGGTAACCGTTGCTATGGTAATTTTGAGTTAAGGCTATTTACGCGATAATTAGCATTACAATGTAGATTCTTTTGAATAATGACCAGACTTCTTTATCCATCAACTTAAGTTAATCAAACAAAACAATATTTGTGACATCAAAATATTATTTTCCAGAACTCGGCATCTACCCAGTAATTATATCTCTACCACTTTATTTATCAAATTCCCTTAGCAAGAGATTCAACTGAAAATTTTTGTCTGAATCAATAGAGATTCTCAGCAAAGAGCTACCTCTAATTGCCTGATGTAAGCGTCTTTTTTGCTTTTATAATAACGTTTGCGATTCTTACTCAATTGAAAACTTCCCAGAGTGCAAAGGGAGTAAGGCTCCCACAATGCAGTTGGTACTTACAGACTGTTTAGTTCAGCCACATTGGATTTTGGCTCAACGCTGTTTTCTTTCACAGGTAAGGTTTTGACCTTAAAAACATGTTCAGTTTCAGTTTAGTAGTTTTATGTTGTTGAGAGCAGTTTATCTGAAGATGTGCACAAATCAGAGAGCAAATTTCCTTTTTTAGGTTGAAAATTACGGATATTTAAATGTGTGGCTAGCGAATGATTGACCATGTGCAAAGATTTTGAGTTTGTAAGCACATCCCATTCCATTATTTATAAGTAATTCTGTTTTGTTGAGGAAATATATCTGGTTATGTACAAATTATTGACAATGAAACACGTTCTGTAAAAGTTTTTATCAGTAATTTTGCTTTGCTTAGAACAATTAATCTGAAACTATACACAAATCTATAGAGCAAATGTCCGATTTTATCTTCAAAAGTACATATATTCAAACATATCGCCAGCAAACAACTAACTGTGTAGGACATGTTTTCTTTTTTGAATTCAGAAGTTAACCACTGCTAATTTTAGGAAAGCAGGTTTCCTGACCAGAGGAAAGAATCTATGATTCCTTTTTACTTTCTCTTAAGATGATTGGTAATGGCTAGTTGCACTGAAAGCAGTGAGGAAGAAAGCGAAGTGAGGCTTCTGCCTCCAAAAAAAGAAGCCCAAATCAGATACAGACTTAACAAAATGTATTATTTGTCAAGAAAAAAGCAGTGAAAGACTAAGAAGTCCTACCGAAGCTGGATTGATATCGTATAAAGAAGCTGTAGAGGTTAGGAAAGATGAAACTTTCCACAGGATTTCATCGACTTTTGAAAATTTAGAAGCTCTAGATGTTGTCTGGCATGGCAAGTGTTTTCAAAGTTATACAAGCAAGAGAAATCTTAGCTTTATTAAACCATTACCTTTTGCTGAAAGTCAAGAAAGGCACGTTGACAGACCAAATTCGAGATTGCAAGTTAATGCAGTGGATTGGTCCATTTGTCTATTTTGCCAGCAGAAAAAGTCAAAGGGGACAACAAAACTTATGAACATTTCAACATTTGATTCATGCAAGGCTATAGAGGAGGCTGTACAAAGAAGGAGTGATGAGAGCATGCTGTTGAAGATTTCAGGAGTTGATTTGATTGCTGCAGAGGCCAAGTATCATAAACACTGCCGCTCCCAATATGTAAGTAAATCCAACCTAATGTTTGCTGACTTTCGAGTTGATGGGGAGGAAGATGTTTACACCCAAGCTTTCCAAAAACTGAGACAGGACATCAAACCTCAGAATCAGGAGCGGCCCTTGATATGAAAACCCTCTTGGACTCTTACCAGGAAATTTTACAACACCTTGGCTGCAACACGGCAAAAAATTACAAGTCAGAGAGGTTAAAATGCAGACTGCAGCAAAGTTTTCAAGAGGAAATTGTCTTTCAGAAGCTACCGTATCCCTCAAAGCCAGAGTTGGTTTACTCTAGCTCTATATCTTTGCAGGATGTCATCAATTCAGCCGCTAAGAAAAGTTGCCATTTGGCTAAAATGTCAGCATCTTCTGAAGGTGAAACCTCAAACAGCCAGGGTCAGAATGACGTCAATTCCATATTATACCACGCCGCTCAAATACTGAGGTCAAGCATACAGAGTGAAAGCAAAAGTATAGGGATTCAACCTGTTGATGTGGAGGACATCAGTGCCTGTAAAGTGAAGAGTTTAATGCCTAAAGATCTTTACAAATTCTTGTGCTTGATGATCTCGAATCCAGATAAAGTTGATGTATCTGCTCCGACTGCTTCCAATGCCACAGATGAGTGACATATTTTAGCAATTGCACAAGATCTAATATATGCAACAACTCATGGTCGCATGAATACCCCTAAGCACATTGGTTTGGCGATGTCTGTTCGCCATATGACAGGTTCAAAGCTCCTGGTAACAATGTTAAACAGATTCGGTCACTGCTGTTCTTGTGATGACATAGAAGTAGTTGACACTAGCCTAGCATTAGACATTATAGCCAGCTCAGAAAATCTGGGTACTGTTGTTCCATCTAACATTTCACCAGGAGTGTTCGTCCAAGTCGTGGGAGACAATAACGATATCAATGAGGAAACATTAGACGGCAAGCAAACTACTCATGCCACTACACTTGTCCTGTACCAAAGAAAGCAACAAGGACCAAAACCGAAACCTGCATTTGGTCCTGGCCATTCAGAAAAACGATGGTCTCTTAACATCTCAGATGCAAATCCACCCCTGTTGGAGTTTGGTGCTTGTGGCAAATGGCCTGCTGTAACCTTTTACAAAGACAAAATAGAAGAAGAGTGGTTTCAGTCCTCAAGCTCGCTCTGTACCACTGCAATTCAGATGGATTTTGGTTGGTTTTTAACACGTCTGTGTACCCACCAGTTATTTAGTGAAAATCTACCTAACCGCAATGGGGAAGTTTTTCAGCCCTTGCCAAATTGGAGTGGGTTTAACGCAAAGATAGCAAGTGAGCTGCCACCCTTGACCTCCGTTGGTTACTGTCCAATGATCAATGGTTCACCTACTGAATACAGTACAGTTTACACTGCCATGAAGAACATCCAAGCAATGATGGATGTACTACACCAGAAGCACAGTGTAATTACGTTTGACCTTGCAATCTACATGAAGGCCAGAGATTCAGTGGCGACGGCCTGAAGAATTTAAGAACACAGTGATCCGAATTGGAGGTTTTCATATAGCATTAAACTTCCTCTCAGTTATCGGAAAGATTTTCCAAGACAGTGGCATTGAAGACCTGCTAATAAAATCTGGTGTGTATGGATGCCACACGGCATCTATGCTATTGAAGGGGAAGTCATACAACAGAGGCGTGCGTGCACATAAGCTTGTTCTCGAAGCACTACTGAGACTGCAGTGGCAAGCATTTGGAGCTTGGATGGAAGCTGAGGATGTCGAGCTCCCAACAGTATATCAGCACAAGTGTTTATCTTTAATAAACTGTTGTCAGAGAGAACGTAATGATGTAGCCTCTCTGAAGACCTCATTTGGTCTTCTCTGCGACAAACTCCCACAACTTCAACAAATTTTCGCGAGATTCTACACAGAAGCTAGTCAGCTTTCTAAACTATTCCATTTCTGGAATATGTATATTGACATTGTTCTATTGCTGTTGTGCTTCATTCGAGCTGAACGAGAGGGATCGTGGAAAGTTCATTTGAAAGCCGTTGCAGAAATGGTACCATACTTCTTTTCAATGGATTGCATTAACTATTCCAGGTATGTGGGCAATCGATTTATTCTGATTATCTTTTTTCGTACCTTTCAGATTGACTGCAAATCGTGTATCAGGACTAATGAACAGTAGCCTAAATTGGATATATTAAAATTGAACTTTAAAAGAGTCATCTCTACGAGGATTAGAGGTCTTATATCATTAGGATTTGTAAGGATTTACTCCCCTTTGCTTCGAAATGATGCATTTTGTTTAAGACTGAATTATAATATATCAAACTTATTACGGGATTTATTTATTATCCCAAGTGGTGAACGCGTTTGTTCAAACGCGTGAAGAGATCTACACATTATCATAGGACGTTACCTTATTATGTGGTTAGCTTTAACTTTCTCACTTACCCGGCCCCTTACGTTTCTCTTATTTTGACCTCTTTCTCCAATAAATTGCAGGTGGCTCCCAATCTACTTGGCTGATATGCTGCTGCTTCCCACTCACGCTCCAGAAGTTTACAAAGAATTCCTAAATGGCAACCACCCAGTGAGTAGATCAAGTCAACCCTTTAGCCAAGTTTGGACTGACATGGCCTTGGAACAAACCATCAATCTCGACAGCAAGACTAGAGGGGGTATTGTTGGCTTGACACAAAATGCTTCGGCACTAGACAGATGGTTTATAACAAGTCACAAGAGAGCTGAGCTAACTGGTGTAACCTTGAAGACTCTGACAAGATTGGGATTCACAAGGAGGCAGGTTCCCAAAGAGTAAAGAGGGATGAAAATGATGTTCAGCATCTGATTAACACCATTACTAATACCATGTCAAACCCTTTTGATTTGAGCGAGGCATCGTGGGAAGACCCAGTTCCATTACAAAACATCACCACTGGACTCGTTATGCCACATGACGCGGCAGAACAGCTCGTTGACTGTTTCAGCACAGGAGCAGAAGCAAAGAAATTTAGGAGACAAAGAATGGACAGTGATGAGGTATCCTTTTGGAGCAAGATATCGAAATTGAATTTGAAAACATTTGCTTCTCTGGCAAAAACAAATCAAATCAAGTGCGCAGACGAGAAGATCATCACTATTTCAGCTGATAGGAATTTGTTTGGAAGACTTCTCATTGCTGCAAAGTGTCGTGACGTTGATGTGAAAGAGGTCCTGAGATATGAACTGTCCACCGTGCCCTTTGCATTGGCACATGCAGATGGTGCTTTAAGGAAAACTACGAAAAGTGTCCTAATGGCTGAGGTTGAACGAGAATGTCAAGCACAAGGAAGACTTCCTGAAAGTGCACTATCAACCGCATTCATTTTTGATGCAATGGCTCTTGTCCAGATGTTGAAGTCTGCAGGCTCCCGCATGTTCGGAGACCTAGCTGAAAGATACTTTAATGTGCTCTTCACACCTCTACGACAAGGTCAGTGCAGAAGAGTAGATGTTGTCTTTGACCGCTATGATGTTCAAGAGTCCATAAAGGAAGTGAAAGAGTTAGGAGGGGTTCAAGCAGAGCTCTTGAGATCCAAATCACAAACAAGCGTACACCAGTTCCAAAGCAATGGGGGAAGTTCATCAGCAACCAGAATAACAAGGTTAACCTTTCCAGATTTTTTTGCCGAGAGTGGTGCAGTCTGGGTGAATACAACTTACTTCCTGATCAAGAGCTGGTAATTGGAGGTGGCTTTGAAGATCCAACAGATGCAGTTGTTGTAACCCGTGGACGTACGGATCCCCTTGCAGAGCTGAGATCAGACCATGAAGAAGCCGACAAAAGGATGATCCTTCATGCATGGCATGCTTCTTCCACTAAAGAGAGGATTGTCATTCAGTCCCCTGATACAGATGTTGCTGTGTTAGCTATCCATACATACCAGAGGATACAGTGCAACGAAATTTGGTTCAAGACAGGCATCAAATATAAGGTTCACTTTGTCCCTGTCCATCTTATTGCTGAGAAGCTTGGTAGGAGTGTTTGTGCAGCGATTCCAGCATTCCATGCTCTAACTGGCTGTGATTCTACTAGTGGGTTGTTTCAGATCGGCAAAAAGAAAGGATGGAAGGTATTTGTCAAATATCCCAGTCTCCATGACAGTGTTGGCAACCTTGG
The DNA here is from genome assembly GCA_030142905.1 of Heliopora coerulea. Lineage (NCBI taxonomy): Eukaryota > Metazoa > Cnidaria > Anthozoa > Scleralcyonacea > Helioporidae > Heliopora > Heliopora coerulea. The sequence continues at coordinate 289,539 of JASJOG010000153.1, read as the reverse complement.
CAGTCGGATTCCACCACCAGCGTTCACTGTTGAAGCCTGTGAGAGGTTTATTTGCTCCCTTTATACAACCAACAAGAAGGCAGGGGTAACAGCTGACGACGTACGCTATTGGATGTTTTGCCAAAAGCACCAAAGAAGTGAAAGCTTGCGACACCACATTGAACGTGCTAACTACCAGGCATATGTGTGGAAACACTGCTTGAATGCAACACAGCAACTCCCGTCACCAGTCAGCAATGGATGGAAGAAAGTGGATGGTGTGTTGGAACCACTTTTGATGTCCAAGGATCCAGCACCACAAGGGCTGCTTGAACTGACGACTTGCAAATGTACCAAATCTGTCTGCAGAAGGGATGACTTGTGTCCTTGCAAAGCCCACGAGATGCCCTGTACAGAGGCATGCCTTTGTATGAATGATGAAAGTTGCCAAAATCCTCACAAGCCAGTTGATGTAACACCTGGAAGCAGTGAAGACGAGCTAACTGATGCTGAGGTTTAGCCTCTAGTACTCTAGTAACAACAATATACATTCAAGTTTCAGTATTTAAACTATGGCGTTCACTGTCCCCCAAAATTCAATTTCTGAATTTTGATTCTAATTTTAGCATTCCATATTGCAGTTTTAAAGTTTATATGTAAATTATGCAATGGAAAGTTCAAGTCCTCAATTTGTTCACTCCTCTTGTTGATTTGAAAACTATCTTCAAAACCAAAGGTAGTGCCATTTTGGTATCAAGATCTGTTTTCAGATTTCACGTACAAAATGTCTTATTGGCAGTGGTTACCGTGAAAACATTGTTCAGATTTTGTCAAGATAGTGAAAGATTATTGCGAGCAAAAAGAGGAAATAAAGGAACAAGTTTTGACCATAATCACTGTAGTAGACAGCAATTGTTAAGGGACAGATGCATTATTTTGAAAGCTGAATAACTTTAAATTCAAAAATATTGTTTTGTTTGATTAACTTAAGATGATGGATAAAGAAGTGATAAGTTTGGTCATTATTCTAAAGAATCTAATGCTAATTATCGCTTAAATACCCTTAATTAAAAATTACCATAGCAACGGTTACCATGGAAACCTGGTTAAGTTGTTTCACACATAAAAATAAGATATTCACACCAGTAATGCTTGAACTAATTTAAAAATGTCTAGGCTTAACTTAAGGGGAGTAATGTCGACTTGAACATGTATAAACTAATCATACTAAAAATATGCTTAAATCACAGGGGCCTTACCAGCAGTCACAAATGAGCCCCAAGCACGACGACGTCCTACCAGTACATCAGTACATCGTACCTAAAAATGTTCTATGGGTATTGCCCGACCAAATATGTAGAGGGTGTGCTACGTCTCGATTTTTTCAGGGTTCTACCTCCTAGACTAAATATGTTGTGAAAGTTAATGTGTTTATATAAGTAATTAATTTAATTATAATTTAGTTAAAAAAATTTATATATAAATTTTTTTTTTAAATCAAATATGATTATATAAGCAGTTTTGTTTAACATGAAAAGTTAAATAACAATGGAAGGTCAATGCATAAACAAAAAAGTTGAACCTAAAAAGAAAAGGATTCATATGAAATATTTTGTGTTGCATCATGATGTGGAAAGTGTTCAAGAATTGGTGGTGGATGAGGAATTTTTAAGTATTCTTGTTCTGTATTTGGTGATGCATAAAAATGAATATTGTTGGGTGATATATCGACATCAAAAGACGAGTTTCTGTCCACTTATGGTTCCCACTGATCATAATCATATAATGTTATGGTATGATGCTTCCAACAGCTGGAAATATTTCAGTAATATGCCATTCGTGCAGTTTGCAAGAAGAAAATCTTTGGAGTCAGGAAGAGGATTTGTTAAATCTTATAGTATTAGTAATGTGAAGATTGATGAGGCATGAAGGTGAAAATTATGTAAAAGAGTTATCTTTTTTAACTCCTCATATTGAAAAACTTATGAACATGGCATAAAGAAAAAAAAAACAATTGTAAAAGTTATTAATAAATCAACAATTGATTACATACTAATTAAAATGTTTAATAAAAAATGATTACAAAGATGCTTGTATACAACTATAATTTGTCAATGGGATAATATAATTTTTATAAAATTCAAATTCGTTTGAATTTTCTGTGTATTTTAATGCAGTTTTAATTATTTTTAAAGACTATATGTGTTCTATATTCATATACAAAGGCATTCAACTTTCTCGAATATGATTTAAAATAACATTACCCACACCATGTAAAGAAAGAACTTTAGGAGTACATTTAATTAATACAAAGTATTTGAACATATGGTCCAAAGGTTTGAAAACAAATAAAAACTTTTATAACCTCCAACTAAAATATAACTAATAGTATTTTCTTCTAAGTAATCTAAAAGTTCTTTTGTTGAAATATAAGCTTTTACAGTATAAAAATACATTGTTGTATATGTTACACTTTTTTTGTAAAAACTATTTAATGAAAATCGTTTTAAATAAAGATTTTTGTTTGCTTTAAAAGTTTCATAATCTGATTTAGAAAAACCAGACATGTATTCAAATTGGGAACAACAAAATGCCTTGGAATGAGGTTTCTTAATCATTCTTACTATGGTGCAGTCATCATTTCTTCTTTTTAAAATCCCATTGAAATGTTTGGTTTTATAAGATCAATGTTCTTTTCTGATGTCGTTAAAGTATTTCTATCAGCAGCAAAAGAGATCTTTAGTGTTGAGCTTACAGTTCTTGCTGTGCTTGTGGTTATATTTGCTTTTGAAATAATGGCGGGGATAACTGAAAGTATGGCTGGGCTTCTGACAATGTTGTTGGTTGTTGTTGTTGAACTTGTAACTGGTGATCTTGTAACTGGTTGTAGGTTAGTGGGTCTGGTTGTATTGAAGGAAATGGAGGGTACCAAATTTGGGTAGAGTTGCTGTTGAGAAAGTTGGGTTGAGGTTGGTTGCTTTTCATCACTGGCTACGTCAAGGAGTTGTCTTGATAGATTGACAAGAAGCTCATTGAAATTAGGTTCTTTGTATCCGTTAGTGTCTGGTATGGTTGTTGCGTTGGTGTTTTCAGAGGTTGAGTTAATTGCATTTCCCAATTCATTTGCATTAAGAAAGTTAAAATTGGTGAAGTCCATTCTCATTTAAGTTGTTGTGTTACATAATGGGTGGATTATAAATTGAGGAAAATATGAATAAATTGATTTAAGTTGAAAACTTGTCAAACTGTGTTCAACGATTAGTGTAAGAATGAGATTAAAATTTGTATTGTTCGTACACATAACATATTTTGCCAATGTTTTTGAACAGTTTGCAATTAAACTCTCATCTGATGTGGTATACATTATGAAAAGAAGAGTTGTTATTGCTTGATAATAAGACATGTACATTACTAATGAATAAGTTTTGTTGGATAAATACGTTTCATAGTAAGAAATCAAATGCATAACACTTAGTGAAAAAGGCGCCTTTGCAATGAATATTAACGATTTAGTGGTTTGAACTGGTTTCAAAGAAAGCACAGGCATCCATCGTGGTTGATCGGGTGTGCATGTGTTTGAAACAAAATTAAATGTAACATAAATTTGACATACGGTGTTGAGGTATTTTGTTGTTAGTCCTTTGGATATGTATATGTATCCCTCCATTTCGTTAGGATTGTGTAAATTGTTTGATTCAAACAGTGGATCCATTTGGCTGTAGATGTGCAATACAAATAAACCAAATCCACATAAAGATATTTTTTCCCCAATTAAATCATCATCCATAAATTTATGGAGGTTGCAGCAACCAAAATTGCTTGCCATTTTGTTCTTTAAAAATATGTTTATTATTGTTTTTAATCATTTATATAATAAAACAGCTATGTTTACTTAAATATAAAACCGGATGTTATGATTAAATGATACTTGACGTGTTTTAATAAAAAGGAGGTAAGTAAGAAACATAGTCCAGATGAAACTTAATATCTGATTGATGATTATATAAAGCTTTCTTTTTTCCAAGTCATATTAGGATGTTTTTGGTAAATCATATTTTATAATGCTTTTGTTCAGATGTTTTATTGGTGAGTTTTATGTATTGTTTGTTGTTTTTTTATTTTAGAAAATATATATCGTTATATTTGTTATACCTGTATTTGGTAATTGTCAAATGAACAATACCTGTTCGGGATTTGTGACATTGCCATCACAAGATTCAATTTCAGAAAAGAAATATACCCGTTTGGGATCCATGACATCGCCATTGCAAGGTTTAATTACAGAAAAGAAATGCAATTATTGGGGATTTGTGATAAAAAGTTGGAAGCATTATGAAATTGTAAAGAGTCGATGTTATATGACAATCCTTAATGGATATCTGTGTTGCATAACCTTACCAGATTGTCCTCCAGGATTAAAACCAGAACTTGAAGTAACATTGGATAAAATCATGAATCCTAGTGAGGTAATTATTGGTTGTATAGATGCGACAAAGACAGATGAAGTATTTGTTGCAAATAAAACCGAGCCTATGCAATGTATTACAAAAAAAAAAAATTGTGATATATGTAATAATCATTACAACAAGTATGGGTTGTATTTTGATTTGTTCCTTGCTGTATTATGTCATTATTTGATATCGCATGAAACAACAACTTTCCATTACTGGAAAAGTTTATACATAAGATTATTTACTACTGTATTATTGAGGAACATTATGCAGTATTTGCTTTGTTCTAATGCATCAGGATTATTTTTTTGGTTTCACATATGGGTTAATGCTTTAGGCTATAAAGCTATGATTGATTGATTAAATGCCAACAAATAATGTGTTGTTCGTAATACTTTTAATTCCACTAATTTTTACCATAATAATAAAATATTTATTTGTTTGGATCGATGTTTTTTATTGCATAAGCTTTAGGAATATATTTCTTTTTTTTTTTTTTGCCGATATCTTTGATATTCATGTTAGTATATTTTAATTTTTCATATCATTTGTATAACGTGGAGCGGCATCAGTGCTATAACTTGTATTTATACATCTGGCATTTTTTTTTTTCCCACTTTTGCATATGGCATAGGGAGCCAAATTTGTTTCTGCATAATATTTGTCTAATTGTTGATTCCTGATTTTTCTTCTGGTATATAAGCCCAAACTAGTTCCTTTCTTGATTTTTTTTTCTTCCTGCAAATAATCCCAATCCAGCATTGGGAATTGTTGATCATTTTACTCTTAAATTTCTGTTTTTTAAAAGATGAATCATCCAGCAATGATTTGTTGTGCGAGTGTTTTTTTTTATAACGTATATTTTTTAAAGTTTTATCTTTGCATTGCATAGTTAAAATTTGAGGCAACTGTTTATTTAGTTTTCTTTTCTTTATTTTTATTATCTAAAAAAAAAAAAAAAAACATTTTTACAATTATATGTATACTTTAATGCCTTCGTAATTAGAATTATTTTCAATAAATTTTAAAATCGCGTAGAATTTGGAAGTGACTTTACTAGGAGGATTTATAATTTTACTTAAAAAATGTTCTGTTCTTTTTAATTCTTTGTGGGTATATATAAATACATCAATCTTATCACCAGAAGTTGTTGCAAAATGCAGTACAGCTTCTTGAAATATAATATGATTGAATACACAATTATCATCATCATCTTCATATGTGGCTACTACAACTGTTTTTCCTTCTTTATCTTTACAAAATATTTCGATGACTGCATGTACTGACATGGTTATCTGTAAAGGAAATTGAATGAATTGCTGATGCAAGATAGTAATCGGGTATTTTTTTTTAATTATTTTCTTTTTAAAAGATAGAGCTAAATCTGACGGATCTGCTGATATATAGGAATTTGACGAATACGATGGTCATGTTCAAAATAATGAACAAGCGGAAGAATTCGAATTGGAAAGGTTCGTGAATTGTGGGATAAATATCCTGACTTGTAATTGTTGGTGGACATTGTGGTCGTTTATACAAAGAATACTTTGAAGAAAAAACCATGTCGAAACTAACGAAATCTCAACAGAAGAAAATTAAGTTTAATGATGATGAATTGGAGAAAATAGTAAATTATATACGTCATGAAGAAAATAATATTGCTGAAGATGAAAATGTTGAACATATCGACACTGAAATATTTAATTATAATTTTAATCTGAATGAAATGATGCAAACATATGATCATCATGTACCTTGTAATATTGTATTGGAAGATTTGTTTAAACGAATTATTACTCAGTTGCTTGTATTAGCAAAAGAAACTTTGAAACGGAAAAACATGTTTAGGATCTTCTCTACCAAGTCTCTGACTCATGAATTTACTACAGTGACTGTTACTGCAGATGACATGACAGTTGATCAAATTTATGAACTACTTAATGATCATTTACAAAGCAATGATTCTATTTTATTCGATGGATGATGGGATGGAACTTTGATTGTTTCTAGGGTTGTTTTGGATAAAAGCAAAAAGAAACAAAAAATTTAGAGCAAAATAATAATAATAATATTGATAATGATATTAATAATAATTATCAAATAATTGCAAGCGGGAAAAATAAAATCGAAAAATATGTAAATAATATAGGCATTGTTAATGTGAATGTGGAATATCATTGTTTGGCACATGCAGTATTACTTGGAATGTCTATGATTGAGAAAGGAAATTTGTGGCATGCATTTTTGGTGGGTTTTGATAGGTATTTGGCAATGGTCATTAATGATAATTTATTTAAAATTGAACAATCATGTGTTGTGTTAGATAAAGAAAACGAAGATAAAAAATATGATATAAAATTGCTATATAATAATTATTTAATACCTAATAATTTCGATTTATGTGTTTATAAAGATAATAATGAATTGTTTTACAATTCTTGTAGGAATGAAGAAAACAAAATTATAAAAATAAATTATCAAAAAGTTTTTTTATATCATAATAATAACCATTTTAACATAATAAATGATTTAGGAAAGTTTTTATATGATAGAAAAACGAGATATTGTATAAAATATATGAAAAGCATGAATGACAAATTAAATCATCTTTGTCAGGTGTCAACATTTTGTATCAAATTTTAGATAATCATAATCTTAGCAGCTTGGAAGTTTTTCAGAATAAGAATGGGTCTAAATGTCCTTTATGTGACATCTTTTTTTGAAGAGATTTAAAAAACATTATGCAAAAGTTCATAATATAGGAAAATTCGATTTAAAATTATCTGCTTGTGAAATATTTTTTATTGTAAAAAATGTAATAGCATATGCAGAAGATTTTATTATGCAAATGCAAGGGGAACTCGTATTATGCATAATTGTACTAAAATAAGATGTAATATATACAAGAAAAAATGTCCATTTGAACATAATCGTTTCATACCCATTATTGACCGACAATTTTCACAAATTTTTACCAAAAATCCAGGTGAAAAATGTGAAATATACGTATATGATTTTGAAACAAATGCTGAACTGAGTGAAATGGGTATTTTAAAACCATATTATTGTACAATATATAAATTTTGTAATGTTTGCATGAATGAAGAAAGTCGAAAACAAGAATATGAATGTTGCAAAGTAAATACCAGGAAAATATTTAAAGGTGAAACTACATTAATTGATTTTGGGGAATATTTTTTTAAAATTGCAAATTCTCAAATAAATAGCAGATGGTTTGCTCATAACAGATCAAAATTTGATAATTTACATTTATTACATTATTTAATTTGTGAAAAGAAATTATTACGATGATGTATTATGAATGGAAATTGTTTAATATCATTGAATTACAATAAAGCAACGGTTTTGGATAGCATGTTATTCACTCAAACATATTTAAAAAACACTATAAATATGCTAGGGTTGAATTATTTCTTAAAAAAAGATTATTATCCTTATCTTTTAACTGATTTAAATTATGAAGGTAATATTCCTGAAAAAAATGATTTAATATGAATAATTATAATGAAAAAGAATTGGCTTTGTTTGAGGAATGGTACGAAAAAAAAAAAAGGAAAATATTCGGTTGCTAAAGAAGTTCATGTTTATTGCAGAAATAATATGGAAGTATTAGTTAGATTGTTTTTAAAATTTCATGAATTAGCATTTGTTCATACCAAAGCCGAATTTTTATTTGATAAAGAAATTACTACTTTATCTTCTATGGCATTAAAAATATTTCTAAGTATGACAGATATAAATGATAAATTAGGAATTGAACCATTGTCAGGATGTAATAAAGGTAAATCAGGAAAATGTCAGAATAAAATAGCAATGATTTGGATGAATAACATTCGAAATAAAAGTTGTCAGCCAGAAAAATTTCAATGGATTTATCATAGATTAGGAGAAAAAAAATTTGGACAATATTATGTGGATGGTTATGATGAGGACACTGATACAGCATACGAATTTAATGGATGTTATTTTCACAGATGCTTAAAATGTTTAAAAAAAAAAAACATTTTAATAAAAAATGTAAAAAAACGTTTGGTAAGTTGAATGTTGAAACTATGATGAAATTAAAGTATTTAAAACAAAGGTGTGGTAATGTAATTGAAATGAAAGAATGCGAATACAATGTTTGTAAAATAGAAGAAAATTTTAATTATAAAGTACCCATTAAAATAAGATGCTTTATATGGAAGAACTTCTGTTTCTATTTTATATAAAGACACTTTTCATGAAGGTAAAATATTTTATGTAGATTTTAATTCTTTATATGCTTCGGTTAAATATGAAAATTATTATCCAATTGGTCACCCTTCAATAATGAAAGTTCATATAGAAATTTCTACATTTTTAAATGAGCAAATGACTTCTTTACATTGCAAAAACAGAAGATGTGGATTTTTAAAAGCAAATATATTGCTGCCAAATTCATTAATGTTTCCTATTTTGCCGGTCAAAATAAATAAAAAATTATTATTCCCTTTATGTCATAAATGTGTATTAAACAAAAATCATTCAAACAAATGCAATCATAATAATTTTGAAAAGGCATTAAAAGGGACATGGTGCCTTCATGAAATATATGTTGCTTTAGAAAATGGTTATGAGTTACTAGAATGTGAAGAATTACTATATTATGAACAATCAGAGCATATTTTTTTGCGATTATGTATCTAAATTTTGTTCTTTAAAAACAAAATTTTCAGGTGTTCCTAATACTGAAAATATAGATGAATTTAGAAAAAATTTAAGCAAACAAATTTTAGATGATATTGGTATTTTTATTAAACTGGAAGATATTCCAAAAGACAGAAACGTGGCTATGCGAAATATAATGAAATTAATATTAAATTCATTATGGTGTAAATTGTGTCAGAATTTCAATAGACCAGAAATAAAATTTATTACAGATGCTTCAGAAATTTACGATCTATTTTATGATAAAAAAATTTGAAAAAATATATTTTGATTTGTTAAATAGCACCACAGCTTGTGTTGTTTGTTCATACTCTGAATTTTCTATTCCTAAAATAAATAAAACTTATGTTGCATTAGCATGTCACGTGACTTGTTATTCTCGATTAAAATTATGGAATTGTATAAATAAATTACGAGCTAATTCAGTTTTATATTATGACAGATTCCATAATTTATTATCCAAAAAATGGACAAGAATTATTAGAAACAAAATCATTGTTGGGACATTTAGAATTGGAATTAGAAGTTGGAGAATACATAACATTTGCATCAATGGGTCCCAAAAGTTACACTTACCAGACAAATTTGAATAAAGAAATCATTTATGTTAAAGGATATAGTAAAATTAAAACAAAAACCGTAAATTTAAATAATTATATTTTATATGAAATGGTGGAATCATTCAATCAGGAATGTTAGTTCAAAAAGATTTAAATATGAAAATTTATAAAATATTTAAATAATTTAAATTTACATTTGATAAAAGAAAAATTAATAAAAGCGATTTATCAACTACACCATGGGGTTTCAAATAACTTTTATTTTATTTTATTTTTTTTTTTAGAAAAAAATAATTTTTGATGATAGAAGAAGTATAATAATGAATTTTCCATTTTTTATGTTAATGATTGGTCCCAGCCAAGCAGGAAAAACAACTTGGATAAAAACATTTATTAAATCATTTACTTATCTCAATCCTGGGCATACTCTGGAATCCATATTGTATTTGCATATGTCAAAAGATGATAAATTATGGGAGGATCTTGATGATGATTTATTACATAAAATTAAAATTAATTTAACTAATAATGAAATGATTGATAAAGAAATAACACAAATCGAAATTTTCAAATAAAAAAAAAAATAAACCTGTAAATATTAAAAACGAATCACAACATAAATTGGTAATTTTAGATGATATGATGTTGGCAATGGGATCGAGAAAAAGATTGTTAAATTATTTACAAGAAATTGTAACATGAAAATGTAAATTATATATTTGTAGTACAAGATTTGATGTATTCTTCTGATAAATTTCGCATGTTATTTAGTAATGCAAATTATATTGTATTATTTACGAATAGCGGAGATTCTAGAAATATTAAGCATATTATGCGATCGCAAGGGTTTAATTCTAAAGAAACAGAAGAAATTTTACAGTTGGCTTTTGAACAGTGTGAATCCCATCTGTACTTGATATTAGATAATACTACAATTACTTTTGAAAATGCAAGAATAAGACAAGGAATTTTTCCAGGATAAAATTGTTTAATATGCAAAATTGTTGTTTCTTTATTTTTCATTACACTTTTTACATGTTATACGATGCTATACAGAATTACATTTATTCTGTGTTCTTGAAATCATGCGTAAATCAAAGTAAGTTTTATGTGGCACATTTGAAAAATATTTATATATTCTTTTATCAATTACTTTTATGTTTCCATATCTGACATTTTCACGAACCCAATTTATTAATCCTTTTTCATCAAACTGACAGGAAAATAAGCATACCATCCACAGTTTGTAAAAGATGAATGCTGAATTTTTTTATTAATTGGATAATTAATTTCAAACATGCACGTACATTTAGTTTCTCCTAAATCTAATAATTAACTTTCATATTTCATACACTGTTCATTAGATTTTTGCATAAAACTTTCAACTATTCTGTCTATAATTCTTTTAGGTTAATTCATTCCCCAAGAATCTATTATGTAATATTTGACCGATGTACAAGAAGCTTCACTGTTTATACTTTTCGATTGTAAATGTTTGTTATACAAAACAGCAACCCAATGAGTTCCAGGTGAACGAGAAGAATTGGTATTCATAATCCAGTTACATTGAAAATTAAATTCATCACCATTTATTTCAGGATGAACGTTAGTGGGAAAAACTCCTTGAGTATGAGGTGATGACATTTCCTTTTCGTAAATAGTATTTTTCTGTTCAATCAATGATCGTAATTCTGGTGTTGCCAATGGTATATGTCTATAAGTGTATTCATCGACAAAGTGTGGAACTACAGATTCTTCTGATGTTGAAGCCATTTTACCATATGAAGACCAATTGCAAAAACACCTTGTTTATATACACGAGCCTTAATCAGAATCACTATCTTCATCTGTATAAACATGTTCTTTAATTGATTTCCATAAAGACTTATGGTATTTACCAGATGTTGAAGGTTTGTTTATAGATTTTATTTTTACAGGTGGTGTTCTTTTAATATAATAATTTTATATTTCTGGTGTATCAATTGTCTGCATTGCATTTCTCATATTAATATTTTTGATATTTTTAGCTTGAAAGTTAATAGATTTGAACATTTTTAAAGCTCTAGTTTTTTTCATCATCGTTTAATAAAAAACTTCCTTTATTACTAATATTTCTTCCAAAATCATTTAAGACTTTATAATAATTTGTATTTGTTTTTTTCCCATTATTATCAATTAGCTTTCCATCAGCACTTTTTTTAAATCCTATTTGAGATATTTGTTCTTTAAAATCTTTGACACTTCTAATTCCTAATTTTAATTGCATTGAACTAACTTGACTTACTTCTTCCAGTTCTGATATATTATGAATTCAATTTAAACTTTTTTGTTTTGCAATTCTAGATAGTAAATTTTGTTTTAATGTTTCTTTTAGTTCGCTACCTTCAGGAACAGCAACATAATTATCATAATCATGAATTATTTCGTTCATACCAGATTCATCAATAATATTAGCCAATGTTTGTCTTTTTGCATTTGCATTTAGTTGTTCCAACAATGTTTTTAAAACAGATGGATCAATAACTTGTAATTTTTCTATTCTTTGATTATTTACACTCATTTCTTTTTTATATTTTATTTTTGTACTAAAAAAATATAAAAAATAAAATAAATATTTTTTAAATATTTTGACAATTTTCTCATATTATGAAATAGTACATGTACAACTAATAAGTATACAGAATCATGTTTAGTCATTCTATTTTTATAAAATTGTTTCATTATTACAATTTCTGTATCTGTATTTATTTCTTCATTTTTATATTCTTCATCAGAAGAAGATGAATATAAATTTTAATTTTTCCTCACTGGTGATCCGTGTTTATCTTTGCAATATTCATTTGTATAATTTTGTATTTTACTTCTTTCATTGTCGTCAAAGCATCCACTCTTTTCTTTCTATTTATCATTTGTATACAAACTTCAAACTGTAATATAATACAAAAAAATTAATTAGCGTATTACATCAAAATGTCATTGCACCATGTAAATTTTACAAAAAGCAATAACCTGCTATATGCTTCATGCTGAAATACAGTAAGATATCAGTTGTGGAAAGTTGGAAGTATAAAATAACGGATATGGCTGAAATGTTTCCACAAATCAGCAACAACCATGCATTGGAGGCAAATCATCATAAGTAACTTGAGAATACTGGTTATATAATACTGCATGAACTTCTTTTTCTAATTTTTTATATACTGCCCAAAACGAGATGACATTTCTTTAATCTAATAAAAAAAATTAAAAAAAATAAATTAACATACAATTTGTTTAAAAGATGTTTTAATAAATGCAAATTTGGCCACTTGGTTCATCAAACCTATCATGTTCATATATACGCTAACGTCATTTGTCGTATCAAACGTAATTTCTATGTCCAAACCTTTTTTAGTTTCTTTAGGTGAGACCCAAAGATTTGAATACTCAGTAGGAGCCAATTCCATAACTATTGTAGTATTTCCATCCTCCTAATATTCATAAGGAACAAACATTGGTTCCGAATCTTCCAAATGCAAAGCTCTCCTTGTATGAAAATATGCATCTTTTTAATTTTTAATTTTATAACCTCAAGGAACGTTATTTACTTTAACAATAATTAGGATTATAATGAAAATCTCCATTAATATAATTCACTCTCGATACGCTTAAAATAAGAACATATGGTATATTACCACCAAACACATTTAAACAAGTAAAAAATATTAACCATTTGTCCTTTAACATTTAGCATTTAATTTATTTGAGGTTGAATTTGGCTTTTTGGAGTTACAAGTTTATAATGCATATAAAATTGTTAAAATTTTGTTTTTAATTTATCCAAATTATTTAAATTATCCACTAATTGCCCTCCAGCATTACCAAATGCATTGCCTGTACCATGACTAAAAGTACTGTTATTACTATTTGCATGATCTGCTTCAGTTCCCGGAAATATTTTTCTATTTGTATCTTTAGTAAATTTTACTTCCAAACAATTATTTAAAGGAACATGTTGTCCCGCCAAATCATATGCAAATTTTACATCATCAATAGAATATCTAGGATCTGCATCCACAATACTATTTCTTCTTTTAAACCCCTTGGGATTAGCTCTTTTTTCTAGCCAAACCTTGATTATTTGCAGTAAATAAATTTAACCAATTATGTTGCCCAAATGCATTTCTCCATCCCATATTACAACCACTGATATCTTTTGCTTTTACAGATGAATTATGTAATCATTCCAATATATCTGGGTATTTGACACTGACATAGCAACATTATTTGCACTAACTTCAACACTTCTCCACTATGTTTTTAAGGGACAAGACACATAATCACAAATCGTTTGAGCATGTAATTTATCACCATCTTCATCTCTTACAGATATGTTTGCACTTATTGTTGTATCAGCCAATTGTATTAAACCCCCTCCAGTTGATTGCAAATCGAATGTAAATATATTGGAATCTGATTTTTCATGGGGCACCACGTCAATCCAACCTGCTTCAATTAACATATGATTTATTGGAACTAGACTGAACATATCCAGTGGATCATAAAATGCTGTCAAATCATCTCCAATGACATCTTGATTATTTTTAGTCAAAATGGGAGTTGATTTATCATTTTTAGCATTTGCTTCAGCCAACACTCTTGCACCTTCATTAGTAATTTCAATTTCAGGATTAATGGATAACATTTTTTTTCTTTCTTAAAAAAATGAAATTTATATTAATGAATTATATATTTTTCTTTTTCTTTTTTATAGTTTCCAATGTGCTAGTTTCCATATTATTTTTTTTTTTTTGATAATTTTCCATATTATCAATTTAATTTTTTTCTTTTTTTCACTTTAATAAATCAATTTTTTTATCATATTCATTTTTTTTGATCAACGTATTCTTTCACAGCTTCAGGACAATTAATAGGAACTCCATCCAATTGATACATTTGTGTATATTTTATTGGTTTTCCATACGAATTATAAACAGGAATTTGACCATTATTTAGGGGTCTTGCAAATCGATGCACTTTATTTGTTCTTATAAATTTGGGCAATGCTGTTCTTGATGACATTTTTTTTATTTCATTTTTTTCTATATAATATATACAAAAAAAAAAATGATTTTGTTGCCTCTTTTAAGTAAATAGTTACATTTTAATTTTCATATTCAGAAAAAGTATCATATTTTATAAATAACTTAAATTGATTATTTAATTTGTCCTTCCCTAAAATAAATTCAACAGGAATTTGATAAACATTTTCCTTATTGAAATCAAATTTGTTTCCATATGATAAATTTATAAAATTTAATTGAAAATAAATTTTTTTTTTTTTAAATACAATATTTCCTATTGAAGAAGAATGATTGTCAAATAATGCTCTTTTTTTCAGCAGTAAATGTCACTCTATTAACATTACTTTTTTTATTTGCATTTGGATTAAATTATAAGTATCTCAATACTTGTACTTTAAAAGAATCTTGAATATATTTCATTTCCACATCTTTAATTTTCATATCAATAGTTTTGGTTAACTCTCCTCTTTTTCTTGAATATTTTTCTTTTAAATGTGCATCTACTTCATATTCACTTATTGTTAAGAATCCTGACGAATCCGTTGCCAATTTCAACTTTAACAAATCCATTCCTAACAACATGATTTTTTTTTAATATTTAATGTATTATTAACTACCAAGTTTTTTCATGACAGCTTACCCTACTTCACTATTATAAGCTTTTTTAATTCCTTTACCAACTTTTTTTGAAAAACAATTTAATTCTGTGACCTGTTTGGATTCTTTTTCTATTACCAAATCTTATAATAGCCATTAAACTTGTAGCATTCCTCAACTTATGTTCAAGAGTAAAATGGGAACCTCCTTATTGGTATTTTTTTAATATTCTTTTTTTCCCTGTCCCTCTTTGATAAATACGAAACAATTTTGTTCTTCCCATTTTTTCTAAAAAGTCATTTAATAATTTCTATTACATATTATTATAATTTTTTCCACTATTAAAATACAATTTTTTATCATTAAAATCAGTTACTTCAATATGTATAGAATCTATTATACCAGGTCTTAATGTTCTTTTATGATTATTAGGTACATAAGAAGTCACTTTATTATCTTTACTTTCTTCATTACCCAACTGTAAAGGACAAGCTAATAAATTACTTTTATATATATAACCCATTTGAATTGGTATAACACTATTGCATTTAATAAACATAGAATTTAAACCATAAGATGAATCCATAACATCGCTTGTTGGACTTGATGAAGTATCACTGATTAATTCAACAACATTTGAATCTAATCCCAAAGTATGTATTAATCCTGCTGTTGTCGTAATTTTTAATTTGATTTTAAATAAATCTGATCCATTTGCAGTTTTAGAATCTCTTTTTTTCATATATTTATTGCTGGTATATCCATCAAATGCATTTGCAGTTTTTGAATAATAATTCATAATCTTAGACATTCCAAAACAACATTTAGATCCAGTTACACATGTTAATGATGCACCAAACACTTGTAATCTCTTATCCAAATAATGAATCATATCATCTAATCCATAATGTCCGTCAGGCAATTGAATTACATCATGCTTAAATGTAACTTTTCCATCCAAAACAACATTAACATTTGTTTGCATAAATTTTTCCAAAGTTAATTCAATTTCCATTTCAAATTTATTATGATTTCTGGGATGAATCGTTGATATTGATTTTAGATAAAGAATTTCTTGAACCACTATTTCAACTCTTCCTGATCGTGCATTGATAGGAGAAAATTCAATTTCAAAATTGTTTGTTTGATTATTCCACTTTGTACTAATTTGATTACCAGCTAATAACAATGTCATACCTTAAAAATTAATTTTCCACAAATTGAAATTCAAATTTTTTGTAATTCTTCTCTATAAAATAAACCAGAAACAGGCTTATCATTAAAATATTTCAATTTAAATGTAATAGGATCACTTAAATGTACTTTAAAAATTTTATAAAAATTTTCACTCCAATTAATTCTAATTTCCTTATCAAATTTTCCTTTTAATACTGGTACTCTTACTTTCGACCCTTGTTTTAATATTTTTCCTTTTGTATAAAATGGATAAAAATTAAAAAAATTTTTATACCTAAACGATTTTGGTAATATTTTTTTATTATAATAAATATCATATGGAGTATAATCATTAATTTCTTTATGTGGTGTCTTATTATATCTTTCAATTATCATTTGTAATACATTAGTATATCTTCCTTCATCTTTTCCACATATTCCATATAAAACATTTTAAATCATTAATTTCAAAGTCCTAATAAATCATTCAACTATTGTGCTTTTCATTTCATAATTTTCACTTGATGCATATTTTATTTTACCCATACTACCTTGCATTGATTCTTTCTTAATTAATGCAAATTCACCACCTTTATCACTTTGTAAATGATCAGGTAAAATATTTTTATTAATTTTTTTTATTTTTCTTTACTAATTATTTCTTTAAATTTACGTAGTACAATTTCATTATTTTTATTTGTTAACATTTCAACCCATGCATATCTACTATAAACATCTATAACCACTAACAAGTAACGCAAATTTGAATTAAACTTCTGCAAATACTTCATATCTGCTAAATCCATTTGCCATTGATAATTTGATTTCACCATTTCTACTTTTAATCTTTTATCTTTTTTTTTATATTTTATATAGATAATTGATATCTATCCATTAATTGTTCTTCTTGATTTTGTAATTCATCTTTTTTCTTTTTCACTTTTCTTGCCAATTCTTTTATAAAATCATCATTTATTCTTTGTTTTCTGGATTTTTTTTTTCTTTAGGCATGTCACACACAATTTGAGTCTAGTAAAAATAAAGATTATTTTTTATATCTTTTTCCTTTTCCTTTATCTTTTACAGTTTCTCATACTTGTTTACAAAATTCATAACACACTGAATCATTTTTAACTATATCTGTAGCACTAATACTACTATCCACACGTGAAAGGTCATCACTACATCGTCTTATTAAACCTATTCTACTTAAACTATGTTCTGTTTTATCATACTCCAATGCAAATGTTATAAAACAAAATAAATCTAAATGCCTTTTCATAAAATTTTCATCCCACATTTCCATATTATTTATATTAATTTTATTAAAATTTTTACATGCAATTTTTGTTTTTTTTTTCTTCAGGTTCACAACTTCGTAAATGAGGATATAATTCTAATACATTTCTTTTAAATTCAAACATTTTTGAAGCTAATGCTTTTTTATCATCTTTCTAAAATCATGACAATCCATCGTTATTGAATCATAAGCTTCAATTTCATTTGACACATTCGAAGACTTATTTTCATCCACTTCAATTTTGACGCAATCCAAATCCACAATTATAGGATTTGCATTTATAACTGCTTTCTTCTTTTCATATCCCAGTTGCCAATTACTAAATCGAGGATTAAGATCAAATACCAAACAACAATCTCTCTTTACTGCAACTACAGTATTTACCAATCTTTCATCCAAATCCTCTAATACTTTAATAATTTACAATATATCAGAAAATTCAAATCCAAATTTTCCCCATCTCAAATATTGGTAACCATTTTCCACATCGGGCATTGCTTTATATATTTCCGCTTCATTCATTCTTGAATTATAACAAATTTGTTGCACAGAACAATCCACATATGTCATTAATGTGGTTATACAATCCACCTTATTTTTAGTATACAACTCTGCTTCCATATTTTTTCTAAAAAACAACACAAAACTCAAAATAACGCTTCATCCAATACATAAACTCATCTGATCTTTCATCATTATCAGGTATATATATATATATACCAATATTATTAAATTGTTGAACAAATCCACTTCCGTCACTTTCATATGATTCTTTTACATATTCAAAACAAGTTTTACCGGATGTCAGCGATATTGATCATCTCTTAAATTTATCATTTCACAGGGCATAATTACCACCATTTTTAATATTATAATAACAATCATGATTAAATTCTCCATTTTTATGAAATCGAATTTTATCAATTTTAGTTAAATTATAATATTGACATTTTAATGTAAATGAGTAACTCATATCGACTCTTTTAACACATTTATAAACATTATGATGTACTTTAGCACAAAACTTATTAAATACATTTTCATTATAATGTGCTCCAACATTAAGCATTTTTTTCAAAAAATTATTTTAAAATTGGATAACATTTCTGACAATGATACATAGCCATTACTTGCTTCATAAACATTGTATGATTAAAATATTTTTTCAACAAATTAATTTCCAATCCCCAATCAAGCATATCCTTTTTTAAATCATGCCAACAAGTTATTCCATTAAAAGTTACCCCTCCTAATGAAAAACAAGATGATAACATTATTTTACATACATCCATATTAATTCTTTTTAAACCTATATGAAGTAATGTTGGATGCACAACCAAATTATCTAATACCAAAGGACTGTCTCTTACAAAATCTATTTCTTTAAACAATATTAAATTTGACAAAACTTAAACGATTTTAAAATATATTCTACCCCATCATTTTTACATATTTTAAGTATATAAAAATAATTCACAAAATTTATAGGTATCTTATACCATCGATCCCAGCTGATATTAAAAACTTCTTCGTTATTCATCTTGTAAAATTCATCAACATAAATCAAACCATCCATAATCCTTTTATAAAACAGTTT
The DNA here is from genome assembly GCA_030142905.1 of Heliopora coerulea. NCBI lineage: Eukaryota > Metazoa > Cnidaria > Anthozoa > Scleralcyonacea > Helioporidae > Heliopora > Heliopora coerulea. The sequence goes on along the minus strand of JASJOG010000153.1, from coordinate 270,106 downwards.
TTGTTTGACTTCCACCAAAACATTTTCCAGATTTCCAACCACACCATGTTGCACTTCACATTCTCTTTTCAGTTTATAATACTTATAAAACAATTAACTGATGAAGTATAAAGGAAATACCCTTGGATCAAAAGGAATTGTTTTTAAAATAATATCGAATACCAATAAAACATTAATTTCCTTTTCTATTTTTTTATTCAACAAGCTTCTTTCATAACAAATTCACATCTGAAATAATTTTTATCTTTTCTTACTTTTATACTAAATACCTTATTTATTTCATCAATATTCATATACATCATCAAATCCAATAATTCTTGAACACAACTAGTTTTCAATAACTGATGTTCATAAAAAAAATTGGATGGTATGAGTGTTTCTATTATTTTATTTTATAATCCATTATTTACTTCAAACATATAAAAAGAACCCACATTATTTACATTAGAATTCATAATATAACCATCATAATAAAATATTTTTCTAATGTTTACTATTTTCAATAATACATTATTTTCAGCCCGTTGCAGTTTATTTTCTTCAGTAGCATAATTGATTAATCCCTCTATATCAAATATCTATCCATAAACATCACTTGAAATTCTTCATCTTGAATACAGTGGAATTCATAATGATTAACAGAATCATTCCATAAAATATTTTCAAGTAAATTTTTCAAAGCATTTATTTCATCTGTTGAATAAACTTCGATATAGTAACTTCCACATAAATGCGAATTCATATCTAATGCTTCTTTAGTACATACAAATGTACTTATTCCAAAAGGTAAAGATTTTAATCTCATACCATAAGCTTCGATAAAAGTATCTCTCGTAATGCTTTTATTATGATTACCACCAACCACTGCACACATACAGTTAGCCATTTGTAACTAAAATAAAAAGTTCATTATATTTACCTGAATTTATATAAAATCTTTTCTCAAATTTAAACAGAATATTCAATGTTTGATTGCACAAACATCTTCTTTCAACCAACACTTGAAGACAACTGATCTACATATGTTCAGTAAGCTTTAAAAACAGGCTGTTTGACTTACAAGCATGATCTAATTTTGGTACATATTTTCCATATTTGTTTCAATAATTTTTAAACAAGATCCCCAATAACTTGCATACACATTTTCATGAGCTAGAGTATAATATATTCCTATTTTCTTTGTTCTTCTAGTGAGTTTTCACATAATGATGATAACCAAAAATTGTGATAATGCTATCGTTTATACATCCAATCAAGATTTTTATTTTCTTCCAACCATAGAATAATATGATAGTGATCTTTAACCACATGTAAACGAACATCCAAATTCCGATATTTATCGATAAATAACTTTCTTGGCAGATTTGAAATTTTATCACAGTCCACAACCAATGTTCCAACACCACATATTTTAAATTATTCTTCTTAACTTCATGATATAAAACATATTTAAAACAATCTTCATAAAAAAAAATTTGCCACTGTTATTTGTTTGTACTTTGTAAATTCCATGTTAATGTGTATAGTCTATTAAACAAAATTTTAATTTCTTATATATAAATAAGCAAAAAATTATAAATTGTAAACAAAGCACATGAAACACTTAAGACCCATTGTTGGATCCGCTTAAAACACTTAAAATGTCATACTGAATTTGCATACTTGTCAAAATTACCATAATAAATTCATAAAATCATCAAAACAGTTTTAATTTACTTTTTATCATTCATAAAATATCTAACAATTCCACAATTGACAGCAGCAATGGTGTTTGGAAAAAATAAACATTGTTTATCGACAACTTTACGCTTCTCTTGTAAAGATCCAATCACAAATACGGCACCAATATTCAAAGTACACAGCATTGTTAAAGAATTTGTACCAAGAACTTACAACGATTCATCGACCACAACATTTGATGTAACAACGATTGGATATCAAAGCACTCAAACAGAGAAATGTTATATTGGAAGCAAAACTTCTTTTGATATGAACGCTTATGTTGGAAATGTTAACCATGCCGTTGGTACATTTCAATCAAACTTTATATTGGGATCCAATGGATTATTTGACAGACAAAAATTAAGATGTGTAACAAGAATACAAGTTGAATGCACATCAAATGTTAACTCAAATTTATTAACTCTTAATACTATAGACAATACATCAAAACAATACAATGCCTGTCAACAAAACTTTGGTGGTTTTGTTGGATTTAACATACATAGATTAAATACTTTAACTCAAGTAACAAATGTGAAAAAAGGACAATTAGCCAACCTACAAGAAAGTTTATTAAAAAATAACACTTATCATTGCAGTTATAAAACATAGCAGATAATATAGCATGGGTTTTACACAAAAATGAAGACTTAGTACTCTATCCTATGTTTGATTTTTTTCATGCTCAAAATGCTACTTATATATTAAATCTTACTTATATATTAAATCCTAGTGGTAAACAAGGAATAACACTAACAAAACCATATTTTCAATACAATGTATTTATTAATTATTTTGACTTATAATATGTTTTTGAAATAAAACATTAATAAAAATCATTTTGCCAGATACGGGACTTGAACCCATGACCATATGTATATTAAGAGTACAACGCTCTCCCAACTGAGCTAATTTGGTACACAATCTTTTTCCATTTTAATAAATTATTAATAGGTGAGGAAATTGTGGCCTGAATTTAAAACACAGACCACAATTTTCCCCCACCCTCTAACAATTATTATTTTTAATAAAATCCACAATCCACTTGATATAAATATAAAAAAAACATCTAAAGAAGGAATTGGACCATTTAAAAAAATTTTAAAATAATTCAACTCCTCCCTTAAACATTTCTTAATCCTAATAGATGATTCTTTAAAACATCAGCTATGGATTGACCAGGCAGAAAACATAATCTCAAAATATCTTTACGAAAGCCATCGAGTCGGACACAGAAGTAAATCGTAATATTTAATAAAGTTCTAACGTTTCGATGTATTAATCACAACATCATCAGAGAGTAATTTACATAACTGCCTAAAGCCCAAGTATATAGTTACAAGGTGTAATAATATTCATGCATTAACCAATCAGAGGATGTACTAAAAATAAAAGTTACAGGTACGAGAACACAAATAACATGGAAGAGTAAAGAAGAATTATAAAAACTGTGATGGTTTATTCCAATATGCTCAACACCTGATCAGGCCTATTGCTGAATGCTAAATCAATAAGACTCCGTACTTTCTGTAATGCATGTTGGCTCTTGTATAAGCTGATCTAATTGATATATGTCTGGATCTATTTGCAACCAGTCACAGTTGAAGTCTCCAACACGAATTATTTGTTTTCCAAGTCCATTTTCTGTACGCATAGCTCGTATTTGTCAAACAAGTCTAACAATGAATTTGGAGTAGTAATGGTATATAGCGATTTTTTAGAATGATCCTTGGGGGTGTTGAAGTTTTTATCCAATGAGATTGCAGTATTGATAGTGTTTTGATTGGTTGTTGATTGAATCTGATCAATAAATTTTTGGGGGCCTAGCAACCAGTTGGAGTGGTGTGTTTATTGGAGAAGGGTTTATTTAATAAATGTTGGATAAGATTTAGTAGAAGACAAAGTGATGTGAATGAGCTTTCGGAGTACAAACCGTTTATCAGTAGAGCTGAATATGGATTTCAGATTTATGGTTGTGGTAGAATATTGATGTTTACTGAAGAGTTTTTATCAAAATCAGAAAAGAAATGTAAATCCACAGTAATGGAGGAAAGATCAAGACTGTGATTTGTGAACAAGATGTGCTTAATGACCTTGAAACCTTGGGTTGTATTTGAAGAAGAATTAAACTAGATAGAAGCTGGTGTCTGGTTCAAGGAGATAATAGGACATCCAACTACCATGGTACTTGGTGTTTGAATTGATGTAGGTGTTGCATGTTACAGAAAGTGTTTGGTATGATTTTTTTTTATTGGATTATAGAAAAGAGTATTAAAAATGAGGCAAAAATATAAAAGAAGAATGTGTGTGAAGTTTGTTGTATGGTTTTGAAGAAGAATGGCTTCAATAGAAGAAATTAGATTTTCTTTTTTAAAGACAAAGAATTTATCTAGTTTGACAACTTATGATGTTCACACATTGTCAGTGTCTTAAGTGATAGATTATAAACTTATACTTGGTTTGGTTGATATTCATCTGGTACCTTTTTCTCCTTCAACATTTTTTGTTGATGTTGTAAAGTGTCATCTGATCGTAAAACCCACATGGGTCGGTTTTGTATTGGTTGGAAATGATTTTCAGCTTTGCATTGGCAATTTGTTTGGTGTGGATGACGATGGATTATATAAAGTAGAAAAGTAATTTTTTTTACATTGATTTGGAATGATTGATATTGGTGTATACTGGTGAACATATGCTGATTTATGGTGTTTAAAGGGGAAGGAAATGGTGGGAAATTAAAGTATTATTGGAACTTTAAAAGTGCCATATTTGGTTAATACCGTAGTGTCTTGTGATGACATTTGATGACAGTTTTTTAATCATTTTATGTTTGAGATGGATCTAAATATTTGCATGTTTACTCTGTTGTCTTTTCAAGAATCATGGTATTTTGAATTGAAGCGGTTTGTGAACGGTGTTGATGTTGGAGATCTCTTTGTGGGTGGATGGTATTCTGTTGATCACAATTCAAAGACTGAACATTTTTTGAGCCAGTTGAAGCTGATGAACATTAGTGATTAATTTATGGTAAGTGACATAGGAGATATTATCAAAGAATTTTTTAGTAATTTCATGAGGTTGTTTGATTTGAAGAAAACTGTTTTTTTTTTTGTTTTTCTGGATTACATAGATCAAAATTTTTTTTTACTTGAATTTTTCTGTTGACAGTAAGAATCAAGGAAGTATTGGATTGGATGCTTGCAAATATATTCATAATGATGAGGAAACAAAGCATTTTTTTGCTCAACTTAAAACATTATTGCTGAGTGAACAGTTTATAGTGAACGAGAAAGCAGATATTTATCAAGTATGAAATTGTTTTCTTTTTATATGAAGACAAAAAGCATGCATAATACAGCAAACTTGTTAGTTTTTTTTTTATATAGAAGAACCACCTTACCATTACATGAAACGTATAGATTATCCTGTTGCTATTCGTGCAGTGTACCTGAATTGTGACCTTGACAAAATAAACAAGGATTGGTTTAGATTTATAATAGGAACAAATTATTTTAAATATATGATAAAATTTGTTGATCCATTATCTTTGTCTGTTATCAAACATCTATTGGAAAGCAGGTGGGACTTGAGCACATTGCTGGAAAGGATTTAATTATTGCTTTTAACAGGAGTCACCAGACTTTTCTCCATTGCATCACGATGTAAAGAAAAAAAAAGGAATGAACAAATTCAATTTGGAACCACTTATGTGCAGTGTGGACAATTTGTACAAGGTGATTAAAATTTAATTTTTGCAAGACAGACATTTGTATCGTGTAAATATGATATTTCAAATGTAAAATTGGATCAGAGTACACTGTGAACTATTTGAAAACATATTTTGGAAAAAAAGCTTGTGTGAACACGTCTAGTTTTTATGTTCATGGTAATATTAACATTGGTGATCATATCTGTATAAGAAGTGATGTTTATCAAGCTCCTTCTAATATTCCATGAAGCAACAGGTCTATTATCAAGACCACATTTTTCTCTGGCTGGACATAAATTCGTTAAAAAGTTAAAAAAAAAAATGTAATTGAGCTGAAAGGAAAAGGAGACAAAAAAGGTGCGTCAGTACCTATCGTCAGTACATTTCCATATAGAGGTTCAATATGGAATCGCAGATTGATTATTAGATTATCCATTTTATCCAATTATTTAAAAAACTCCTTCAAACGAGAATTGTTATATATGGAATATGATAAAGAATGTATGTATTTGAAAGAGGAAAATGAAAATTTGTTGCTTATTAATAGAATTTTAGAAGAGGAGTTAAGAAGAGAGGTTGTCAAAAAAAAATATATATATATATAAAAATTCAAAGTGTGGGTACCAATTTATTTTACAGTGCCGACGTGGAAGTGGACTGATCAAAAGGAATAAAAAAAGATCAGGTTGAAAGAAGTTAAGTTTGTCAAACTAAAGCAGATCTGACTGCATCATCTGAAAAGAAAATATATTTCAAATTGTCAACATTAAATATGTGAAAGAGAAAGATGATCTACCTTGTTATAAGATGTTATTGGTGATATTGCAAAAAGAAGAAGAGTTTTATGAATTTTACATGTTTGTAACTGGAGAGAAAATGCCATATGCAGTGCAAGATGATCGAGAATGAACTGTACAGAAAAACCGATAGCACAATAGACAACAAATATCAATAGAAATTGGTACACCACTCTAATTTTTTTTGACGAAAAAAAAAAATTACATCTTGATATATATAGTAGAGCCCATCTTTACCTAATGTTTGTCCAAAATTTTTAAACACTTGTATATCCCTTTTCAATATGCTTTCTGTTCCATCCTTTGTGAAGGGAATCATTAGGATGATGCTGTCATTTGGATTGTTTTTTTTTTTTTAAAAAAAAACAAAACAAAAATTTGATTAGGGTCAGATGTGGCAGGTAATAAATCACATACTACACATGACCTACTCATATTTCCTTTTTTTTCTTGTTTGAATGCAAAGGAAGAAAAAGAGAAAAAATTGTTGTCTGTACTTACCTTTTTTTATATTTATCATAGCTTTGTTTTACACTGTGACAACAAAGAACACTTATTTTCATCTTTGTGCTTTAAATATAGAAAAAGAACTAAAAAATGTTATTTGTACTCACCTTTTATATTAATTTTCTATTCTGGTAAGCACAAAAAAAAAATTTTTTCATTTTTCTATTTTGTGGATACAAAAGAGAAAAAGAGAAGATTGTCTTTCTGTACTTACATTTTATGTTATTTGTTTTTTGGTTGTTGTTGTTGCTCCATGCTTGCACGGTTTTGGGAGAAAAAGGTGTTATTTTTATAAAAATGTGTAAGAAAAAAAAATTTAAATAGAACCTGTCAATATGGTTAGAATGAAAATTGTAGGTTTGGGAATAGGTAAAAACATGGCATCTATTTATAGTGCCTATAAGGATGAAAATAAAAGTTTGCGAGACTAGGAGGAAGATGATGTGGAAGAAAACAGTAATGTTCAATTACAGGAATTAAAAAAAAATACAAGATATTTAATTTTGGAACAAACCAAAACTAAGAGTCTTGATGTGATAAAATGAAAATGAATATATACTAAATCTTTGTCAGACATTACAGTTGCAGTACAAAGCATATTTAATAATTTTATGTACTTGTGAAATTAAGCATATAGCCCATGTGGAATTGAATGCTCTTTTGAAAGAGTATAATAGGTTGAAGAGACACTTTGTGAATCTGGACAAGATAGACTGTTACATTTCAGATACGTTGAATTGTAGAAAAAAAGAGTTGGCAAGGGAAAAGTACAATAGAAACTTTAATCAACCTCGTGATGGATTGTTAGTGTTTTTTTTTTTGAGGTTTCAATTATGAACATGCAAGTTAGATAAATTGTTGTATTTCATATGTACAATGAAAGCATACCTGATTATCACAAGATGAGTTTTACAGATCAAGCAAGCATTAGATATCAAAGCAGGATTCACGGTATGTATTTTAGAATTCATTTATCTGCTGATGGTTGTTTGAGTCAAGCTGACCTTTGATGGGGGATTATGAATGTGTTGATGGGATGATGTTGTGATTGGATATAAAGGAGGTCATTCTAGAGGTGGTTATGTGCAGATATTGACATGCAAGCAGTGAAATTGGAATTTCTTGGATGTCTGAATTTTTCTCACCACAAGGAAAAGTACAAGATAGACAAGGGTGAGGAAGTATGTAAAAAATATCATGTGTACAAAGTGTAAAAGGAAAAGACAAACATTGTTTGCAAATGGAAGTTGTGCTACTTTCATATTTTTTGAAAGAAATTTGTGAAAAAGATTACTATAAATTTATAAATCAATGTGAGTATTGCTGTAGTACATTGAAGAAATTAATGCATAGTTCTAGACATTGTTATGATCCAATTATGTGGAATTTATTCTATGTTTGTCATGATTTATATTGTGGAAAACCTATTATTTGTAAAAAAGGCATTCATGTTTATGGTTTGCTAATTGATTACCATAGTGTAATGCATGGGGAAAATTGTTAAAACGAAAAAGGGAATTGCATATATTTCAGTTGAACAAACTTACTATATTGTTCCGATAGAATGGGTATGATACATTTATTACCAAGACGGATCATTTCAATTGAATGACATAAGTTGTTCTCTGCAATTGCCAAATCTTTGTTTCATTTCAGTGCTAATTTAGAATGTTATCATGAGTGTAAGACATGATATTGTATGTGAGTAGGAAAACTGGTGTACCTTTGTGTGATATTTTCCCTTAACATGTTTCCTTTGTTTATTGAAATGTAAGGAAAAAATAGGGAAAGTATATCTGAACAAAATTTATTCTATACTGTCAATATAAGTTTTGTCTTTCAACGGCAAAACAGGTTTTATGTAACATTTGCAAGGTTTCTTTGAATGAGACAAACGATAAGAACAATAGACTTTTTCACAATTGTGTATAAAAAACCTTTGTACAATTCTTTCACAATACTTGAAAAATGCACATGGTGCAATTGTCGCATAAGCTATTGAATATAGTATTGTGAAAATATTTTTCATAGCAATACTGATTCGTAAAAAAAATTTTACACAATCCACACTCAAAAATAAACAAAGATGTTCCACTGTTTCTGGATAAAACAATACTTATGATACATCATGGGTATGAAACATATATGATGTAAACAATTATCAGATTACAAATACAACCATAAATGAATTTTGAAAAACTCAAAACCAAATCATAATGGTTATCGTTCAACAAATCTCCAATCACATTGTTTGTTAAGTGTTGCAACTCACCATTCTCGTCATGACAAATTATGAACAATGCAATCATCATGATACTTCAAAAACACAACCAAGTCAATGCCATGTTGCAAAATAATTTTCTCATATGCCATGGGAAAATCTGATATTCTTATAGGGTGAGGGGTTGTAATTTCCATCATTTGATAAAGTTCAATTATTTCCTTTTTGATTAAGCTGTAACTTTGTATACAAACTGGTCTTATTGCAATCACTAATCCCTACCAATAATTCAAAATTCCTTCAAAATTCTCAATTTCATTTCATGATCATACATTTATCACTGCACTACCTTTGTAATTTTCTCCCTCCTGCTCCTCTCCATCAAATTTGTTCCTGCTCATTTAACTGTCCCATCAGGAAAAGTAGAAATGATCACAGTACATGACAAACCGTTACTCCCATCTAAACTATTGTTACTTTGTACGTGCTTTTCCAAAGTATTTAATAAAAATGCATTCATCATCGCTGTTGAAAATGGTCATGACAGAAATGCATCAAAAAACAATTTAACAAAATCGGTCCATTGATAAATTACCTCTTTAACAATCTCAAGAATTTCAACCAAATCCAATTGCATCATTCTGTTATGTGTACATACTTTTATATTATAGACATCAGATATTAATTTAAATCTGCTGGAAGGTTGTTCACAAATTTCTAAAATTGGGTAAGTACCTCTCCTAATATCATATACATATTTTTTTCTTTGATGAAATATACTTACAAGCTTTTCAATTTCATCTTTGGAAAATTTTATTCATCTATTAATTTTCTTTCAAATTTTTATAAGCAACCACAAAGTAATCTATTTTACACTCTATCTCATTGAGACAGTGAGGTGACAATATCATCTAAAAAAAAACAAATTAGAATTAACAATTACAAAACAAGGCCATCTCAACAGATGATTTTTTACCAAACACAAATTGTCCATGAGAGCTTTGTCAAAGTGGACATTTTTCTTGAAGATGATCAAGATAAAAAACCCTACCCAATCACTCTTATACAAGAGAACAATAAAGAGGTATTGTTCTCACCCATCATATTTAAAAAAGTTTAATTCACTTTGAAAAAACATTTGGAAATTTGTTACATTTATTTCAGTACAACATAGAAGAAACGAAAAAAAAGAAAAAAATATCTAAACACTTTAGTACGAGGAATGCCAGATGTTGTCAATAATAAAATAGATAACATTATCCAAATGATTCAAAAAAATGTGTATATCAACAAGTAAGACAATGTATGTGCAGTACCAAAGATGGGAGACAATGTAGAACAAAAAAAATGCTGGATACACTTACCAATAAAAAGATCCACTATACCCAATGCTGGTCTTGTATTATTTGCATACAAGAACAAAAATCAGATATAATATCAGCAGACATACAACTCAACATGGTTTGGAAAAAAATACGGGAAAATTATCACTTCTCCCTATGGAACATGCGCAGATACCAACTACACGACAGATTCAGCACTACGTTATGCAAATGATTGAAGAAGGAAAAGAAAAAACCAAAAAAATTGAACCCTACAAAGAAATATTTGATGATTACAGAAAACATTATTGGAAATGACATCGTATTCTTAGTAAATATTATATACCAAAGTAAAAAAACAAACAAACAAAAACATGACAAACCTGTTAGCTTTTTTTCAAAAAATTTTATTAAAAACCCTACAAACAATAAAAATAAAAATTATTATTACAGCAAAAATAAACACACAATTTCCTGCTATAAAAAAACAAGTGAAAAAAATAGTCTTTCACATCAATTTTTTTCTCATTATTATTAAAACAATGCACATTCTTAAAGTTTCCTGCAAAGTGGAGGTAACGATGACATTAGTCTTGTTCTTGTCAACAACACACACATTCAAGTATTTATCATAATAATATCTGTCCATGCATGCACCACATATGCAATTAACATCAGCTCAACATTTGATGCTCACGATATGATTATTACATGATGCACATTTGTTACAAGGCTCCACACCATTCAAACTTGAATAAAATTCAGGTGGGTACAAAACACACTCCAAGTCAATGCCAGAAGAACAACAATGTCTATTTGTACACAAATATCCAGGTTCTAATCCTGGAGGACAAACAGGGCAATTGATACAAACAAATCCTTTTATTGAAGATTATTTTCTTAAGCCTAGTTTCCATATAGTTGTAGTTCCATCAGCGATAATTGGCAACGGAATTACTACATTTTAGTTTCCATATTGTTGTAATTGTTGTAATTTGTTGCCTATTTCCTGCTAGTTCACAGGACTTCTTGGTCGAACAATCGCATGTGGATGTACAGTTTACATGGTGTCTGGAATGGCAGTTCTGTAGTAAGTCCATTTCTATAAGCAATTGAGAGGGAAAAGCACTGCTAGAAGGATGGCACAGCTAAATATAAGGGTGCTTCTACATGCCCAAATGCATGCTACTTTTAGCCATGGCAAGAATTTGCCATAATTCAAAGAGAATACATAAAAGATGGATGAGAGGGATCTTCCAAGAATGCATTAATCTTGGCCATTATTACACTTTGGTGGAAGAGCTAAGACTTCATGACAGAGAATTTTTTTACAGGTAGGTATGCTTGTAACTAGGTTCTAATTTGTCGCAACATGTAGCATAGTTTGTTAATTATAGTGTCACGATTTTTACATTCAACATATTTGAGAATGTCTCCAGAAAGGCTCGAGCATCTCTTGAGCATGGTTGGTCCTTATCTTCAGAAGAAAACATGTCGCCCACAAGAAAGCATAACCCTTTGAATTCTGGCATCTGTGGACTCTCACCAAAGTCAGTCTTTCAATTTTTGTGTTGGGAAATTGACAGTTTGACAAATTGTTAGACAGACTTGCCAAGGAATATGGAGTTCACTCAATGAGAAGCACCTAACTGCTCCAACAAAGTCAAGTGTGTTGAAAAATATAACAGGAATATTTTGAGGAATGGAACTTCCCTCACTGTTTGGGTGCCCTGGATGGCAAGCATGTTGCAATTGACTGCCCAAAAAATGCTGGATCAGAGTATCATAATTACAAGGATTACCATCGTATGGTGTTGCTTGCCTTGTGTGATGCAAAAGATTGTTTCACTTTGGTTGATATTGGAGGCTTTGGTTGAGTTGATGATGCAGGCATATTTGCAGAGTCTAGTTTCAGTAATGCCTTGTTGGAGAATAAACTGGATCTTCCAGTAGCTGAAGAGATAAATGGACACAAGTTACCTTATGTCATTGTTACCAATGACATTTTCCCTCTCAAGCTGTAGCTGATCAAGCCCTATGCTGGACAGAATATTCCACAAACTTCACAGATCTACAACTACCAACTGTCACGAGCAAGACAAACAATTGAAAATACCTTAGGCCAATTTGTGCATCACCCAGTACTGTAGAAGGCATTATCAAGGCAACAGTGTGTCTCCACAACTACCTATACTGTACAGATAATGCAAACTACGCACCACAGGGATTCTGCAATTTACTGAGCTGGGATGGTAGCATTATTGAAGGAGATTGGAGGAATATTTTAGAAAGTGATGGAAATATTTTCAGACCCATTTCAAGATTTGGAAGTAACAATTACAGCTTTGATGCTAAAAGTGTAAGAACTGATTTTGAGAACTACTTTTGTTCACCAGCTGGTTCTGTTCCCTGGCAACTAGACCATGTAAGAAGTTGGGTTGGATTATTGACCAGTAGTGTGCTGGTCAATAATCCAAACACACCAGAGTGTTGAAGTAGCTTTTTGATTGGTTGCAGCAACCCTATCCTTGAGGTGTTTGTGATTGGGTACTAAATGGGACTAAAATAGGGGTCTGTTACAGTATAATTAAACTGGTTGGCTAGACTGCAGTTTAGCAAAAGGGTTAACATACTACCAGCAATTCCCATTAACTTAAGCATGTTTATCTGTGAGAATCCATTGTAACTTACAAAGTGTAAAGGGTTTTTGAATGTCCACTGTACACAGCAATTTCGGCTGTGTTAGACAGTGCAACAGGGCTATCTGGTCTTGGAGATGCTACCCTGCTATCAACATCTGGTCTGTACATACTCGATGTATGGAATTGTGCACCATCATGATATCCCTGATGTGGTAATTGAAAGGTGCTTAGCTCAGCATTGTGAAAGACTTTTTCAATCTGGAACCTTACCAAAGATTTTAGCCTTCCCTCAAAGGCTTTCAACCTAGAAACCAGGCTTAAACAATATGTTTTCTCATCTTTTGTTTGCCTTGTGTTGTCACAATCTGCCTCTTTAATAGCCTTGTTCAGCTCTTCATCAAGGTTTTTCTTTTTATGAACCTTTGCCCATGGTTGTTTTGTCGTCCCATCTGAGCATTTCTGTTTCTTGCTTGGAGGTTGACATGGTGAATTTTCAGTTGATCCCACACTTTGACTGTCCAGTATAGAAAGCTCTAAATCACCATTATCATCTTTAGTTACATCAACCTCCTGAACCACCTCTCTTCTTTGTTCTCATCTGCTTCAGTTACTATACTGGAGGAACAAGGTTTGGCAGCATCAATCTTTAAATTTGATTGTGTTTCTTGATACTTTATGATTGTGATCAGCCACCACAAATGCTCAAACTCTTGCTTTATGGTGGAATTTTCATCTATGCCTTGTCCTGACTTGCCTCGTAGCCCCTTGATATATCTTGATTGATAAAGCAAATTTTTGTTATAATTATGGCAAAGGAAATTGAATGTAGAGGGAAATAATTGTAGAGGATATTAATAGAGCTAAATCAGGTTTCCACTTGTAAAATATTCAAGCTAGACTGATGCAGATGAAGTAAATTTGATGGCATTTACTTTGTGTACACAGACACAAAAGATGTCACAACCATGTGTCACGATTTTCTTGAAGGGAAACCCTCTTGGCAATATTACCTCAATTAGAACTTCATTCTTAAACATTACCTGCTGTTCTAACCCTATTCAAATCCTAATTCTAGTCTTAGAGAACCGATTTGATGAAGAGATTGAGCTGGTAAACAGAATCAATCATTCAATGTGCTGCATGCACATCACCTTTTTCTGCAATACTTAACTCTACAAACAGAGGGAAGTAACCAGGCATTTGTTTCAACCACACTACATTTACACAACAAACATTTAGAGCAATTACCTTGAAAACTGGGTGCAGATACTATTGTATCTCACCATGGCTTGTGAAACATCCAGTCTTGCAGACTCAGCAATGGCTCGCCAAGAATTGCCCTTCTTGTTTTTGTAGCAGGAATCAATTGAAGCCCGGTTATATACAGCAGGATAGTTTGTAAGAATGTCCATAGACTCTTCGTCACTGATGTTTGAGTCACCCATTTTTATCTTGAGTTGTTTAGATCATCCTTTGTCAGCCTTCTTCTGCATGAAATTCAAGTTTAAGGTTTCTCTTTGGAAATGGAATCAATCCAGGCGAGTCTCATGATTTGAATACTTTACTATGGCAATAGATTTGCTATGATTGGCTACTCACATCATGTGTCGTCTTTTCGTCAGTGACTGTCGGCAACTGTTGTAATTGTTGCAGAAGTTGAACTCAATTCAACTTCTACAACAGTCGCCAATTCATCACTGATTGGATTACAACAATTACATCATGCCTTTCCATATAGTTGTAATTGTTGTAAGGACTCATCACTGATTATCGCTGATGGAATTACAACAATTACAACTATATGGAAACTAGGCTTTGCCATATACTGATTGCACTCACACTACTATTTCATTGTACGCCACATACATTTCCAAAACAAAAACAAGTACCAATATCATTTTCGGCATCTTCAATTCTTGTTTGTTTTTCCTCTTCTCTTATCAGCTTCACAATGAAAATCCAAGCAAACATACAAATATATTTAAACCTTCTTACTGATCAACAAGTCACAATCTAATTCACACGAGACTCCTGTTTCCAAGTGACACTAGCAGTTAGTGCACACACATAAAAAAATCTTTTCTAAGAATTATAACACTTCAATATCACCGTTCTCTACTTTTTTCAATTAATAAACAATCATTTGTCCACATTTATCATAATCAAATACATATTACTCTAGCAGTTTCATTATCAATTTTAAATGGTTTTCCTCTAGGAGCATCTTTAATATCTTCAATTAATATGTCATCCATACAACATTTTGAAAAAATAACAGCATGGTTCCCATAGTGTTTCTTGCCTTGTACAAAAAATATAAAATCGAAATGTTGCTCTTTATCTCTCACAATATCATAAATGAAACAAATAGCATCCTGGTCAAACATTTCCACAAACTTGTTAAAACACATCCTTCCTTACTCAACAAAATCTCGGGATCCAATTGACTTTACCTGTTGCACAATAAATGAAAAAACTTTCCACACTGTCAGGTTTATCTTTCACACCACTTATAAACAATACCATCTTCAGATTGTCGCATCATCACACCCCTTTTTGAATGTAAGCTTATTCACAGAATAATAAAATCCTTTCTCCCAAGTGCAAAAACAATCTGTCTCATCATCTTTAGAAATTTCCCTCAACACAATTTTTGGCAAATTCGTCAAAACGCATCGTTTTCTCTTATTTATTTTAAAAACCAATACAAGAACGGGTTTCGATAAACTTTTGTTTTGATCAGGAAAATAAAATCTATGTTTACATAGAGGTTGGTCAAGCACAAGACAGTTAGAAATAGTATAAAAATAATCTGCATTCACACATCTTTCCTCTTTCAAAAAAAAATTAAGCGATTAACACAAGACTTCTCCATTTTCAACATCATCACACCCATCCACAAAACTCTATAAATTTTTTTTACAGGTTCAAACAAATTGAAGCTTGCCATGAACTTCAATTGATCAAACTGGCATAAACCAAATGTGAAGAAAAATCAAAATATCGATAGTGTAGTTTCATTAACCATTTCTTCAATCCTGTAGAAAAATTTTCAAATTTGCACAATAAAGTGAACATAGTGCTATGCATACAATGCAAGAACAGAGAAAAACCTGATTTATAAGCAAGCATGATAAAGAGTACCCTTTCAGAAAGAAAACGTTGCAAACAATAATGATATGTGATGTATAATTCACTCTAGGAATGTTCACCAATCAAATTAAAAAATAACAAGAAGTCTCAAAATAATTATAGACATGATCAACATTTTCTTCATAAGTACTTTATTTTTTGGACAATTAATCCTTTCAAGTACTTTTTTTACCTAATATAAAAAAAAAATTAGTTCTGTCATGGAGTGTTGAACACATCACACAATATTTGACATCCTAAAGGAACTAAAAGAAAGTTACATTATGCCTGGTTTCCATTAAATTGTTAGAATCACAAAAATCACAAGGGTCCCGACAACTGCTACGAAACAATTTTCACAATTCTTGTGACTTAATGGAAACCAGGCTTTAGAGACAACTTTCAGTGGTATGCATATAATATATGTAAACTAAATCAAACTCAAAAATTTGATTTAAACCATGTCACTGCATTTCAATATTCTACCTTAAAAGAAAAACATGAAATAAATACAATGAAAAAATGGTTTTTATCATTTTGCAGTCAGCAGCAACGAGCGCATGCTGATTACCTTAAGCCAATCGAAGAACACTTCCATGATATTTACAAACCACTGAGAAGATGCAGTCTTGGAGAAGCTCTAGAAAAAAGGGTTCAGTTTGGTAAACATCCATAACATCTTTCAGGTCTACAAAACATCAACCTCCCACTTACCTTTCAACATAAAATGCAAGTATGCAACCAAGACAACAACAAGCAAGTAACTGCTACATGTTGTTTCAATCAATCAACATTCAACATTATTGAACAAAATGCTTAACATATGAAGCCACTCAACAAGGAAAAAAATTCTACAAGAGATTCTAACTTCATATGGTAATGCAAATGAATCATTCTTTTTCTATTGCATTAAAAATTTAGTTTTATATACCCAATTCGAACAAAGAAACACTTCTCATATTTTAATCAAAGGATAGTTCAAACATTATTTGTTTATTAAATCCAAACCTCAAAGAATATCCATTTAGAAAACTATTTAAAAAAGGGAGAACAAAGCTTATATTGGTGTTGCTAAGAAACAATAAGCATAAATCTATCAGACAGTACAAGTGTGCATTTATTATTAGCAATTTTATTTTATACAAAATATGATTATACATTTAATGCAGTATTATCTAAACTGAACTCTTTTGTTCATCATGTTTATCATCATTATATTTTTTTGTCATGCATTGTTGGTCTAGTTCCTGAAATAAATAAAAAACAAAAAAGCTATCTGAATGGTCAAAGAATGGTCTAAATATTACAAAGCCACAACCAATACTGGATTATCACTTGTTAACATTTGTGTTCTAATTTTGCATATTCCTCCAGTTAAGCAATGGATTGTACCAACATCATTCATATCAACCGCATTCTTGTTCAAACGTAAAGCAGCATTATTGTTTTGTACACCATTATTAAATCTCTGAAGAAACTTCATGAAATGATTTGGTATACACCTAAAAAAACAAAAACACAAACCTGTTTATAATTTTTTAACCCTTCAATTATCAAGTTTAATCCATCACAAACTGAAGTCAGCAAGCAATTTGACAAATTAAAATACTGCTTCATCCATATTCAAACAAGCTGTACATAAAAGTTCTTCCATGCTCTCTTCAAAATAAGAATCACAAAAATCATAAGCATTTTTTACATGAGAATATGCATGATAAACAGAGCGAAGATAAACATGTACCTTTTCCACAGGCTGCATCTTGTTCGGTTGTCTTACCATTTCAAGTACATCTATATATACTATTACTTACCCTGATCAAATTTCAAATCATCATTGGTAAAAACATGCAACAATTCATATTTCTCTTAAATATTTTCTTTACCCATTGAACAAACTCATCCAATGTTATCAATTGGTCTAAATAAATTCTAACTCCAACTGCATCCTGCTTCCTAATGTGATGTACACTTGAATCCATTTGAATCATACTTATTTTGTTATCTTCAACAAATTCCTCAACCCCCTTTTACCATATATCTCTAAATCATGATACAAATAAATCTCTTCTCCACATGCTGATCAAAAAAAAAAAAATCCACTTCTCATTGTACAATATTACAAATCCTTTAAAATCTTCGTTTAAGTAAGAGTGGTAATTTTTTTGCCAGTAACATTTCCCATCATAGCTCTATGCAATTCAATTACAGGACTCAAACCAAAAAATAGTCCCATTCCTCTAGCTTGTTTCTTTAATTTTTTACCTCCCTAATCCCATCTTAACCAATTTTCTTATTAATTTTACACCCATAAAATACATCAATTTGGCTGTTTCATCTCCACCTTTTTGATTAATTCTCTTTCTAGCTTCACTTTGTACAGCTTGATCCACTAATTGACCAACAAAAATATCAAAAACACCATCTCTTTGTTTTTTTTTTTTTTAGTTTTTTTTTTAACCCAATACTATTTGACAATCACTTACAGACTGAAAAGAAAACACATTATTTTGACCAATTCCAAAACACACTGATCCAACTGTTTGCTAGCCCCCCTGAAATTTTACTGATCAGATTAAATCAACAATCAATCAAAACACTCCATTTCATCAATACTGCAATCTCGTTGGATAAAAACTTCAACACCCCCCAGGATCATTCTAAAACTCACTATATACCATTCATACTGGAGGTTTATACCAAGTATTAACTAAAAGGTTTAGTTTTAGATTTGATTACCTCAACTGTGATCAACTCCAAATTGTCAAAATCTAAATAATTTTTTTCATAATCCACTGAATTTCATACATAAAAAATTACACCACGACCATGGCAATTTCTGTCCTTACGTAGTTTTATATCCCTTTAAGACTATTTCATGATTGGACACTGTGTCACAAGCATCATTTTGTTGATGCTTGTTTCTAAGATATATACATAACTCATCAACGTGTTTAATTAAACTTCTTATATTCAAATGAGCTATCTTGAATCCTCTACTGTTCTTGTTTAGTGATGGCTCATCATTTGAATTAACAGCAGATTGGCATTTGCCTGCTTTGTTATTAATACTTGTCCGAGAACCATGATTAACCCCAGCAGTTTGTAGACCACCCTTGGGGAGTACAGCAGTTCAACTACTTAAACTACTAAGGTACTTAATTACATTGTTAGCAAAAACAGTAGTCCCACACTTATTAAGGTGTAATCCACTTGAATATAAATGCCAAAGATGAATGTTATCATCTTTTATTGGTCTGCAATGATGTTGGTTACAAACTTTAGATATTAAGTCGTTTACCTTCTGAATTGTTGGTTTTAGTTCTTATCTATTACTCCTTGTTATTATCTCTGAAATTATAATATTTGTGTTGGGATGGTTGATTGGTATGTTGTGGCAGAGGTCCACAATACCATCAGTGGCCTTGCTTGTTGTTAATACCAACATGGAGAATCAAGTTATTTGATTGTTTTTATAGACATGGCTTAATATGATGCCCCATAGCCTCTATGTCTGGACCTCTATACGATTCAAAAAACACCCTAGAATGCTTTACCAATTACTAATCCATCGGCTATTGATTATTTCTTCATGGAATCTCCAACAATAATAGTTGTTGGTTGTTTTTCCCATTGAATTTGTGCATTGCGGTGTTCCTTGTCATTTCTATCTGTAAGTTATTTTTTGCAATCTCCTTCATCATTAAGAACATTAAACCTGTCGTTTGTGTCTATGCTGGTTCCAGAAGGTGCTGATTCAATCGAATTATTGTTATTGCATTGTACTCGATGCTTAGGTTTGATTTGTTGTCATTTTTCTGTCTTGGAGCTGAATGCAACCCCTAGAATGGAATTATCTTTGTCAGAGTAATCTTCTGGTATACCTTCACAATAGTGATCAGCCTGTAAAAGCCTTATTGCTGAGACTTTATTTTTTTTATTTTCAATATCCTTTACTTTCATATTCAAATCAGCAAGGATGTAGGGGAGTTGTTTTTTCTTTCTTGTAGCTCTTTATTCTGTCTCTTTAGGGATGGTATGTAGTCAGCCGAATTAGACTGAATTCACCTGCCAGTCTCTTTCAAGGAATTTACCTTTTTTCCTAACTCATCGATTTCTGTGTTCACTTCATTGTCAAGCTGGTTGATTATACGCTGAAGGCATTTGATTCCTGTAGCAATGAACCAATATTCTCCTTCACTATCTGAGTGGTTGGCCAAGTTCTTGTCAAAAATATTGAATCTTTCTCTCCACCATTGTTCAGGTCATTTGAATTTTAATGCTATTGCTGGCCCTTCCTTTAACAATAAGCAAAAAGTTTGGGTACCAATGAATTACCACTTTGCCAATGTAGAGTAGCTTACATCCTCCTCCAGGAGATGTCCATCTGGTGTCTAATAGGTCTTCAATAAAAGCTTTGAGTGAATCAAAACTTCCTGACCATTTGAAGTTCCCTTTATTTCTTAAAATTAAGTGTTTCTTAACTTCTTTGGCAAGACCAGACACATCTTCCTTTCTGTACCTATCAGAGCTATTCTCAACATGTCTTGATGCCATAATCGAATTAAACCAGCAAGAACTGATCAAAAGACACTGTCATGGGCTAAAATCAATTACAAATTACATAAACGAAATGCATCTAAAAGCAAAAGAAGAGTTAGACAAAAAGCTCTCTCAAGCTGATGTGGACTGAGGCACTCAAGAAGGAACAGGATTTGAATGCAAAAGAACATCAAATCAATTTTTAAATGAAACTGTAAGAAATAAGAATGAAGTCTCATGCTGAGGATGCTGTGAAGGACGAAAGCATCTTATTCAAGCATGATGGCCAAGCTGCCAAAACTTGTGATTTTGAAATTTGATGGAAATTATCAAGATTAGCCAAGGTTCTGGGAGCAATTTACTGAAACCATTGACAAAGTTCACTTATTTGTGGAAGCCATTAAATCCTAAGATTAAACATGTCATCAACTCTCTTCCATTTATGTCAGAAGGCTATAACCACACCAAAGCAATTTTAGTGATTCAACATATGAAAGAATCTGAAATCATTAAGTCCTTTGTTAAAGAAATGATGGAATTGCTGCATATACCAAACACAAACCCAAAAAACATCCATGAGTTCGAGTCCCTGAATCATTGTAAACAATGAAAAAGTTGAGCACAGTCGATGGCAATGTGGCAATGACATTAGACAAGCTTCCAGCTATTCAAGGGGACTTAATGCAAAACAAACTGTCAGATATCCAACAAACATCATCACCCATCAAGTTGTGATTTGACAAACCATGTGATGGCATGTTACCGTTCCTAGTTATCAAAGTTAGCAGACTCAAATGTTGTGCATTAATTGACTCCAGATCTGGTAGTTCTTATCTATCAGTGAAGCCAGTCAAAATGTTAATGTATTGGAAACGAGTACATGTGCAAACTCACAAGTTAGATGTTGAATCTCTGCATGGTAAGCATGAAATGAAAGTCAAATTCATTGAAGTTGACAAGAATGAGTTACTTTCCATCAACCCTCGCTATGCCAAATTGATTCGTGATAATTTGCACTTGTCAAAAGTAACTATAGCTGATAATGATAAGAAAAGTCAACTACCAATACATGTTATCCTGGGTAGGTCAGAATATGTCGGCATTAAAACTGAAACAAAACCCTTAATCACCAACAACAGTGAGCCAATTACATAATTTACTAAAATGGGATGGTTTATAATGAGTCATGGAGAAGAACTTGATCCAAACACACTGCTACTCGAACCTCTCAGGGTGACTACAAGAAAGTATATGGCCTTGATGACAGACCAGAGAATGATCAGTCCACAGTGCACCCAGAGTTCAAGAAGGATGGTACAAAACTGGGTTGCCTTGGCAAGGGAATCATCCCAAGCTACCCGACAACAAGCAAGGCAGTCTGCAACAGCTAGAGAATCTGACAAGACATCTATGGTGCAAAGGGCTGATAGCAGCTCATGACAAAGTCATTCAAGATCAACTTAAAGAGAATATCATAGAAACAGCACCAGTTCATGCTCAAGAGAAAGAGTTCAATATTCCACACAAATCAGTTGTGCATGAGACAGCTACAACCACCAGACCATGTATTGTTAACAATGCTTCCACAAGAACATTTACCCTAGTCCCTTCTTTGAATGAGTGCCTTAATCCTTTGAACCCTTGGTTGAAAAGCTGTCAGTTTGTTCTAGATTTTTAACTCGACTTCTTTTAGCAAATTAACAGTTGAACCTTTTTTGTTGGAAAGCCATAAAGTTTGCATGCTTACACATTTCTTTTTTTTTTTTTTTTACACCTTTGAAAATAAACAAAGCAGATAGTTCAACTATGTAAAAGGTGCATCTTCTCCTTCTCTCAACTTGTACCAGGTTTGCTGGTTTTGGATTATCCAGTTTTTGGTCAGCAATAAGATTACATAAGTCGTTTATGTTTTCTTTGTTTATTTTGTCAGTTTCATCATTTGTTTCATCTTAGTCATGGAAGTCTTGTACCTTCGGCTAAATGTTAAGCACCAATCATTGTCATAGCACCTCTTTAGACATTTGTAGGCAATATTTTAAGACCAAAAATGTTAAAAAAAAAAAAAAAAAACGTTTTAAATCTTAAGCTATCCCAATGCCACATTACGACCAATAACCTAGGAGGGTTCTGGACTTTCAAGATGGACATTATTGCCATCTAATAAAAACATCTTACATTAAGGGGAACTAAGTGACAAGTGTATGAGATAATCACATGAAATGGCGCACATCTACAACTGATACAAGGTCTTGATCTGAGCATTCTTTGTCAAACAGTTAAAGGTTATTCTCACCAAACTTTCAGCGATTTAAATATTAATTTTTCCAGTAGGAGTTTCTGTTGATTAATGGCCAAGCCGTGAATGTTTTAGACGTTTTTTCTCTTTGTAACTGTCCAGTGACACAGCCTCTATCTCCCATTTTGCAAGAACTGTTGTTGATTGCATTAACTTTCAGGCTTTTTATCAATGTTGAAAAATTATCAATCTCAATCGAATTCTTGTGGGATACAATGGAAGGGTGGGCAAGGGGTTGTTGCTTACATGTATTTCTAGTTAATATACAAGAGAAACAGGAAAGGGCTGAGATTTGATCCTTGTGGTAGTCCACAACTGGTCTCTCTTATGTTGGACAGTTTACTGTTAATTTTACAAATAAGTTTTCTGGCACTGATATAAGATCAAAACCAATCAAGACCACATCCTCTTATGGCCATATAATTCCAGCTTAAAAAGTAAAATGTTATGATTGACAGTATCAAATGCTTTTTTAAGGTCTAGATATAAAATTGCATTAATCAAACCTCTGTCCATGTAATAAAGCCATTTGTTCATAGAAGCAAGTAGTGTGGTCTCCTTGG
This sequence comes from Heliopora coerulea, assembly GCA_030142905.1. Taxonomy (NCBI): domain Eukaryota; kingdom Metazoa; phylum Cnidaria; class Anthozoa; order Scleralcyonacea; family Helioporidae; genus Heliopora; species Heliopora coerulea. The sequence continues at coordinate 246,656 of JASJOG010000153.1, read as the reverse complement.
AGTGTAGAGAAACGAAAAATGACATGAAAGTCGGATGCCGGAATTAGTAGAGCTTCTGGATGGAAGAGGATTAAAGATACTACATCAAAATATTTGTGGTTTATACCTGTGTAAAGTAATTTGAAAGAAATTCTTATATAATTTAAAGGTATTGATATTCTTGGCCTCTGTGAAATGCACCTAATTGATCAGATTGCAACAGAAAGATTTTCAACAACAAGACTGGCTTTCAGGAAATGGTGGGGGAGTTGGTGTATAAGTAAAGCAAGAGATGCCATACAATCAATGACATGATCTTGAACTTGGAGATGTCGAATGTATTTGGATTGAGGTCTTATTTCCCAATTCTAAATGCGTTCTAATTGGTAATATGTATAGACCCCCTGATAGCTCCAGGTATACAGACAGTGATTTTAATAATAAACTGGACGAAGTTCTGTATGCTGTGACTGAAGAGAAAAAGGAAATTTTACTTCTTGGAGATCTAAATTGCAACTTTCTTCAGTCAAGCTGTAAAAGGTGGTTGAAGCAAGTTTTCGGTATGTATGGTCTTAAACAAATAATACAAAATGCTACTAGAATAACAATGAAGACTCAATTGCTAATTGATGTTGTCTTCTCTTCCAACCCCAAGATAATAATTAAACCAAAAGTCATTCCATCACATTTGAGTGACAATGATATGATTAGAGTCACAAGGAAAATTAATGCATCGAAGATTAAATTTAGGATAATTGCAACATGATGTATTGCTTGATATGACCATTTTGCCTATTGTAATGATATTAAAAATTCTCCATGGGATAGGGTATATGCAGAGACAAATGTGAATGAAGCTGTGCAACAAATGTGTAACATTCTCCTGGAAGCTACTAATAAACATTAAACCAATAATTCAAAAGAAAGTGTGTGGGAGACTGTTTGTGGTTAACAAATAATTTGTGTAAAGTAATGTTTCAGAGATAATTTATCTTTGAAAGGAAGAAATTTTAAATCTGCTCTCGATTGGGTAGCATATAGAAAGAAGCATAATCAAGTAAATAACTTGTTAAGAAAGGAAAAGAATTCTTTCAATAGAAATTTGCTAAATGAAAATGGAAAGAACCCCTGTCAATTCTGGACAACAATTAAACCCTAAAAAGTCTACTATTAACCTCAAGGATGGTATGACAATATCCAAAGGTAAAATATCAAATGCTTTTGGTTAATTTTTTGCTTCTATTGCACAAAATATGAAAAAAGTTGTTAAACATACTGTTAAGTTTTGTGTGGCAGAACATGGGGTTAAAATTAGTGCATACTTATAATGGAATATTTGACCCAGTCTTTTGCTTTAAAGAAGTTTGTCCATCACAAGTTTTAAAAGAACCAAAGCGACAGGCCTTGATGAGATACTGCCCAGTATATTGCTGAACTGTTAACTTGAATTATAAATCTATCGCTGTCTTCTAGGATATTTCCTACTCAGTGGAAGCTGGCAAAAATTATGCCTGTTTACAAATCAGGAAGCATTTCTGAATTGGATAATTGCAGACCAATATCAATCTAACCCGCTATTTCTTAAATGATGGAACATTTAGTCTATGATTAGTTTGCTAAATTTTTAGAGAAATCGGATCTTTTACCATCTACTCAGTTTGGTTTCAGATGAAGATATTAGACTAGTCTTGCAGTAATCTATTTTACAGATTCTATTAGGAAATCAATGTACTGTGGAAAGCTCCCAGGGTCAGTTTTTATTGACCTATGCAAAGCATTCAACATGGTCGATCATGCTGTCTTAATTCAGAAGATAAAGATGCTTGGTGTTTTTGAAAATCAGCTTAACTGGTTAACAGATTATTTATTTAATTGACAACAGGTCGTGGTCTATGATAACCATAGATCAGATAGCTTTCCTGTTTATCATGGTGTTCCTCAAGGCTCCATTTTGGGGCTCCTGTTGTTCTTCATATATATAGATGATCTCTCAAAAGTTGTAGAACACTCCAATATTATCATGTATGTGGATGACTCCATCTTATATTTTTCTTGTAAGGATATTATAAATATCAAAGCAGCTATGGTTAAGGATATGGACGGGGTTGCTTTGTGGTTGCAGATAAAGCAGTTGGTAATCAACCTTAAAAAAAAGATAAGACGGAATCAATGGTTTTTGGTCCAGGAAAACGCCTTGCAAAGCTGTAAAACTCGTCTTTGTATATCCATATTGGTGGTAATGCTATTGAATGCACCTCATCGTATGTATATCTTGGTGTAAAACTAGATCCAACTCTTAGTTTTAGTCAGCATCTACATTGGACTTTTAAGAAGATATAGGGAAAACCGAAAGTGCTTGAAAAGATAAGCCCTTCTTTGACAATATATTCTGGTCATGTGATTTATCAGTCTATGATTGTTCCATTAATGTCGAACAAGGAAAATAATATTAGATGGCCTAAATTATGGCAAGCTGAATTTAAAATGAGTGACTTTGGCTTTACATGTACTTTTAACAAGTCTGTTTTGGTTTTCAAGTCCTTAAATGGTCTTTTGTGTGAACCATTTAAAGGATATTTTCAAATGACTAATCATCAACAAATTACCCGAAATAATCATAACAGCCTGGTCTTACCAAAAGTTAAGCTAGAATCGGCTGGGATAGGTTTTTATTCCCAAGGGGCTTTCATTTTTAATAAATTACCATTGCATATTTGTCAAATGAGATTGAATGTATTTTTTAAAAGGGTTCTTAAACAATTCTTAGATGAAACTAATTAGTCCTTTTATTCTATTTTAGTTTAAGTGTATGTTTTATTTTTATGTATATTATTACTTTATATAGTTAATTAGTTATAGGACCCTTGTTGATAGCAGTATTTGTTAATACTGATAAGGTATAAATCCTGTATAAATATAGTTTTAATAATTGGAATACAGTCATCCCTCGTTTATTGTGGGTGTTAGGTTCCAGGACTGCCCGTGATAAGCGAAAATCCGTGAAGTAGCAATATTATATTTATTTATAGCTCTTGTGACGGCGCTGTTTCATGAGGTGCTTAGCAGATGCAGGACGTTTGTGTGGCATCACAGAGCTTGAAATAAAGCAAATATTTCACAAAACTTTCACAAAACACAAGACTATAAAGTAACACTATGCGATCAGATCACACGTTGAAGCAAAGTGAATGAGCAAAGCGTCCAACAAGGCGAGATGCTGCGCTCCATGAGCCAATCAGCACCCAGGATACAGAATCATGCTCTGATTGGTCGGCTCTCATCTGTTAGCCAATAGCATGCCACGTACGATCTCATTTTATATATAACGGCACATCCCGAGATATAGCGGGAAATCTGCAATATAGAAATACATATACATATTAACAAAACCTGCAAAATAGTGAAGCCACGAAAGGTGAACCGCGATATAGCAAGAGATCACTGTAGTGCTTTGAAGACATCTTCCATATGTATGTGGTATGTAAGGCTGTCAGTATCAGTGAAGATAGGCTTTGCCTTACCTTTATACTTATTCATCATATGATTCTAATGAAAATCATACATCAAGTACTTTCATAAATCCAATACACACATTCCAACATAAGCAGGTTTATTTAATCCCAACTGATCCTTAACGTTATGGATAGTCATGAGGTTTTCATTAAATATTTTCAATGATACATATGTTGGTTTACTACACAGCTTACATCAACTCTTTTACTAAGGTTTTCCATTATCTTTCCAAATACACAATTATTCATTAGTTTAAAGGAATCATTTTCAAAAGAGTTCTTTGCCTTCCCCCTTTTCCAAGTATTAAAGTTGATATACTGACTAAACTCTAAAGCCCTCCAAAACTTGGTGACCTTTAAACCTAAACTTTGATACAATTTAAGTTTCCTGTTGTGTATTACATACTTTTACTGCTCAACATCACAACCAACTTCTTCACACCAGCAATCTTTATCTTAAACTTTTGACATTTTCTTCCTTAACTTCCATCTTTTTTAGTGCCAATCTGCTCGCCCACCATGCAAAGTTCAGCGTAAGGGCACTAATTTCTAGTGATTGAACAATCATGGTACAATCAGTCCAATTCTGATTCCAATTATCAAAACAAGTCCAATGATGTAATTTATTCTGCATGTAAACCTGGTGTAAACAACTTTAAATGGGTTCCTTGGCCAAAAACGTGTAACTACTAACCCTAACCCACACCCTATAACAGTTTTCACAATATTTTAAGTGAAATATACATTGTACAGTGACATGCTGTATACTAAACAAATTGCCTCAGTGAATCGAGTCTAATGATATATAGCATGTCTCTTTAGTTGGACAGGTATCACTTTCCCACCCAAATATGCAATGACATATTACTTTTCTGTCATGGGTCAAAATACAACACTTTTCAAAATATTTAGAAATATACATTGTACAGAGACATACTATGTACCAAACAAACTGTCTCAATGAGACGAATCTAATGATATATAGCATGCCTCTTTAGGATGTATATGTCGGTTAAAGAAATTGAAAAAGTGTTGTACTTCTATCTGGATAGGCAAGTATTCAAGATAGACAAATCTATCCAACCTGCTTGTCTCGCCATTCACAAAATGTCCGTACCACAATACCTCAAATTGCTTGATGCCATAAACGATCTAGCCATTGCACATCTTACCAGAATGGGTGTGATGCATGGGCATTGCACAAGTATCGCAATCACCGAGGAAATTAAGAGGTTAATGGGTGATCTCAAGTCACTGCTGGGCTTTTCAGTCCACAAAACACCCAATACCCGCTACTCAGACCCATGCACATGGTGGACAACAGAAGTTAGGAGACCCATCAACCCTAACTCTAACTCACCACAACGACAACTGCCAAAACGTTCAATCAAGACATGGACATCTTGATAGTACGCTCAGTCAAAAGACTAAGTTTCGGTAGAGCCACTAGAATTCCATGGGTTAAAGCACACCGAAGTTTCAATAGAAGATACCAAAACGTGGCCATCAAACAGCAAGTGCAGGATAGGTATAAGTACTTGCAAAGAAATGGTCGAGGGCAGGGTATACTTAATTCTTTATAAACTTGGTATTTAAAGAACATTATGAAACAATAAATACCAGCTTGTAAATATTTCATATTAAAATTTTGCTAAATAAATAAAAACTATTTGGGGATGATTATCATGGTATTTTCTTCATTTTTATTTAATGACTTTGAATGACCTTGATCTTGAGTTTAGCTTCTAGATGATAGAACCTCATATTTCTCCCTTAACGAGACATATTTTCTGATAAACATGTATTATGAAAAGAAAGATGTCGTCAAAATAACTAAAGTCTATTTTGACTAAAATTGACTTCCGACAAAAAACCGAGACGTCTTTTCTTCTTAGTGACCTTGAATGACCTTCATTTTCTCCATAAAGGAAGCATTTTGTGATAAAGATGTATTATGAAAATGCTTAGAATGACTATAACTACAATATAAACCAATAAAAGTTGCATCGGTGGCACAAATTTTGGTCCAAAAATTAGAAATGTTGATAGTATGTGGAGCAAAAACTAAGCACATTTTGTGAGAAAAATGTAAACCAAAAAGGTCCGCCTACCTGACCTTGGTCCTACAACTTGCAGCGGATATACAAACTTTTGAATAATCTGCAAGAACAAAAACCTCACTTTTCTCCTTTAAGGAGCAATATTTTCTGATAGATGTATTACTAAAGGATACATCTCTCCAAAAGAATATTTGTCTCTAATCAGAAACGTGATCCGACAAATAAATGAGATATTCGCAAAAACCTAAATGTAGTACTTCCTGAATCTCATTAGCTGGACTAAAAATTTTGGTCCAAAAATTAGGGTTCTCTATACTATGTAGAGCAAAAACTAAACACATTTTGTGACAAAGATGTAAACCAAAAAGGTCCGCCTACCTGAGATGTACATCCATACTTTGACCTTAACCTTTGTCCGCAACTTCCGGCGGAAATAGGGACAAAAAACTCACTAGTAGAACAAAAACCTCGTTTTTCTTTCTTAAGGAGCAATATTTTCTGACAAAGACAAACAATGAAAAGATAGATCTTGTGATGCTCCTTCAGTATTATGCAATCAGATTTAAGATATCTCAACTCATTAAAAAGACATTCGCATATTAAAACTTTCAACTTCAATTGCCATTTTCTCTATGATGCAAGCATATTTTCTGACTACGATGTATTACAAAACTTTAGCAGAACTGTCTATCTAATGCAGCAGTCAGAATTCAAAAATGTTAAAAAGTGAAGGAGTAATAAGCAAACGAGCTAATTGTATAAAATTACAAAACAACCTTCACGTTTTCATCTCCCCCGGATAAAGTATTGACTCAATCGCCCTGAAATTTGTCAGCAGGTAGCCAGACATTTATGGACTTTAATTCACAATTTTCATCAAGATTGGAGCAATATTGACTTTGCTATCATTAATTCCCTTTTGGGCTCACCCCTACTAACCCCAACCCTAACCGTAACCCAATGTTGGTAGCTTTGCATAAGGAATGTGCACATGCTTCAACTTCTTAGTATGAGAAAGAGTGAAATACTTTCAACAGGTTTTTTTTTTTTCTAAAAATAGTTAAATTTTCTGGCCAGACTCACTGATGCCTTGTCATTTGGCACAACACTAGCAATCAATAACAACAGCACAGCTAGAGCACTAAGTGTCCAGTGCTAGCCCAGTAGCCATCTATCGTTTGTTTATTCAATACCCCGCACAAGTAAAATTTGGGATTATTTTACCGTAAATCCACAAGACAAAGCTCAGGCAAAGTGCAATATTTGCAGTTTGCTAATATCTCGAGGAGGAAAGACAACAGCAAGTTTCACCACAAACAATCTCAAGAACCTGTCGTGGAGCTTCATAAAGGGAATTCGAGGATGCTCAAAAGAGAAAAGCTGAAGAGGAACAACATGCAACCAGCCCATCTACATCGCAAAACATGAAAAGACTCCACCAACTGCACCAAATGCAGCTTACTAAGAGGATAAATAAAATGACCCAGCGACAACAAAATGATCGACAAATAGTCATGGTCCATTCAAAGCATGTGGAAATGGTAGCGTTGGATTTGCAACTCTTTGCAATAATTTACAATGTGGGTTTTCATATATTTTGCCACTTTGTTGAGCCCAGGTACACTTTAGCTTCGGACAAGCACATCAGCCAGAACCTAATACCAGATATGTACAGACATGTGAAGGTCAACATTAGGGACGAACTGAAGAATGTTGATCATGTCGCTTTTCGAACGGATATCTGGTCTTCAACTTGCAACAACAACTCCCTGCTGAGTCTGACAGGCCATTGGATCATGCAAGATTTCGTGAGAAAGCAAGCAGTACTGAATGCCTCTTCATTTGTTGCTCAATATACAGAAGACACCATAAAGAATGAAGTGAAAATAAGGCAGATACTATTTTGAGGGACAATGTGGCCAACATTGTTGCTGAATTGACACTAACTGGTATAGACCATCAGAGTTGCTTTGTGATGCCATTTTTTACCCAAAGATCAGTTAATGATATGTTAGTCATTTCCTGATGCATCGCTGGGCATTTTAACCGTTCCCCTCTTGTTCACCATTGCCTGCAGAGCTTACGAGACAAACACAACCTGAAAAAAAAACATCACGTCATTCATGATGTTTCCACTCCCTGGAACAGTTCCTTCTACATGCTACACCTTTTATAACAAAAACTTACAGTGGTGAAATACACAAGCCTTTACGACATCCCAATTATGACAGCCGATCAATGGAAATTGGCAAGTACATTGGTATTGACATTAAAGCGATTTCAATAACTCACTCATAAAGCTTCATCATCTTCTGAATCGACTTCTATGGTGATGGCATGTTGCTAACTTGCCATGAGCCTATTGTCTAGAAACTATAATCCAAAACTCCAAGTCCTAAATGCCTGTTAAAGACTGTATTTGTTATTTAAACGTTGACATTAAAAAAGGAATGACACCAAACCCATGAAACAAATACACGTTAATTTACAAGCACATGGGATGTTTTCTTGTGTGCAAATTGCAATGTTGATTGACAAGTTGGTATGAGCAACTTGCAGATGTTTTGAAAAGACTTGCATCAAGCAAAGAATAAATCTTTATTTCCAGTTGTATTGAGCAGTGAAGGAAATATTTCCTACTCACACAATAGCAATGTCTTAATTACCAATTTGTATTCATTTGAAAGAAAGCCATTCATCTAGAAATCTGAAGGTTGCTCAAACCGAACTGACGATCAACATCCAATAATATTTGTAGTTTTATCTATTTCACATTGCATTATAAGATTGTGTAAGTGACCGAGTGGTGATAGACAAATACACACGCACATCTCGCAGCTGACCATAGAGGAAACTGACGAAAACAATGCCAATTTGGCAACTTCTAAAGAATTTTTTTATTTCCATATTAATCGGTTATAATCGGGAAGTACAGGAACTTTAACCGATTCCAATTGTCTACAGATAACGCAATAATCAGTCCGATTCCGATGATTGGTCAATCACTACTAATTTCGATGTGTGCGGTGACTAGGGAGAAACATTTTCACAGTTTCTGTGTTTGTACATATATATAGATATATGTTTAGGGATTCCAGTCACTCGAGAATGCCATGTGCAAGCTTGGGGACTGGTAAGTTGTTGACCAAACCTTACTTAGGTTACTTAGTTCCATATTGAAGCAAATTGGTTTGCTCTCGTTCTTTTTTTCCCTTGTATGGACCTCTAGCAAGTTGTCTACTTAATTTGAACAACAAAGGCAGTAAATGATTTAAGGCAGGCAAAGGAAATGGCTTTCTTGGTGCCTACAGCTGGTTTTGCTTTTGAGCACCACCTCAGTAACTGGACAATTTATGACTTGAAAGAGCAGTTATCAAAGTTAGCTCCTTGGAATATGCATTTACCAACTGTTCACTTTTTGCAGCAATGCATTGTCTTGGTTCTTTCTGATTTCTATGAACAAAAGATGTAAAGGAACTCACTTGCTGTCAGGACATTTGCTAAGTGACTGAGTGTAAATGATGTTTTTTGTTAAAGTTGAATAAATGCTAATTTGTATGAATCAAGACTTTTGAGCAGCTTTCAGTAGTGGCTTCCTGACTTCATTCTTCCGTAAGGGAGACTTCTTGGTTCAAATATTATCACCTGGGTTTTGCTGGTGTTTAATGGCAAAGTAAATGCAGATTATGGTTCATTCATCTCTGAAGGATGATGACTTTCAAATATTTTGTGGTACTTATCTGGATTGCATTCATGGCCAATTGTTTGAGAAGTGGGATAAAACATTAAGTGTCCTGCATTGACAGTCTTTGGATCCTTCCTCCACTTTGCACACAAGGATTTCATTGCCTTTTTCAGGATTGTTTTCCTAATAAAATGTCACCATGGTGAAGATGTTGGGATCTGTAGCCAACATTCTCAGGCTACCTGTGTGATCTTGTTGATTTTTGGATTTTGGCGGTCAAAAAGCTGCTTGCGAATATATTGGATGGTCAATAAATAAAGTAACCATGGCTTATGTTGAGTTGAATACTGAGAATAAAGATTTAGTGCAACTAAGTCCATTGTCTAGTTGTGCATACATCAAATTGCTGACCCTGATGAAACGGTAAGCGAACTTTCTTTAATGGTTTAATGCAAGATGTCCAACACCGAAGGTGAAAGCTCTGGTACAACACAAACTGCACAGGCAAACGTTCCTACTCCCACAGTCACAGAAATTGCTACTGTTGCTTTAAAACTTCCTACATTTTGGCCTGCTGACCCGCAAGTTTTGTTTGCTCAAATAGAGTCACAGTTTGTCAAGCATAAAATCACAAATCAAGACACCAAGTTTCATCACATTGTTGCTTCTCTTCCCCCGGAAGTTGCTGTTGATATCCACGATCTCATTATTCACAAACCGGTACACAATGCTTATGATGAACTAAAAGATAAGCTCATAACCAGAATGACTGCAAGCCGTGCCAAGAGATTACAACAGTTGTTGTCAGTTGAAGAGTTAGGCGATCGTAAACCTTCTCAACTCCTTTGCAAATTCGAGCAGTTGCTTGATGACACATCAACTGATCATCCTGTGATTCGTGAGCTCTTTTTACAGTGGTTATCTACACATGTTCGACAACTCATTACAGCAACAACGACTGCTACCACTACACTAACTGAGCTTGCCCAAATGGCCAACAAAGTCATGGATGTCCCTGCTCATAACAGCGCAATCCCACAACGACAAGAAGACAGCAAACTTGCCACCTTACGTGCTGAGCTACTAGAGATCAATCAGACATTGGCTGCTTTCACTAGACAACAGAACCCAACAAAGAAAATCCAAACAGAAAATGAAACTCCTAGTAGTTCTATACTCTGTTGGTATCACCGACGTTTCAGCTCTAAAGCCTGCAAATGCCAACCTCTCTGCACAGAAAACGGGCAGGTCAGCAAGTAATGGCGGCGAACCTGCTGACCAATGTTAACAGCTTCCTCTTCTTTGTAACAGACAGTAATTCATGCAAACGATTTTTAGTGGACACCGGGGCCGAGGTAAGCGTTATCCCACCTAACATGCATGGTTCCTTACAACCCACCAACATAACCCTGGAGGCTGCAAATCACAGCAAAATCAAAACCTATGGCGAACATCCAATGAATTTGAACCTTGGTTTAGGTCGTCACTTAGCATGGAATTTCATTGTTGCTTATGTAAAATTTCCCATCCTCGGAGCAGATTTTTTATGCCATTAAGGCCTGCTAGTTGACCTACAATGTAGTAAATTACTGGATGCCACTATGTTTTCAAGCGTCAATGGTACCCTAACACGAATCAAATCCATTAGCGCCATTGTCATTGAACATTGCAAGTCCGAGTACTCAGACATACTCTCAGAATTCCCTGCGATTACGAAACCAATCACACAGGAAACGAGTGTCAAACACAACATCACCCACCGAATTGTCACAAAAGGGCACCCAGTCCATTCTCGACCCCGACGACTTGCCCCTGACAAGCTAAAGATTGCAAAATCTGAATTTGACACCCTCCTGGAACTTGGAATCATCCAGGCCTCCCCAAGCAGATGGTCATCCCCTTTACACATGGTTCCTAAGAAGACTCCAGGAACTTGGAGACTGTGTGGAGATTATTGAGCGTTGAATGACATTACCGTACCAGATCCCTACCTGATACCCCATATTCAAGACTTCACATCAAGCATCCATGGTGCAACAATCTTCTCAAAAATTGATTTAGTTTGTGCGTACCACCAGATCCTAGTTGACCTGAAAGACATTGACAAAACTGCGATTATTACACCTTTTGGACTTCGAATTTAGAAGAATGCCATTTGGTCTCTGCAACCCAGCATAAACATTCCAGAGGTTCATGGATCAAGTCATCCACAGACTAGACTTTATGTATAGTTATATCGATGACTTACTGGTTGCTAGTTTGTCCTCAGAAGAGCACAAACAGCATCTCCAACAACTTTTCACCCGACTGAGCAATTATGGATTACTTATTGATCCAGATAAGTGTGAATTTGGCAAATTTGAGCTAGATTTCCTTGGCCATCGCATAAGCAAAACCAGTATACAACCTTTAGAAGAGAAGGTGCAAGTTGTCCTCGATTTCCCACTACCCCAATCCACCAAGAAGCTTAGAGAATTTTTGGGCTTTGTCAACTTTTACCACAGGTTTATTGACAACTGTGCTACACTTCAAGAGCCACTTATTTCCACCCTGACCCATGCAACACAACAGAAATCAAGATCTCAATGAACGGAGCAGTTCGTCAAAGATTTCACCAAGCTGAAACAAGTGTTGGCCCATGCCACCCAGCTCACATATTGGCACCCAACAGCAACAACCAGCCTAATAGTGGATGCATCCGACATCGCAGTTGGAGCAGTCCTCCAACAAAAGATCGACGGGCACTGGCGACCACATGGTTTCTTTTCCAGGAAGCTCAAACCAGCAGAAACCCAGTATAGCACATTTGGCCAAGAATTGCTGGCTATCTATTTGGCAATCAAACACTTCCGTCATTTAGTTGAGGGGTGCCACTTTTGTGTTCTCACTGATCATAAACCATTAATGTATGTCTTCGGCAATAACTCTGACAAGTATATGCCCAGAGAAACCCGCCAGTTGGGATACATCTTGGAGTTCATGACAGATATCTGACACGTCCAAGGAAAAGCAAACATGGCAGCAGATGCTCTCTCCTGACGACAAGTTAATGCCACCAGCATGCCAAACCTTGTCAAGGAATATGACAGACTGGCAGAAGCACAAGTGACAGATCCAGAAATTCAAGAAATAGCACATTCCAAGAATTCCATTCAGTCAACCTTCCAATGACAGCAAAACCATTATCGTGTGACATTTCCACAAACAACCCCAGACCTTGGGTACCCAAGGAATTTAGAAAAGCAGTCTATCACTCCCTGCATGATTTATCTCATCCAGGAATCAATGCGACACAAAAGCTCATAGTGTCCCGCTTCATTTGGCCAAATATAAACAGCGATGTTCAAAGATGGGCAAAAGAATGTCTATCGTGCCAAAAAGCGAAGGTACACCGTCACACATCTACACCACTTGGGGCATTCAACCTTCCTCAAAGTCAATTCAGTCATATACACATTGACCTTGTTGGACCACTACCGCTGTCCGATGGCTTCAACTACATGCTAACTTGCATTGATTGTTTCACACGTTGGCCCGAAGCAATTCTGATTAGCAATGCCTCAACACCAACTATCGCTAAAGCCTTCTTGTCAGGATGGATCGCTCATTTTGGTGTACCGTCTACAATCACCACTGATAGAGGATCTCAATTTCAGTCGCACCTGTGGCAGGAGCTTATCAGATTGCTGGGAACGAGGCACATCAGTACTACAGCATATCACCCCATTGCAAATGGGATAATTGAACGATTTCATCGCCAATTGAAAGCATCTCTCAAAGCCAAACTGGATCCCAACAGGTGGACTGACTCGTTGCCTATGGTACTCCTCAGTTTGAGAAGCATGTACAAGGAAGATCTACAAGCTTGCACTGCAGAGCTGGTCTACGGCACAACATTATGCCTGCCCAGACAATTTTTCGATCCCCACTCTCGTGAGCCAACCGGGCTCACATCAGATCCGGTGACCAAGCTCAAACAAACCATGCAAAGCCTCAAAGCCACCCCAACTAAGTTGCAAGCTCGACCAGTCTACATCAGCAAGGCAGTAGATTCGTGCACACATGTTTTTATTTGGCAAGACCAGGTGCAGAAGCCTTTAGATATGCCATATAAAGGTCCTTACCACGTCCTGACCAGAGCAGACAAATATTTCGAACTTGATTTAGATGGACGTTGTGATACAGTATCTTTAGATTGGTTGAAACCAGCCTTCGTCAACACCGCATATGGCAACAAGGAAAGTACCGGCACACCAATTGAACATAAAACCACAGTGCCGGAGACCTCCATCAGGTCCCAAGGGTACAAGACAAGGTCCGGTAGAACAGTACGCACACCAAACCGTTATGCAACATGACCTTGCCTTACACTAGGAGGAGGGTATTGTAGCCAACATTCTCAGGCTACCTGTGCAATCTTATTGATTTTTGGATTTTGGCGGTCAAAAAGCTGCTTGCGAATATATCAGATGGTCGATAAATAAAGTAACTGTGGCTTATGTTGAGTTGAATACTGAGAATAAAGATTTAGTGCAACTAAGTCCATTGTGTAGTTGTGCCTACATCAAAGATCTATTCCTGGCTTATAAACAAGAATGCAAGGCAAACAGCCACCAGGTAACATGCTGAAAAGCTACTTGTTTTCGGTCTCCAAACTATCCTTTGCCAAAACAGTTGTTTGCTTCAGTCTTTCTCACTTCTCAGGTGGCTAGTGGATGACCACCTTTAATGTATTCAATCAGTAATGCTTTCATCAGGATTTTAAAACTTATCAAGATAGTTCAAGAGCTTAAAGGAGTATTCTTTTTGCAAATTCACCATTTGGTTTGAGGTGCCACTGAATGCTTAGTTGAAAATGTGTAAAACTTGCAGGTTTGTATGCTAGGCCATTTTTTTGTTTTATGAAAGTGTTACTCAGGAAAAAAGTACATCTTTTACTTCTCTTTACTCCTTCTTTCGACCAAAACTTGCACAAGGTTTGCTTGTTATATTTTGTTGTATATTAATGAATTTTCCGATTTTCGGTTTACAATGAGGATTCAGAACTTGTTAATGATTTCTTTGTTTATTTCGTTGGTGTTGTAATTCACTTCATCTTTGTCAACAAAGTGTCGTACCTTTGGGTGAATACTTAGCGTAAATCTTCATGATAGCACTTCTAACAGACATTAGCAACCAACTTTGAGATAATGTAGAATTTACCAGTTCTTCAGTGCTGGTATCTGACCAGTAACCTTTGAGAATGGTCCAATTTTAAGACAGAAAGCCTACCCATCTAATAAAAAATCTTTCTTTAAAAGAAAGTGAGTGAAAAGTTTAATTGGAAAACAACTCAAACTATCTCAAGATCACAACCAATAGATGGTCTTGATGTGAACATCTGTTGTTTAGCAGTAGATTTGGCAGAATGGATCTCTTATCATTTATTAAACCATTAAAAGTTATTATCACCAAACGTTTTGTTTTAATAAAGCATAATAGAAATTTTAAATGTAAATATGACGACAAGCAGTTTAAATATTTGTGACCAAATGTTGTGTTTTCTTTACTGCATTCAATATTTCAGTTATGGTAAGGACGATTTGTCTTTTTGACAATTTTGAAAAATTATCAATCTTACTCAGATTCTTGAGAGATATACTGGAAGAGTGGGTGAGGGTTTGTTGCATGCACATAATTTTAGTTGGTAATCATTATGTTCACCATGAAGCTATTCTAGATATTCTATATTGAGGTCTAATTCTTACACATATACCTATTTAAAATCACTTTTTGGTAACGGTTGAGACATTGCCCATCCATACACATCACCCATTTGCACCCAGATACATGATGTAACTGCTTTCCTTTTTTGGATCATAGTTTTTCATGTACTTATTATTAGCTGAAATATGTTGCTCATAGATATAACTAATAACACCTTTCATTCCTCTTTCAATAAGCTGGTACATATCAATATCAGATAAAAGATCCAATTTTACATTAGTCATTTTTAACATTTCATCCCATGCTGGACCTTGACTACTCAAGTAAAGACAGGGATCCAATCCATAATACTCTAATCAAGTCTTTTGGAAGTTCTCAAAGACATCTGCAAGAAGTAAAACATCATTCTTTAGATCAAGGTCATGATAATTAACTGTACTTTCCATCTTGTGGTCATAATCAGAATCACTAATAATACAACTTCTCAGGAAGTTTTCATCATTAGAATTGTCAAAGGAGTCCATATAATCATATAGGTAAACCTATTTTCTTTTCGTTAGTTTGATCTTACATCCAGAGTGCAGTTTAGATGTACATTTATAACCATCCTAAGGCAAGTTTGATGATAACCTTTGAAGAATACCAATAAACACAATATCATTCCCAACTATGAATGACATACCTCTCCATATTATTTGGGATGATGCTTATCTTCTTCTTAAACATACCTAATTCTTTTGTAATAAGATGTCCATCATGATCCTTTAAGTTATGGAACAGAACAAGTATCTTTTTAGTCAGCTGAAGCTCATTTCACATTTTGGTTGAGCCTGACCTTGTTGCTTATCTGTATCCCTATTCACAACTGACTTCTTGTTAAAAAGATCAGTTATGAAATAGTGAATACAGTTTATGAAAGATCAATTATGTAGTGATTGACCGATCATGCCACAATCGGAAATTACCAATTACCGTTTGTTCCAAGTCATAATCGGTCCGATTCCGATTATCAAAACGAGTCCAATGACGTCATTCATTCTGCTCGCAAACCTGGCGTAAACAACTTTAAATGGCTTCCTTGGCCAAAAACTAGTAAGAAAACACAATTCCTTCACATGGTAAAATAATTTTTAACACACTGCTAAGTTAGTAGCTTTGCATAAGAGACTTGCACATGCTTCAACTTGTTAGTAGGAGAAATAGCAAAATACTTCTAACAGGTTTTTGTTTTTTTTTTTTTAAAAAGTAATTTTCTGGCCAGACTCACTGACGTCTTGTCATCTGGCACGACACTAGCAATCAATAACAACAGCACAGCTAGAGCACTCAGTGTTCCAGTGCTAGCCGGCATGCAACTTGCAGACATTTTAAAAAGACTTGGATAAAGCAAACAACAAATCTTTATTTCCGGTTGTGTTGAGCAGTGAAGGAAATATTTCCTACTCACACAACAGTGTCTTAAATACCAACTTGTACATATTTAAAAGAAAGCCATTCATCTAGAAATCTGAAAGTTGCTCATACTGAACTGACCATCAACATCCATTTTTTTTTTGTAATTTTATCTATTTCACACTGTATTATAAGATTGTGTAAGTGACAGACTGGTGATAGACAAATACACTCACGCATCTTGCTGCTGACCGTAGAAGAAACTGATGAAAACAATGCCAATTTGGCAACTTCTGAAGAGTTGTTTTATTTCCATATTAATCGGTTATAATCGGGAAATACAGGAACTTTAACCGATTCTGATTGTCTAGCGATAACACAATAATCGGTCTGATTCTGATTCCAATTCCGATTATCGGTCAATCACGACAATTATGAAAATGTATATCTCATGATGATCTTTCACTAAGATGCAATGAGATTTAAGATATCTCTTTTTGTTAAGGAGATCTGGTTAGATTTCAAAAAAGTCATACCAATCCCCCTGAAATTATATATCATCTCTGAAAACAGGATGGTTTGGTCAATTGGTAAGTTTTCTATATAACAGCAAGTTGTGCTTGTTAGTGCTCTGAAGAAATTAGTGATTTTCAGCTGTTTACAAGTTCAAAAAGGTAAATATTAAATAATCTTGAATTTAAGATGCTTCTGCTTCTTTTGGATGCATTTAATCATTGTTTTCAGGTCTTTTTTATACAGATTATGAATTATTCATAAATCCAAGATGGCGGCCATGTTTTCACATAGTACATTTTTGCAATTTTTCTCCTTTTTTTTTCTTCAGTTCTTAAATTTATACAATTATTTTTATTTTAGACATGGAACGACTCTTTGCAAGAGAGATCTGCAATATCATGCCCCAAAATATAACGGTTGCAGATATAGATATCGACTTGTATGCTGTAAATTACAATGTCAATCATTAGCATTTTGGTACAACCATGGCCAATATGCTTGGCGCCAATCTTATGCTGTCTTCATCAACTCGACGCCAGTACCCTTCCCCCAATTTCCTAGATAATAATATCCTTCCCATATCCTTCCACCCGTCTGTCCTTTTCCTACCCCATCACAGCAGGCCAGATTTGCTCAAACAATGGATATGTTACCACCTCAGAAGTTATGGCCAGTTGGTTTTCCCATCTGAGCCAGGGAAAATTTATTTAATATGAGGCACCAACAAGGGCATACCAACCCTTCTCATAACAGTATTTAGAGAATGCAGTGTTGAGTACATCCATATTCTCCACTTTGGTACAAAGATGCTGTACAACATGTTTCTGGCCCAAGGAGACATTGTTACTGAATGTGATGCCATGAATCGTGGTCACCTCCCCAAGAATGGGTACCACGTTTCACTTAACGTATAAGTAGCAATTACATATTTGCTGCAAAAGTGGAACAACCACAGCTTACAGGAGAGCAGACCATTTACCCGACCTTCATACCCTTAGACATGCGACCATCGCCCCAGGAGAGCATGGGTGGCACCTTTACGTTGGCCTTTGGTGATGGCCCAGTGAAGAAAATCAAATGGTACAATTTAATTTATCACGTCCTCCGAGGTCTGTCCCAAAAAAAGCTGAGGGTGCCGACGCAAAGTACGAGGCAGGTGCCATGACTTCCTTGAGTCATGGCACAACATCAAGCAAATGCTCATGGAGAAAGAGCAACACCTTGGTGGCTACAGGATAGACATTGGTAACACATTGCACCATCAATGGTGCTCTCAATTTGTACATGGAGAACAAAGTCTTCAAGGTAAACACTTACCTATTGCCACCTCATTTCACCATTAACAGAATATCAGTGGCAGACTATGTTGCATCCCTCGATGGCCATTGCCCGTCTAACAACATTGGGGGCCATGCATGGCCATCACTCCACCATCCCAATCACCCAGGCAATGGAAGCAATAATGGGAGATTTAAAATCATCGCTGGGTTATTCAGTGCATAAGACCCCACACACCAACCACTTGTTGCCACACGCATGGTGGAAGAGTCACATCCCACCTACAAACCCTAACCCACCACAAGACGTTCCACCTTAACCCCGGTTACCAGCAAGAGGCCACACATTCAGTCATCAAATGGACATAATGACTGTGCAGTTAGCTGAAAGGTTGAGTCACAACAGAACAACCAGAGTGCCATCAGACAAGGTCCACAGACGTTTTATCCAGATGTACCCAAATGTTGCCAACAAAAGGCAAATACAGGAACAACATAAAACATTGTGAAGAAATGGTCGGGGCAGACACAATACTTAATTCATTGTAAATAAATTGTAAACAGAACATTTCAGAACAATAAATAGCAACTTGTAAATATTTCATATTAAAATTTTATATATACATATTCAATTTTTTTATGACCTTGAATGACCTTGACCTTGGCCTAATTATAAGTCCCATGTCTATAAGAACTGAACAAAACCCAAAAAAAAAACACTAACTTAATTCACAAAATGGATTATATGTTTACATTATAGGAAAAGGAATCTGGAAAGGAATCCAGCAAAAAAAAAAAAATAAAAACATTCAAGCAAACCCAACCTTTTTTTTCTTGGTTCGATTTCCTGATACAATATCAAATGTATCTTGAAATGGAACCAATAAACCCCTAAAAACATTCAATAATTTATACAAAACTTTCAGGATAAAATATGGGATATTTGCATTTTTGGTCCAAATATTAGGGCTATCTATACTATGTATAGCAAAAACTGAAAACATTTTGTGACAAAGATATTACCCAAAAAGGTCCGCCTACATGAGATGTACAACCGTACTCTGAACTTGGTCCGACAACTTCCGGGGAAAATAGAGCCAAAACGTCATTTTTCTCCCTTAAGGAGCAATATTTTCTGACAAAGATAATCTACAAAAAGACAGATCTCTCCAAAAGAACCTAAGTCTTGCTGATCAGAAACATGAGCCGACAAATCAAACAAGATATTCGCAAAGATCTAAATAGTACTTGCTGCATCTCGTCTGGACAAAAATTTTGGTCAAAAAATTAGTGTTCTATATACTATGTAGAGTAAAAACTAAACACATTTTGTGACAAATATAACCAAAAAGGTCCGCCTTACCAAGATGTACATCCACCCTTTAACCTTGACCTTGTCCGACAACTTCCGGTGGAAATAGAGCAAAAAAATCACTAGTAGAACAAAAACCTTATTTTTCTCTCTTAAGGAACAATATTTTCTAACAATGATCAATCATCAGAAAGTAGATCTAGAGGTGCTCTTTCAGGAAATATTTGTTAAGGAAATATTATTGTCAAACTTTTACCTTAATTTTGGCAATGATCCAAGAATATATTCTGACAACAATGTTATATAAAAAAAAAAATGTAGCAAATTTATCTGTCTATCTAATATGGCAATCAGAACTCAAAAATTTTGAGTAGTCGCAGAGAAAAATGCAAAGGTGCTAACTCACTATTGGGCCAAAACAACAAGACGTGTTTAAAAAAAAAAAACAGCTAGACCTATCATCGATACAACTAGCACTCCACATTATAACATTGGTAAATTTCTTTCCTCTTTGTTAAATCCACTAACCATTAATGAATTTTTGCTCTCTGACTCTTTTGATTCTGTCACTCACATTAAAAACATTCCTGAGCAATTATTTGTGGAAGGTTACCAGTTTGTTTCTTTTGATGTTGAATTGCTATTTACTAATGTGCTACTTTCTCAAACTGTTAATATTATTTTAGATTGCATTTATAATGTTAACTTATTCGGCACTACTTTGAAAAAAGTAATTTTATACTGTTGTAGTAAAACTGCCTTCTCTCTTGATAACCAGTTGTATGAGCAAACAGATGGTGTTTCCATGGGATAATCACTCAGACCCATCTTAGCCAACATAATACTTACCCAATTTGAATGCATTATTATTTCTGATCTCAATAACATTGGTGCTAATCAAACCTTCCGATATTCCCATGGTTCTAGCTAAGTTTACCATAGATACATTTCCTGATGGCGCTATTTGTTTTTTGGATATTGAAATCTTATCATCTATTACAAGGACACACACACCGGCCAATATACCAACTTCTCCATCTTTGAACCTTTTTCCCATAAAACTGCTTGGATTAAATTTCTTTTTTTTTTTTTTTTTCATCACACATTTAAAATTTGTATCACCAAAAAGCTTCTTGACAACCAAATAGATATTCTCAAATCTTTTATGTCATGGAATGGTTACCCTATTGGTATCAAGGATTTTCTGATTAATAAGCTTGAACTAAAATACAAAAGTTCTCCTTTGACAACCATTGGGGCTTCGGATGATGATTTGCCAAAGGTCTGGGTTCATCTACCATATATTGGTAAACACAGTGAACATTTATTTAAATCTTGTGTTTCTAAAATGTATTGTTATCTACAGAATCCTATTAAATTCATTATTGTTTATGACACTAAAAAAGTTTCTTATTTCTATAAGATCGTAGAAGCACAAGTGCTAATAGAGACTTCAAGTAAACGACAAATTTCTTTATTGTATACATGTTTCGGCAAAACTCATGCCATCTTCAGTACAAATGGTAATAGGATATTTACAAGCGATATTTATGTGACCTGATAAATATTACAAGCGTATGACTCATCTAATATGAATTCTCACACATGTGTCAGAAAGATTAATTACAAGGATGCGACTGGTTAATGGAGGAAGTGGGCGTTGAAGGCGATGTGTAGAAAGTTGATGATGTGTGGTAGACAGAAACAGTTAGGAAGAAGAAAAAAAATAAAATAAAATAAAATAAAAAAAAAAAAAAGATTAAAAATTATATGTGTATATTGGAATTATAAGCTAAACATGGTGTTAAGATGATGGACTTGAACATTAAGTTCGGGTTTGAGTTTCTTAATATGTAGCGCTTCTTTGAGTTTAAGAGAAAGGACAGATTTATCGGAGTCTAAATGCAAACCTCTGCTTGCAAACTTCAGTATAACTCCTCATGCTTTAAAATCATAGACTCCGATAAATCTGTCCTTTCTCTTAAACTCAAAGAAGCGCTACATATTAAGAAACTCAAACCCGAACTTAATGTTCAAGTCCATCATCTTAACACCATGTTTAGCTTATAATTCCAATATACACATATAATTTTTAATCTTTTTTTTTTTTATTTTATTTTATTTTATTTTATTTTTTTTCTTCTTCCTGTTTCTGTCTACCACACGTCATCAACTTTCTACACATCGCCTTCAACGCCCACTTCCTCCATTAACCAGTCGCACCCTTGTAATTAATCTTTCTGACACATGTGTGAGAATTCATATTAGATGAGTCATACGCTTGTAATATTTATCAGGTCACATAAATATCGCTTGTAAATATCCTATTACCATTTGTACTGAAGATGGCATGAGTTTTGCCGAAACATGTATACAATAAAGAAATTTGTCGTTTGCTTGAAGTCTCTTTCTTATTTCTGTTTCAACAAGGACAACATTCTGGAGTTGTCTCATAGTAATGTCGTTTATGAAGTTACTTGTCCAGGATGCATGGAAACTTATATCAGCAAAACCAATAGATGCATTTATAAATGTTTGACAAAACACTCTACTCAAGTAGTGGTAAAACGACAGTTCTGGCTCATCTTCAAAAAAAACACTCAAAATTTTTCTAAGTGTCGATTTTACACTACTGCGCATGCGCGAGAAATTTTTCCAAGTGTCGTATTTCTTATCCTCATTAGTCTAAAATTAAACCATCTAGGTCAAACATTCAGAATCTATCATCCAACCAAGATATAAAATAAAACATATTCTGAAAAATATAGACATCTTGAAAAACTCAAGATATGGGTCAAAACAAGATGAGTATGTAAGACTGTAATATTTCGACTTTATTAGAAAGTCATCACCAGACAGAATGATTTACAAAACAAGCCAAGGTCTATATATACGGTGTGATGTGGACAATGGAAGTTGGGAATCCTATACCTGAGATATTAACACGACAAAACCCATTGCTAATTACTAATTAACTCAAGAGGAAGCTATTTACAAGGCAAAAGTTATTAACAACAACTGACCCGACAATACTGACGTGTAAGATGACTGAGACAGGTGAGTATCAGATGCCATAATGTTGACAAACTGATAGAATAATCATCAGCCATTGAGTTGGAGTGAGAAAGAGGTATAAAGTAGGAGGTCGGAAATATATATGAGTGCAAGGCTGCCTAGTTGAAAAGTGTGAGTCCTTTTCAAGCTCCGGAGTTGGTTTCAGGCTTGTTAAATTAACAAGAGTTTATTAGTGTGAGTAGATTTACTCAAGTAAAGAATTTTATAGTGATTAAAGATTAAATTTTTGATAGATGAGTTCAAAAAGGAGGGGAGGTTATTAAGTCGATTGTATTGACCCTGTAAGTTGGCAAGAAACTGTGGGTGTTCACATTCAGTAAGGTGTCGTGCCATTGCACTGGTATTAAGTTGAGTAAGTAGTGGTAAAACGACAGTTCTGGCTCATCAAAAAAAACACTCAAAATTTTTCTAAGTGTCGATTTTACACTACTGCGCATGTGCGAGAAATTTTTCCAAGTGTCGTGTTTTTTATCCTCATTAGTCTAAAATTAAACCATCTAGGTCAAACATTCAAAGTGTCATGTTTCTTATCTTCATTGGATTAAAATTGATCTAAAATGAACAAACTCCCAAGTGTCGATTTTAACCTACCCCTTTTCCCAAAACATGACAGAAGAAAAAAAAAAAAGTTGTCAAATTTTGTATTGAGACACACACACACAATACAAAATTTTTCTAAAAACAATGTCACGTGACTACTAAGGAATGACATTATGAAACCGCTGACCATTTGATTGCAATTTCACTTCATGGTTTAAATCCGAGTATATTCTCATAAGTTATTATCATATCAGTCATATAATGCCCATATGACATTGTATTAATCTTATTCCCCATGACAATTCTTTTGTCATCATTTGGTGACAATGCTATTTTTTCAATAGTCCCAGAAAACAAGTCATGTTTTCGATGCAATATTAAATTCATTTTTCTTGTTTCTTCCTTTCCACTAAATAAACAATTTTTATAATCTTGAAAAAATATTTCTTTTTTAATAACATTCTTTTTAATTCCTTTACACCTCTTCTCCTCACTCTCTTCCTTTTTGTAGGAATATAATTTTGATCTAAGACCTACAAATTCTATTATTTTCCCGCCACACTCATCTTTCATCATTCCAATTACCTTTTTATTTTTTCCATAATTACTTGTATCAAACATTTTTTCTATATCTTCAGATATGTCTTTATAGAAATCATTTGTTTTGATTTCATACATTAATGAATCTGTATCGGTGAAAAGCAATTCTACTTTTTCCCCATATTTCTTTTTAATATATTTATAATGAAAGTCATACATAAGGGTTTTGGATAAATCTAAAATACTCATTCCCAAGTAAATGGGTTTATTGAGTATAACTTTCTTCTTAAACATATGCAAAGCAATAAAATTTTCAGAGAAAATTGTTGCTTTGTCAAAACTAATATTTGAAAATAATTTAACAGCTTTTTCTTCTCTGTTACAAAGCTGTATATCAACTCTGTTCCTAACATTTTCCATTGTCTTGCCAAACACAGAATTATTCATCAATTTAAAAAATTCACTTTCAGACTGATTTTTTGATGTTGTTCTCAATTTTGTATTCAATTCTATATATTTTTTCATAAAATCTTCTTCATAAAATTTCACACCTTTATGAATTTTTGTAATTTTTAATCCTAATTTTTCATATAATTTCAAGTTTTCATAATGTAAAATATATTTTTCTTTATCTCTCAAGTTTGGTATTAATTTCTCAATATTACCAACTTTTAATCTCTGGTGCCAACGGGTATACATTATGCAAATCATGCAATTCTTCTGGATATTCTAAATCTACTTCCAAAATACAAAGAATATTTTTCCAATTCTCCAATTCACCTGCATTCATCCATTCAAAATTTCTCACAGGGAGAGGTTTTGACATTGCCCATCCATATAAATTGTTTGCATCTAAATATGGTATATATTTTATTTCTTCTTCAGGATTATAATTTTTCACGTATGGATTATTTGCTTTTGCATGTCTCTTTGTAATAGTCGAAATTCCACCTCTGATTCCATTTTCAATCAAGAGGTACATTTGAGGGTCATGCAAAAGCTCCAGCTCGACTCCAGTCAGTTTTAGCATGGCATCCCATGCTAAACCTGGTGAAGTGTAATACCAAGCTGGATCCAATCCATAATGTTTTTTGCATATTTTTCGAAAATCTTCGAAAACATTTGCCAAAAGAATCACATCTGTTTTCAAATACAGATTGTGATATTCTCTCATGCTCTTCATTTGGAAGGAATTCCAAATATTTTGAGTATGCTCATAATCTGCTTCATTTATATTTTCTTCATTTAACATTGAATAAAATTCTTTTTTTGGTGGAATATTTTCTTCTTCCAATTTTTCTAAGGAGTTAAACCAGTCATATGGAAAAACTCCTTTTCTTTTTAATAATTCTCTCTCTCCTTCATCTTCAAAAAATAAATTCAAATTGTTAAAATCATCTTTTCCTACATTTTTAGTTAAATTTTCTAAACTTTTTGCTAAGAAACTAAAACTATCTATAAATCTTAATTCTCTTTTGACTTGGACATATTCAAAAGTTTTTTCACTAAAAAATTCACCTACAATAATTTTTTTGAGAAAGAAATATATTTCTCTTCTGTTTTTGTTATACAATTTATTTCTCCTTCTGTCACTCCAAGATTTTTAATAAATAGATGACTGTCATAATTTTAAGTTGTGAAGAACGGCTGGAATGAATTTAGGTTTTTTCATTTTTATATTACACTCATTACATGCGGTGCCTCTATATTTTCCAGAAAAGTGGCAATGGTCTTTAACTTTTTGCAATTTTTTATTAAATTTGACTCTGCAAGTATAACAATTCTTTGCATTTTCAAAATCTTTTTTATCCTCATCTTTCATCTCAATTATTTTTGGAAATCTAAATTTTTCATGTATTTCTCTAATTTCCTTTTCTAAACTTTTTATAAATCTCAAACTTATGTCTTCGTCTTCTGATTTTTTTGTACATAGTACTAATTTAGGTTTGTAAATGTTGTCATCAAAACATTTGATTAAATAACAATATCCAGATGGTTCATGCTTTTGAAACTGTTTTGTATGATTACCAATTTTATTTATAGGCTTTAAATAGCATTCAAAATCCGCGAAAATAATAAAGGGCACGTCATGCATTTTTTGATAATTTTTAAACTTTAATATTTCTCCTTTTTTCGGAAAAACAGTTTTTCCACACTTGAATTTCCTACAATATTCTAAATGATCTTTAAGAATTTCTTCTTTGTTGAAATGCTGCAAGCAATAATTACAAATGTATATTTTTCCATTGTGTTTATTTACTTGACTTGAAAATAATTGGCTCATATTTTTTATAAAGCAATAATGTTTGTTTCCACCATTTTCTATCAGCAAAATGTTTACATGCTTACCTGAAAAATTCTCACTTATTCTCAAAGGAAAAATTTCTTTTTCACTATAGCCAAATACATTAATAGGGATATTATTATTTTTTTCAAACTTTTCTATATCTGAAATTCCACATGGGAAATTCATTCCATTTGAATTGAATTTTTCTGTTTTCTTTTTCAAACTTTCTGTAATTCTTTCTATATTTTTTTCCAATAATTCATGTATTCCAACACACCACAAGAAACATTTTTGATCTTCATTTTTTTGGGTTGATAATTGCTTTTTTATCTTTCAAAAATTTTGGAAGTGGAACCCAAGAAGATGCATTCAAAGGTCTAATTTTGTTAATATTAAGGAATAGTTTTAAACCTTTTTCAAATTGCCATTGACTCCCTTTATCTAAATATTCTTCAAAACTTTTAATAATTTTATCTTGCATTTTTTTTATAAATTTCATCAGGATTATTTTCTTTTAAAATTTGCTGTTGGTGACTATGAAAATGAGAATGGTCAATTATTACTTCTCCATTTGCGGGATTTTCTTTTTTCATCAAACACATTAATGTCAGCTGTTGCTTTGTCATGGGAAATTTTTTAAACTTTTCAAGCACAATCGGTTTTACTTCTTCTAATAAACTCAAGGGGCTATATAAAGACAAACCCTCTTTTTCCAAATCTATTACATATTTTTTTGTAACAGCATTTAGTGCAGATTTTTCCAACTTAAATTTTATTCTTTTATTTGAAAATAAGCTCATTATGGAGTTTTTAAGATTATTATACCAACCTTTTTCCTCTTTTAAATGTGTTTCTGCTTCTGTGGTGATTTTTCTGAATTTTTCCGAAATTCTTTCCTTTTTAACATTGCATATTTTGTGTATTTTCCAGACCTGGTATATGCTCTTTTCCCAGTTGAAGTTTTCTTCTCTTCTTCTCTACTTACCTCTCTGGTGGATTCTTTCAACTTCTTGAGTGTTTGACGCCAATTTGTTCCAAGTTCTTTGTGCAGTTTTTCGGCTTTGGTCAGTAATCCTTCCATTTTCCTTTTCAATATTTCTTCTTTTGTATAGTTTCCAGATTTCAAATAAATTCTTTTGGATGTTTTTTTTGCACCCTTTTTTGAAATGAGTTTTTCTACTCCCATTTCTGTTACTAATGTTAGTAACAGAAATGAATTTTTTACAAAAGATTTTTGAAAATGAAAAAAAAAATTCATTTTCTGTTACTAATCTTTCTTTATTATGGTAATATAACTCATAAATGGGAGTTATACTTTATTATAGAAATTTTTATTTAAAAAATCGATTTGTTTCTTACTTTATTATAGCAATAAAATTCATAAATGGGAGTTATACTTTAAAAAATCGATTTATTTTTTGTAAGAAAATTCCCAAAAATCGCCATTATCTAATTTCATCTTCTTTTTTTCCAAAATTCTCCATTTAACAGTTGCTGGCCAAATCTTAAAATATTTTCCTGTGGCATAGAGACTTTTAAATTCTTTTTCTTCTCCAGCTCTATTTTTTACCAAAACTGGAATCACCTCCCATTTTCCTTTACAATATTTTTCATAAAATGCAGCTGGGTCTGTGTTTTCTAACTCAAGTTTTTTATATCTATGACGGTGTTTTACTTTTTTCTCTTTAGCAATTTCCTCCAATTCATTATAAGTTCTCATACTTTATTAATGCAATATAAATTTATCAGCCAAATAACCTCCCGTGATTCCAATCAGAAGAACTGCCACATTTTGATATTCTTGCATTTCTTTTGATGGAGTATAATAATTTTTAAGTTGCAGCTCATTTTCTTCCTCCTGCTGATATTCATTTTGTAAATTTTTTAAAGACTTATTTGTTCTGTTAATATCTACATTTGCATCTGATAATTGTTGTCTTAGTCTTTCTAACTTTTCTTTTCTCCTAACTTGATTTTCATACCATTTTTCTAATGCAAGGTTATGCCTCTTCATCTCCTTTTCATATCCAGTGTGATTTAATTTAGAGAAAAGAAATCCAGCACCTGCAAAAGCAACTGCATTAAAAAGTCCGCCAACAACTGTTTCCATATTTATTTAAAGGGATCTGATGGAATCCATTTTTTATCTTGAGCATATTTTATTCCAAGTGTAGATAATCCAACAGCTGCTGCAAGTTTCAGTGTAGTAACCAAAGATGCCGGAGTAGACAAACCATCACCAATTGCTTTTCTTGTTAGCATTCCAACACCAACTGCACCCAAAGTGATTAGAGTAGAATCAAACAATTCATTCATTGCTTCTTTTCTGTTCATGTCTGTATTACTCATTTATTTATATATAAAAAAAAAATTTTTTAAAGGTTTTCAATATTACACCTTTGTTTTACAGGAGATTTTTTTTCTTCTTCTTCTTTAAATTTTTCTTCTTTGATTTCCCTATTGTCTTTTTTATATGCGAAATATAATCCACCAATTGCAGCTAAAAGCGTTACACCTCCAACAACATATCTAAAATCTATATAATCCAAAATTTCTTTTCTCTCACGTAGTCTTGCTTTTCTTTCGTTTGCTTCTCTGGAAATTTTTGCAAGTCTTTTTCCCAATTCCACTTTTCTTGGATCTTTTGGTTTTACAGTTTTTTCAACTGTTGTGATTTTATTTTCTTCATTATTCATTTATTTATATATAAAAAAAATTCTATTCACAAGTAAAATCAAATAGAATTTGAATAGAAATCAAATCTATTCAAATTCTATTCAAAATCTATTCACAAGTAAAATCAAATAAGATTTGAATAGAAATCAAATCTATTCAAAATCTATTCAAATATATTTTATAACTTCCTCTTCATCAAAATCAACATTATATTTTTTACAAAGAAGATAATGGTTTAACACAATTTCTTTTTCTTTAATTTTTCTTGTTGAAACATATACATATAATATTTCTCCATCAAATTTTCCATGGTCTTTATTTTTTGATCCAAGATATAGTTTCATATTCACATTGTGAGATAATTTTTGAGTTGTTGTGAAAGAAACAATTTCTTTTCCATTGGCATATAATTTTCCCTTCTTAACTCCACTGGTGTTATTTTGATCCCAGTGTGAAGAAAGACGTATCAACTTGTTGATTTCTGTTGCATTTGCTTTCAATTCCCAATTGGAATTTGGAACTGCATTTTGAGATGAGTTTGTTATATATAATAATGAATTATGATAAGAAATACCAAAATCAAAAGGAGTTGGTTGACTTGTTGTTGCATTATCTGTAATTTTAAATAGCGATACCTCATTGTTTGTTGAATTTAATGACTTTAAACCATATACAAAATAAAAATTCAAGTATTCATTGCTTAAAATATCTACTGCATTAACTAAATGTAAATTGTTACTATTTGATCCAAGATATTGGAGACAATAAAAATTATTATTAATTGTGGATTTTTTGAAAAATGGTTGTTTGTTTGTATCATCTTGTTTGAAATTCCAATCTTCTTTTCTTGACAAATTCAAAAGTTTTTCAACCTTTTTATTGCTTCCAGTATATTCTATATAATTAACATCATCTTTCACATCAAAAATTCCTTTGTCATTCATTTGTAAAAGGTATAAATTTGAAAGAGTATTTGGGAACGTTAAATTTGTCACACATTTTCTATTCACATGTTGATCAGAAGAAGGAGAATAATTTGCTGCATGAATAATATGAAAATTTCCCATATTCAAATCTCCTGTCATACTATCTCCACTTTTTGAAACTTTTTTATTGTCTTGAGTATCTACATATTTTTTTCTTGCTAAATCTTTAGCACCTGTGGGATCTGTGGAGGATAGGATTTTATGATTTCCAATTACGATATCACCAGTCATTGTTCCACCAGATAAAGATAATTTGAGACTATCTCGGTAATCCACGTACTTTTTCCTTGCTAGGTGTGTATCATTTGTTGGATCTGAAGTGGTGTTGATTTTGTTATTTCCCATATTCAAATCTCTTGTCATACTATCACCACTTTTTGTAACTTTTTTATTGTCTTCGTCATCCACATATTTTTTTCTTGCTAAATCTGTATCAGCTGTTGGATCTGCAGTTGTTAAAATTCTATTATTTCCAAGTGTTATACTTCCTGTCATTGATCCGCCTGATTTTGACAACTTTTTATTAACTTTATAATCCACATAAAGTTTATTTGTTAGAGAATAACCATTGTTTGGAGTCTTTATAGTAAAAATTTGAAAATTTTTTGTCATAATATTTCCTTTTAATTCATCCATTTCATTCCCCTAATGTAGCTTGGTTTTATCGACAATTAAAAAGTTATTATCCACATATTTTTTTCTTGTTAAATGTTTTTCATCTGTGGGATCTGTAGAGGATAAAATTTTATTATTTCCCATATCAATATTTCCTGTCATACTTCCTCCTGATAAAGATAATTTTTTAGCATCTTGTGTGTCTACATATTTTTTCCTTGCTAAATGTTTTTCTCCCGTAGGATCTGAAGTTGTCAGAATTTTATGATTTCCAATGTCAATATTTCCAGACATAACACCACCAGTTACTGATAATTTTTTAGAGTCTTGATCGTCTACGTATTTTTTTCTAGCTAAATCTTTATCACTTGTAGGATTCACATTTGTTGAAATTTTGTTATTTCCCATGTCAATATTTCCAGTCATAACTCCACCAGTTTTTGGTAGATAATTCAAACTTGTATGACCCGACACCAAATCATCTACATCTTTTTTCCTTGTAAGATGTGAATTTTGTGTTGGATCAGCAGATGTCAAAATATGATTATCATTCATGTTAATGTTTCCTGTCATTTCTCCTCCTGTGGTGGGAAGACCACCTATTGTTTCAACTGTGTCTTTTTTATATCCGTAGAAGAGACTCATCTTTCTTTATTTAATAGAAAATTCTAACAAAACATTTCCTATAGAAGAAAAATTGTTTCCTTCTACTTTAAATTCTAATTCATTATAGATTCCATTGGATAACATTATTCCTTCTGTTTCTTCAGAAGAAAAGAAATTTGTGACAGATCCTTTTAGAGTTTGATTAGAAGGAATAGGAATTTGTAAAAATATATCACTTCTTTTTCCATTTACAAAATTCCTTGACTTGTTTATTATATTACAATGAATATTTACATATTCTAAATTATTATTAACATTTACTACATTTTCACTTTCTGTTAAAGTATTTGCAGCAATTTCTTTATTAGAAGAAAAACCAAGAATAGGAGACAGAGTTTTCAAATTCATTTTCTTGTCTGATTTTATTTTGCATTTCCCTGTGAAAGGAATTTCTTCCAATTCTATTTTTCCTGTATTTTCAAATTCCTTTTTCAAAGAGGAAAAAGTATAATATCCTTTTTTGAAAGTGACTTTTGTGTTGTTTCCATCAACATCATAATTGTAAAAATAAGTTTCATTTAGATTGTTATAATCCCAAAAAATACTTGCTGATTTTACAAACATTTTATGACAGTGGTGATTCAACACAAGTGATTCATCTAATGAAATTGTTTTTCTTTTTGTTATGAATACTTTAAAAGTCTTTACCATTTATTTCAGAGTATATATTTTGAAATTAAAACTCCACCAACCATTGCAAGAGAAAAAATAATGAGATTTTCTGATGTTTTTATAGGAGATTTCTTCTTCTTTTCTTCTTCTAATTTTTTTAATCCAAATTGATGTTGTTTCTTTATAGATTCTTCTTCTTCTTTATAATAATTTAAATCTTTATTAATCCCAAAAACCATATCTTGTGTTGAAACTCTCAATTTGTTATTATATCCTTCTATTGGATTTTTCAGAATAATCATAGAAGAAGGAATCAACCATAGTGTTGGAGAAATTGCTGTATTTAGGATCACATTTGTGTCTGAAACAGCTTCATTCATATTATTAATCCAAGTAGTTGTGTCATAATTTATAATAGAATCTTTTACAATTTCTCTAAAAACTTTTTGTGTTTCCAAAGCTGAAGCTCTATTACTCACAATACTTTGTCTACTTCTAGCTTGTGCTCCAAGGATTGCGTAAAGATATGCTTCAATACTTTGATTTAATAATTCTGTTCCCTTTTTTATCAATCCATTTGAAATTTTTGGGATAAATTTCCTGTAATCATTTTGCGTGTCTCTGAGTTGACCAGGACCATGTTTATATCTTGGCCATGATCTTGATGCAATAACATCTTGACCAAGGTGTTCATTTTTAATTTTCATAATTTCTTGCCAGGTCCATTTTGGTATATGATCTTTTAAGAAATTTGCTCCAAATTTATTTACAGTGGAAAAATCACCCATTTGACATTGTCTCATTATTCTTTTCACAGTAAAATATAAATGAAATCTCATAAAAGAAGTAATTTATTTTGGTACATCTGCTGAAAATGACAAATGTTGTATTGATATTCCACAAGCATAAGTTGCTATCCATGTTCCTATAATGCTTTGAAAATAAGACTCCCGTAGATTCCATGTTGCATTATCATTTGTGGTTATATTTAATCCTGGTAAATTACTCTGAAAATAATCTGTATTGTTCACATAAATCCTAAACTGATTTATGGGATAATCCAGGATGTATTCAGTGGGAAAGTTATCCCAATAATAAGATTTTCCTGTGTAATTCACATGTCTTTTTCCTCTAGGTAATTTTTGTATTTCTCCTCCTACTAGTAGTTTCCATATTTTTGGAAAGTTTTCTTTTGGTTTATTACTGTAAAGATATTTTGTCATTTCTGGATCATTTTTAAATGTATCTGATTCAATATCAGTTTCAATATACTTGTTGTTTTTGAAATATATATGTGAAGAATCCCAACTCCCATCTGATAAAAAATCAGATTCAAATGAAAATTTTGTCATATCTGCATATGGATATTTTTTCAAAAAATTTTCTCTTAGTTTTTTATCTAGAATTTTTTCTTCTTTCTTTACAAGAGAATAATATTTTCTTTCCATCTCTTCTGTAGTCATTTATTTAAATAAATGAAAGATGAAGAATTTGTGATTGAACAAGAGTTGAGAGATTTGTATTACAATCCAGAAACAGGTTTTCAATCTGCGGAAAAACTTTACCAAAAAGCTAGAGAAGAAGGAATAAATGTCAGTAGAAAATTTGTGAGAGAATGGTTAACAACACAAGATACTTTTACCATGTTTAAACCCATTGTTAGAAAACAAATTTAGAAAAACATTTGTCAGAAATTTGGGTGATCAATTGCAAATGGACTTGGTTGATATGAAAAAATATAAAAATAAAAACAAAGGTTATTGGATTCTAACAGCGGTTGAAATTTTATCAAGATTTGTGTTTGCTATTCCTGTTTACAGAAAAGATACAAAAAATATGACAAAAGCAGTAGAGGAATTGATGGAAGAATTTAAAACAAGATTTGGAAAATATCCAAAATTTACTCAATTTGATGACGGAAAAGAATTTCACAATGTTGGTGTTAAAACAATCTTGAAAAACAATGGTGTAGAATATTTTACAACTTATTCTGAGAGGAAAGCAGCAATTGTAGAAAGATTTAATAAGACGCTGAAAACAAGCATGTGGAAATATTTTAATGCAAAAGATACTAACAAATGGCTGGATATCTTAGATGACCTTGTTTATAATTATAATCACACTACGCATAGAACAATTGGATTGAAACCTTCAGATGTAAATGAGACAAATAAGGATCAAGTTTGGATGAGACTTTTTGGAGCACCCGTTGGTGACATTCCTTCTCCAAACTACAAAATTGGAGATCTTGTTAGGATTTCTAGATATAAAAACATTTTTGCAAAAGGATATGAAGCAAATTTTACAAAAGAAATTTTTAAAATCATACAAGTGTTTTTTGGTGATCCCACTGTGTATAAAATAGAAGATTTAGAAGGAGAAGAAATTCTTGGGAAATTTTATGAGAATGAATTATCTTTTGTTGGAAAAAAAAAATATATAAATAAATGGCAGAAGGAGGATTTGATGACTTTGAAATGAGAGATAAAGATAGATATAGAGATGAGGATTATGAAGAAGAAGAAGAAGAAGAAGGGGAAGATGAAACTAGTTTTGTAGATGCAAGAGAAGATCCTTTGTCTCCTAAACCAATGAAAAGTGTTGAAAGAGTTGATACGTTAAAAAATATGAAAAAAACTGCTGGAAATATGAAAAGACAAATAACAGTAGATACAAAAAGAGATTTTAAAGAAATATTTAAGATTGATATTGCAAAGAAAAATGGATTCTCATCAAAATACTTGATTGAAAACACTACATTTTCTGGAGAAGGAAAAACCACTATTATTAGATATAGAGGAGAAGAAGTTGGAACTTTTACAGATGGATAAAAGAAGAAGAAATGTAAAAGAATTTGACAATACTCCAAAAGCAGCAATTCAAGAAAGAATTATACTAGGAGATAAAGGAGATAGAGGTGAAAAAGGAGAAAGAGGTTTACAAGGTTTACAAGGTGAAAAAGGTGAAAGAGGATTACGACGATTTCAAGGAGAAAAAGGAGATCCGGGTATAACAAGAATTATAAGAGAAGAAATAGAAACAGATGACTCATTTTATACAACCATTATTGACGATTCTCTTGTAAATATTCAAAGTAAAATAATTTGAAAAAGTTTATAGATGACAAACAAGATCCTAGAAGATCCTTATTTAATAGAGAAGAGTTGAGAGAATTTAGTGGTTTGATTTATATTGTGGATGGTGATGTGGATGAAGAAGAAAAAAGAAAAATTATTCAAGGAAAAATAGATGGTTTTGAAAAAGAATATCAGCACTGGATGGAAAAATATATGGATGAAACATTTGAACCACAAAAAGAAATTTATAAATCTTTTGCAGATATTGCAAAACTTCAAGCTGATAAAATGCGATTAGAAAATAATATGAGACCAGAGAGTAGAGAGGGAATACAAATTTTAAATGAAGAAGTAGACAATAGTGATTTGGGAAGATTAGAAAGATTTAAGAGACGGGCAAAAGAGAATCTTTTAGGTCTATCAGCAGTTGCAATTTCGGTTGCAGGAATATTAACAACAATTATAATAGGAGCAAGAAAAGCTTTGAAATCAGGTGCAAAAGCAGTTGGAAATTTAGGAAAATCATTTGCAAATATTGGTAAAAATTTTGGTGT
This sequence comes from Heliopora coerulea, assembly GCA_030142905.1. Taxonomy (NCBI): domain Eukaryota; kingdom Metazoa; phylum Cnidaria; class Anthozoa; order Scleralcyonacea; family Helioporidae; genus Heliopora; species Heliopora coerulea. The sequence continues at coordinate 211,589 of JASJOG010000153.1, read as the reverse complement.
TGTCATTTCTTCTCTGTTGAATTTAATTGGATCTATATTAGCATGGGGTGCAAAAGGAATAACTTTTCTTGCAAAAAACTTGTGGATTCTAACACTTGCAATTACTTACTTTTTATGCAATGAATACAAAGAAAGAAGAAAGAAATAAATTTTTTTTTTTTTTTTATATATAAATAAATGAGTAGAGTGACTGTATTGTATCCTGGATATAAAAGATCAAAGGAAACAGGGTGAGACATGTTGTTACATTGATACTCCAAAATTGAATCCAAATTTGTGTCTTGTTCCAGACTCTCTTAGATTGTTATTTAATTTCAAAAACAAAAATGCAAAATCTTGGTTTTTAAACAATTTGTCAAAACTTTTGAAAGAAAGATTAGTTGTTAAATTTTCCGGTGAAATTGTTTATGAAAATACAGGAGAATCTATTTTGGAAGTTTACAATGATCTTTGGAAACCACCACATGAAAGATCTGATATGATTAAATATGGTATTGGAAATGAAAATGTTAGAAAATTCATCTCAAAAGATGACTCTGGAGCAACAAGTGGAAATACACAAAAAGAATCTGATGAACGCATGTTTGATATTTTTGGAACAAAACAGTGTTTGAAATTGGAAAAAATTCTTTCTACTCATGGATTGTATTCTCCTTATGGAATGATTAACAATTTCCAATATATCATCACTTTACCAAAAGCAAGTGAAATTATGGTCGCCCAAAGTGGAGAAAGTGTTGGTGGATATTCTCTAGAAAATCTGGAATTGGAATATGAAACTATTGAAAACCTGGATTTGGCAGAGGAAGTCTTGTCACATTATTCACAAGGAAGATCGTTGTCATTTAATCATGTCACTTTAATGAAAACTGTGGAATGGAATAAAGATCATACATTGCATAATGAAACGATTAACATCCCAAGAAAAAGTATGAAAGCAATTGTGTTATTAAAATATTGACCAAGGATTTACCAGGCAGGAATCGTAGTCGTAGGATGAATATTAATGCCCAGCTCAAAATTCGAATGTGAATAGCCATAACAGGATAAAACACGATAAATAACAAAACATGTTAGTTTAGACAAGCTTTACTGACGTTTCGTTGCTAACGTGCAACATTTTCAAAGTAACATAGATGATTATAACCTTACCTTATCCATCATCTATGTTACTTTGAAAATGTTGTGCATTAGCAACGAAACGTCAGTAAAGCTTGTCTAAACTAACATGTTTTGTTATTAATTGTGTTGTTGTTTAAAAATAAAACTTTAACAGATTCTGAGGAGTTTGTGTATCCAAATATTACAGAAATTAAAATTAGTGTCAAAGGGGTTCCAAATTCTATCTATTCACAAGGTATTCCAAAAAGTAGATTTTTCGAAGAAGCATTTAGAATATTTCACTGTGGATATGAAAGTTGTGAATCTGTTATGAGTTTAGAAAAGTTTTACAAAAATGCTTTCGCATTATGTATTGATTTGAGAACCATAAATGACGATTTTGTCTATGGAGATGGTAAAAAATTAGTAAACACACAATCTGGAATATTATTAGAAATTAAGAAAACTGTAATTACTGCAAATGTAAAATGTCATATATTTGTGTTATCTGATGGATTACTGAATATTGTGAATAAAGATTTATCTTCAATACAATTCTAAAATAAATGGAGAAAATAACTACAATAAAAGAAATAATACCGAAAGTTGAAAAATTGGAGTTACAAAATATTTCTCGTAAAGCAAAAGAGAATAAAAAAAATAAAAATTCATGTCAGAAAAACAATTGTAAACCATTCAATATGATTATAGTTGGAATGACTGCTTGCGGAAAAACAAAATTTCTTTTAGATTTTTTAGAAAAAGAATATTTTGGATGTTTTGAATCTATTTTTCTCATTTGTCCTACTTTTGAATGGAATACAACTTGGGAAAATTGGAAATATTATTACGACAAGGATTTTTATGCTATTCCTTGCAAACAAGATGAAGTAGAAAAATGGCTAAAATTTATTGTCAACTATGCAAAAGGAAGTAAAAGTTTAGTTATTTTAGATGACTGTGCGAGTGGAAAATGTGTCAAGAGTAGAACCAGTGAGCTGGTAAAGTTGGGATTTTCTGCAAGACATTTCAATCTTTCTGTTGTTGTCATTACACAACAGTTGACGACTATTACAAAACCATTTAGAGAAAATATAAGTAAATTGGTTACATTCTATAATCCGAATAAAAAAGATATGAAAACCATTATGGAAGAATATCTTGGAAATATTTCAAAAGAAGAGGAAAAGGAAATTCTCAAGATGCTGAAAGAGAAGAGATATTCCAACTTGGAGATCAACTTAATTTTTCCTTTTACACATTTAATAAATGAGTAAAGATGACAGTGAAGAAATTCCAACAACCCCAAACAATTCTGATAATGCGTCCGCAGAAGAAGAAATTGCAAGAAAAAGAAATGAATTGTTATTGTTATCAGAAGATGGAGAAATTATGCAATCTGTCGCACAATTGAAAAAATCTTCCGGGAAACAAGTTTTAAAAGTCTATGCGGAATATGAGAGACAGCAAGCGGAGAAAGCAAATGCATTTCTCACAGATTTACTTATCAGCAAATTTGCAGATCTTTTAGGTGGGTTGGAAGCTATTAAAAGCAGTGATGAATTAGAGAAGGATTTGACAAAAGATAAATTATTAAGAAGGGATGTAAAAAACTTGGTTGAAAAAGTGACTCCTTTTCTTCCCTATCTTGGATTATTATCTGCAGGTGTCACTGTTGGAAAACATGTTGTAAAAAAGAAATATCGTGGAAATGAGAAAGAAGAATAATAAAATTTTGTATTGTGTGTGTGTCTCTCAATACAAAATTTGACAACTTTTTTTTTTCTTCTGTCATGTTTTGGGAAAAGGGGTAGGTTAAAATCGACACTTGGGAGTTTGTTCATTTTAGATCAATTTTAATCCAATGAAGATAAGAAACACGACACTTTGAATGTTTGACCTAGATGGTTTAATTTTAGACTAATGAGGATAAGAAACACGTCACTTGGAAAAATTTCTCGCGCATGCGCAGTAGTGTAAAATCGACACTTAGAAAAATTTTGAGTGTTTTTTTTGAAGATGAGCCAGAACTGTCGTTTTACCACTACTTACTCAACTTAATACCAGTGCAATGGCACGACACCTCACTGAATGTGAACACCCACAGTTTCTTGTCAACTTACAGGGTCAATACAATCGACTTAATAACCTCCCCTCCTTTTTGAACTCATCTATCAAAAATTTAATCTTTAATCACTATAAAATTCTTTACTTGAGTAAATCTACTCACACTAATAAACTCTTGTTAATTTAACAAGCCTGAAACCAACTCCGGAGCTTGAAAAGAACTCACACTTTTCATCTAGGCAGCCTTGCACTCATATATATTTCCGACCTCCTACTTTATACCTCTTTCTCACTCCAACTCAATGGCTGATGATTATTCTATCAGTTTGTCAACATTATGGCATCTGATACTCACCTGTCTCAGTCATCTTACACGTCAGTATTGTCGGGTCAGTTGTTGTTAATAACTTTTGCCTTGTAAATAGCTTCCTCTTGAGTTAATTAGTAATTAGCAATGGGTTTTGTCGTGTTAATATCTCAGGTATAGGATTCCCAACTTCCATTATCCACATCACACCGTATATATAGACCTTGGCTTGTTTTGTAAATCATTCTGTCTGGTGATGACTTTCTAATAAAGTCGAAATATTACAGTCTCACATACTCATCTTGTTTTGACCCATATCTTGAGTTTTTCAAGATGTCTATATTTTTCAGAATATGTTTTATTTTATATCTTGGTCGGATGATAGATTCTAACCTTAACTGGAAAAGTCGAATAAATTACTTCACAAAAAAGATAAAAAGAACCATAGGAATGTTCTTTAAACTTTGGCATTATGGTGGCTTAAAGATTGTCAATCTCTATTATGCATTAGTTTATCCATTTTCAATTATGGAATAATTGTTTGGGGCAATGTGTACCCTTCTACTTTAAAACTTTGCTTATTATTACTTTTTCAAAATTTGAATATCATTATTCTATCTTGTTATTCTCATGTACAAATTTTACAATCACCTCTTGCCTTCTACTTTCAATGCATTCTTTATTGCTGTCTGTGAATTACATAGTTACAACACAAGATGTACATCTAGGCTGACTTATTTCCTTCTTAGAGTGAGGACAAACTATGGAAATCCCTTTATAAAGAAGTTAGAATTCTTTCATTTATACAATTTAAAAGAAGATTGACATTTGATTATATTACAAAATACTAACATCTAACATGATTGTAATTGTAATGGTTTATGTATTCTTTTTTTGTTTGATGTTCGTATGCTATTACTTGTTGTCAGTGTTTATACATTCTGTAACTGGACTAAATTTAAATACGTGGCTGCTTGATTATTTTGAGTACCTGGTGCACCCTCGCTATTCAACAACATAATAGTCTAATCTTTGTATGTAATTGTAATGGGTGCGAATAAATTCTTTTGTTGTTGTAACTTACATTGAATGTCATTAAACCTGAATTTATGGTAATTGGCTCCAGGCAAAGGTTAGCCAGCCTCTCTGAAAACTTAGATTTATCAGTTAATGGCATCACTTAAAACAGGCCCACAAAGTTACATTTCTAAGCCTTACAACTGATAAAAATTTAACTTGGAAAAGACATATTGAGCATATCGAAAAGAAAGTTGCAATAAATTTACGTGTTATGAAAATATCCAAAGCATATATTAATTCAGAGCTTCTCATTAGTATCTATAATGCAATAGTAGAACCCTATTTCAATTACTGCAATAGTGTGTGGGACAGTATAGATACAACATTTGCAGATCAACAATATAAATGACAAAACCATGCAGTTCATATCATTCATGGCTCTCCATACACAGTCCACACACTTGCAGTGGTCATCTTTGACTCATAATGGAAAGGCAATTATGATGCACAAAATTGTTAATGGCTGTGCTACATTGTATTCTAAAATGTTTGAGAAACAATCTCGTTCATGTATTTATAACGTAAAGTCATCTGACAAATATTCAAATACCAAATGTTAGAACTGAATGCTATAAAAGAAGTTTTGCAGTACCTGGATCCATACTCTTGAGTTCCTGACCAAATTCTTTGAAAATTGAGAAAACCACAGTTTCTGTATTGACAACATAATTTCCACATGTCCTTGTATATATTGTATATTTTGTAAAAAAAAAATGTAAATATAGTTCTATTAACATATACACAGCTTCTAGGAAGACCAGATTTAAGAATTTCATACTTTTGCTTGTTAATTCTGATAGAACCACCATGTTTAAATAAAATTTCTATCTATATTTCTATCTAGTACCAAGACAGTAAATGTTCAAGGAGTGTTGAAGGAAGTGGTAAAGAATAAAAAAAATTAAAGCTTATCTGTTCATCTGAGACTGAAGACAGTGGATTGATTGTTGTAGACAAAATTGATAGTCAAGGCAAAGTCAAAGGAGAAGAAATGTCCAAACTGTTCAATTGTGAATATGACACAATTGACTAGAGGCGTGGTAATACACTAGGTAGAGAGTTGTGATCTGTAAGATTGAGAATTAAGAAGGGAATTAGAGAGTGCTTTGTTACATTGTGGAGGTCTCACTGGGATCGAGATATATCTATGGCAGAAGAGGAAGTTGTTGGTCAGGCTTTAAACCCTGAACTGAACAAACTTTTGCATACATTATTTTGGAGACCAGAAAAGTTCAAGATTGGAGAAGATTTTAATTTGTCATAAAGAAGTCTGGATTGTATCTTGAAGTGATTGAGCTTAAAGATGAGAAAAAAACGCTTGTACTGTTTTTCAATTTGAACGAGGATGCTTTTTGTCTCGCAGAATTGGTCAACTTTGTGGAAGGAGACAATGGCTACAATAACTGGATTAAACTGTTGAAGTCGTTGTTGGAAAGAAACCAAACTTTGACCAAAACGAGATACAATTTTCATTGACATGAACAGGAACCAGGTGAGTCAGTTGACTCTTATGCTGTTTCACTCAGAGAAGCTGGAGCTAAATGTGGTTTTGAAGATGAAGAGTTGACCAGTTTATCCTAGGGTTAAGAGATCATGCCATGCAGAGTAAATTATTTCAAGAACCGCCTACTACCTTGGATGATGCTTTATTGGTTGCATGGAAATTCGAAGCAGCAAATGGTGCAATGCAAACTTTAGGATCCGAAATGTTGGCAACAGAGAGATTTAGCAAAACAAAGATTGCCGCCATCAATTCAATGCCAACAGTAAAACATATTATATGTGCAATGAATTTGGACATATTGCAAAACAATGCCCAACCCTAAGTAGCTTTAAACAAAATAATGCTTCAACCAAAGTATGTTTTCATTGCTGGAAACCAGGACATTTGGGCTGTAACTGTTTTACTAATAGCCTTAAGCAGGGCAACAACAATTTTTCAAAAGATCCAGATCAAAATACTTCAAACAGGCAGTCACAAATGTTATATCATTGTGGTAAACAAGGACATATTTCAAAATTCTGTCACACAAAATTTGAAATGACCCAGACAGAGACTGCAAACCAGAATCAAGGTAACTGTGACAAAAGTACGATTATCTGTTATTTCACTGGCAAATAAAAGAAAAACACTTATGGTCGAGGTCAAGTTAAATGGTAAACCAAAACTTTGTATTATCGATACTGGTGCTTTGCTATCTGATAATTAGTTAAGATGCATAGAAGTCAGTGACACCCAGCAACAACACCTGATCACCATCCAATATAGTTGCAGAAGTTGTGAACAATTCCCAAATTGGTATCTTGGGTGAAGTAACATTAGACATTGAAGTTGGCACCACACAGAAGTCAAATCAGGAATTTTACATTGCCAACAAAATGGATTGTGAGATTATTTTGGGACTAGACTGGTCAATGAACAATTAAGCTGTTGTTGACACCCCTAAAATGCAGTTAATATTTCTGGATGGGACTATTGAGTCATTGTTTTGTTTAGATTCTTCTGTGAAAGATCCGTCAACTGTTGTAATGGAGGAAGGTGTCAAAATCCCAGGGAAACATGAAGTGTTTCAAATGGCTCACATCAAAAATCCAGTGATTTATGAAAGCGTTATAGAACCCAATTAGGCTGTTGCGGTATATCAAAATATCGGCTTATTGATATTGTTTTTTTTTTGGTTTGTTGATATTTCAATTTACTGTAAATATTGAATTCATTTCCATATTTTCAGTATTACAGAATTACCCCAAGTTTATTAAAGACTTTTAAATTCCTATCGCACGCACAATTAGCGAGTATGCATTGTTGCTTTTCTTGGCAATTCTTGCTAATTTTCAATGCATTGCATTCCCAATGTGTTTGATCTATGAGTCATCACCAGCCATGCAATAAATACATACGATGAAGTTAAGAAATTGCTACACTTAGCAACAGTTCTCAAGTGAAAAGAAGTCTGATAACAAGGAGTCATGCCGAGCATTGTTTGGGAGCACTTGGAAAAGGCAAAAGTCAATAATCCCGTATGTCATCATTGCAGGAAAGCTGTGAAAAACAAGGCAGGAAATACTTCAAACCTTATGGCGCATCTAAAGACAAAGGACTTCATGGTTTACAATCACATGCAAAAGAAAACGCAACATTCACCCTTGCCAGTTCGCAGCGCGGTATCCTCAACCACTGCCAGTGACTCAGATACTGCTACGAATGCAACAAATCACGAAGACTGAATATTCTGAATCTTGTGGGAAAGACTCGCAACTGACGATTTTCGCAGCCCTGGAAAAGCAAACCCCACTAAAGACATCACTGATGCCATAACATACTTCTTGGCAAAAGACAGTACTTCGTTTAATGATGTGGAACGTCCTGGCTTCAAACATTTACTTCACGTTTTAGAGCCCCATTACCAGATACCAGCTAAGTCTTCATTCTCAAGAGAACATGTGGCCAAACTATATGATGCAACGTGAAGCAATGTCATGCACAAACTAAAAAATAGCATGGACTTTTATGCTGCCACAACAGACTTGTGGTCATCATACAGTATGACGCCTTACATCAGATTTACCTTACACTGGATTGATAACCAATGGGTCTTACAAAATTGGTGCTTGGGAACGAATTATATGCCTGAGGAGCACACTGGCATGCAACTCGCACAGTGCCTAAATGAAATCCTTTCTGACTGGAAATTTGATGAGACAAAGATGGCAGCGATTACAACAGAAAATGGGGCAAACATAAAAGCTGGCAAGGAGAAACAATGGCACAACATGACATGCTTTGGCCACAATTTACACCTGGCAATCACCACTACCATTGAAAAACAGCCAAACGTTCCACATGCAATCGGTGTTTGCAAGAAGGTTGTAGTGGCATTTAACATGAGCTGGAAAAGGAAAAAGGCTATATCAGAAGCCCAACTTCATGACAACCCAGGAAAAGCTCCACTGAAACTTGCATCGGTTTGTATGAATTTTACAGTTTTTACATTCTTATTATTGTTCTGTAGCACCCATAAGTTGAAACAAATTACAAACAGTTTTTGTGTGATAGGAATGTTCAACTCATTGGGGATGAACATGCAAAATGATAGCACAGGTGTTGAAAAACAAAAGGGCTATTTGACGGGTGCTTAATGATGAGAGACATGGCCCACCTCATTCCAACATGGCAAGATCTAGAAATTTTGGAAGCAATTGATGCCGCTATTGCACCCTTGGCCGATTTTACCGATATCATGAGCAGAAGCAAATATGTGACAATTTCAGCACTTAAACCAATTCTTCATCTTCTACAAGTGCAGGAATTGGCAGCAAAAGATAATGATATGCCCATGACCATTTCCATGAAGAAAATTTTGGAAACCCTTAATTCCAAGTATGCAAGTGAAGAAAAACAACAGTTGATGATTACATGCTTTCTTGACCCGCGATATAAGGTATGTAGTGGTAGTAACCATTATTTGTAAAAACTAAGAAATAAATCAAGTATACTTTTTTTAGAATGTAATTGAGTTAGTGCTGGTTTTTTATTAGACTGGTTTCTTCACTGAGAAATTCAATGGCGCCTGCTGTGAGCTTGATGATGTGGAAGATACCCTGCTGAATGACTGCATACTGTTTGCCAACAACATGAACCACCAGCAAAGAAGATCAAGAAAACATTCGGTTCTCTAACCAGCATGCAGCAGATATTGCAGACAACTTCCACAACCACCCAAATGCCTCGTAGTAGGTTAAAAAAAGGAAATGGAAGAATACACAAGAATTCCTACAATTGATGGTAATGACGATATGTTACTTTTGTGGAAATGTCACATTAAGAAATTCCTGCTTTTAAGTCAGCTTGCTCGAAGATACTTGGCTATCTCTGCCAGCAGTTCACTATTAGAAAGACTGTTTAGTAAGGCCAGTCAGATTGAAAGCTCGCAGAGAGTGCAGCTAAAACCTCAACAAGCAAACATGCTTATATTTCTAGCCAAAAACGTCTAGACATAATATAGTAATAGCCATAAATTAATGCCGAAAATCAATAATAACAATTTTTTGTACAATTACAGCTGTATTTGATGTTCGTTATGCCGTTTTGTAAAACGAAGGATGTCAGCATTCGGATTACACATTTTTTTAAATAGCAGAAAAAATATCGAAATATCGATATTATCGATATTGTTTTTTTTTCAATATATCGATATTGTTTTTTTTTTTAAATACCACAACAGCCTAAACCCAATATGAGCTTAGCTGGAAGTGGTGTGCTACTCATGAGGGTTGTTGTTAAACTGAAAGAACAGAAAGTGCCAATTCAGACCATAAATCCAGGAGTAAAGCCAATTAAACTTTACAAAGGAATGAAGATAGGCAGCCTGCAACAAGTTAATGTTGAAGTAGAGGATCCCGTTCATGAATCAAAAGAAAACAGCTGCACGAGAACGAAAATCGATTTTGGTTTAGAACATCTCGATCTGAAAGAAAAGAAATTGATAGTACATTTATTAAATAATCATATTAACATTTTCGTGACAAATTCAGAAGAATTAAGCCTCACATGACCAGCTGAACACAAAATTGAAACTGGAGACGTGCCCTCAATAAAACAGTTGCCCTGACACTTAGCAAATGCACTCTGGCCTGTTGTAGAAGAACAAGCGGAAGGTGATAAAACCAAGTGACTTGCCTTAGGCAAGCCCCATCAACCTTTTGCATACATTTTTGAAAACTGAATGAAGTTACCATCAAAGATGCTTATTGCTTGCCTCAGATATTTTGACACTTGATTTAGCATCAGGCTGTTGCACAGTCCAGTCAAAAGAAAACTGCTTTTGTAATCCATGGAGGTGGTCATTATAAGTTCTTGCGAATGCCATTTGGCTTGACAAATGTGGTACCGAGAGTCCTCAAAGGTCCCCTGCCTCTCAAGTGCCTTGTTTATTTAGATGATGTTTTGAGCAGCATTTGAATAATTTGAAGAATGTTCTGGATGCCATTAGCAAAGCAGGACTAAACCTGAAACTAAGTGCACTTCTGCATGGCTGAGTGATGAACTTCTTGGTTTTTCCATTTCAGCTTCAGGTCTTGCTCCAGACCCTGAGAAAGTGTTGGCTATTATAGATCTACCTGAACTAAGGCATTTTCTGGGAACGATGGCTTACTATTGTAATTTCATCTCTGGTTTTAGTGATATTGCAAGTCCATTAAGGCATCTCACTCAGAAAGATGTAACTTTCGTTTGGGACAAGAATTGTGAAGTTGCTTTTGAAACCCTGAAAGAACAGCTTATCTCAAGTCCCATTCTGGGGTTTCCTAACACTGAAAGAGATTATAATTTGTACACTGATGCAAGCGATGTGGGAATAGGAGCAGTTCTGGTACAGGAAAATTAAAGTGGATAAGAGTAATGTCATGTGCATCTAAAGCCTTTTCAGGTTCTGAAAAAGAAGCATACACTGTAGTGTGGGCTTTACAGTATTTTCACCCGTATGTTTATGGTCAAAAAGTTATGATATTTACTGATCACAAGGCATTAAAGTGGCTAAAGAATATCAAACATCCAAATGGAAAACTAGCTCACAGGGTTTTGAAATTAGAAGAGTATCATTACTCCATAGGTCATAACCTGGGGACAATGATACAGCATGCTGACACTTTCTCGTGCCCCAGTTAACAGTATTCAAGTTTCTGAAAAATCCAAAACCTCAATGCCCATATTTTGCTTATAAAGAGATGAGTATTAAATGGTTGTCGAGCAGACCAAAAACCGAAGGACACAACAAACACGTTAATTACGTTATACAATGTCTTCAAGTCATTAGAGATCGAACATGATGTTCTTTGTTGGAAATGGATTGACAAAACGAGTAAGGAAAGATCTCAAATTGTTTTACCCCACTTTGCATCAGCAATGATTCTGAGGAAAGCCCATTGAAAAGTTGGTCATTCAGGGGTGGCAAGAACCTTTGATGTGATTCAGAGAAGATTTTATTGGCCAAGGACCATGAATTTTGTGCCTGAAACTGAAGTCATGCCTACCCTCTTTTACATGGTAAGAGTAGATATCATTGGCATTTTAAAACTAACATCACTTGGAAACAAGTACATCCTTTCCATAGTTGCTTACTACATAAAGTATGCTGAGGCAGAAACAGTTGTTCTAGTACTTGAACATGCCTTCAGTTTCACTTACAGGTCAGGTCCAGAATTTTGAGTGTCAATTGTTTGGCATAGAGAAAAGATGAACCACAGCCTATCATCCCTAAACTGATGGGCTTTGCAAATGATTCAATGGAATTTTAAAGACAAAGATGATTGGAATCCATGACCAGCTGACAACTTGAAAAAGTAAAAGACAAAATATATTCAAAAAAACAGTGTTATCTTGTAAACTCAAGATTCGAGTTATATAAGAGATGAAAGTGAAATGGTAATATTTCGATTTTATTACAAAATCATCTTCTGACCATGTGACTTTACATAAACATACCTAGGCCTTTATATATACAAAAACCGTGATGACAATTGGTGACAAAGAAGAACACCCACCTGGCTACATTTACATGTGAAATGATAATAGGTGGTGACAACAGGATGTGACTGATTAAGGATATTATGGATGAGTAGGAAAGCTGATGGAAGTATATCTAGGTGAAAAGAGACAAATTTTTGTTGGCCTTAAGACCCGAGTTGAGTTCTGGTTTAATAAACTTAATGTGAAGTGCTTCTATAATTAAAAGTTGATTGGTGTTACTAGACTTACTAGAATAGAGAATTTCATAATTATTAAAAATAAGATTTTTCATGCATGAAGTTAAGTCTGAAGAACAAGAAAGATTATTGAGTATATCACATTGGTGACAGAAGTTGGTAATGAATTGTGCATGTTCACACTCTAGTAAGTGTTGGGCAACTGCACTGGTGGTGTGCTGAGTGGCATGTTTGGAAAGGCATTTGTGAAGACAGCGATCAGTTTTACCTATATAAGATTTATTGCAGCCAGGACAAGTGATCTGATAAACAAGATTACTGCAAGAGAAATCAGGAATTTTATCTTTGTTGGAAATGAAATAAGAGATTTCTTAGTGTCATAAATAATGATTAATTTAACTGGACGAGTAAGCCAGTATTGGATTTTCTTTAGACAGGAGTTGACCAGATTTTCTCCTCGTTTGCCAAGATAAGGAATGCGGATCCATAGCTTAGGCAAATTGTCATCATCAGGTGGATTTTGAGTTGAAAGAGATTTGTCATTGTATTTGCATTTGAGTGTGTTAATTAAATAATTTTGATATTGTTGGAATAACCATTCCATGACATGAAAGATTTTAAGGTACTCATTTGGTTTTCAAAAAGTTTCTTAGTGGTGCATATTTTAAAAGCACAGTAGAAAAGTGATTTTATGCAAGCAGTTTTGTGTGAAAAAGGTTCAAAACTAGAGAAGTGAGTGTACTGACTGGTGTGCATATCTTTACAGTAAACATCAGTACCATCGACCAAAATTTTGGTATCCAGGAAGTGGATAACATCAGGAAATATGTCTGCCGTAAATTTTAGATTCTTATCAAATTCATTAAATTTAGCTAAAACTGTAGGAATGTTGGAAAGTTTTATGAGTAGAAATGTGTCATCAACAACAAGGCCAAGGTATGTTTATGTAAAGTCACTTGGTCTGAAGATGATTTTGTAATAAAATCGAAATATTACCATTTCACTTTCATCTCTTATATAACTCAAATCTTCAATTTACAAGATGACACTGTTTTTCGGAATATGTTTTATCTTTTAAAGGTAATTGGGATGAGCAGCCTCCCCATGCACTGCTGGCTTACAGACTAAGCAAACAATCCTCAACTGGAGTGATACCATTAGATTGCCATTGGGAGTAGTAAGGGAAGAACTAGATGCAAGACCAACACACAGACCAGTGAAATATCTAGAAGATTAAAAAAGGCAGCAAAACACTCTCCAAAAGATTGTGATGGAAAAGGTAAGACAGGCTCAACAGAAACAAAAGTGAACCTATGATACAAAGCATTAGTCACAACAAAACAAAGGCTTCGATATCTGAGATGCAGTGCTCTTCAAGAATTTCAGAGCAAGGGGGTTGGATGAAAAGTACTTGAGTCCATACCTCTTGGTTGATGTTTGACAAGGTTACTGCGAGATAGAATCGCTTGAGGGTAAGAAGAGAAATATTGTTCGTTCCAACAATTTAAACAATTTAAGATCAATAAGGATAAGTAACAAATGAGGATTTTGAAAGTACTGTTTCTGACTTGGATAAATCAATATTTGAACTAGATAATGCTGGAAGATTAAACCAAACGAACAATGGACCTGAAGAAAATGTGCACTACAATCTGAGATGCAACAGAAGACCACCAGACCGTTTTGGATACTCTGTGATTAATCACTGAACATATCATTTTACTTTGACAACAGATTTAAATTTCAGTTTATGCTTAGAAAAGACTTCGTGAATTTTAGGGAGACCATGAGTGCATCTGAAATGTGCTACTTTAGGGCATATAGCATTGTATTCATTCTAAGTAATTTCATTTCGTTTCAGTAGAGTAGAAAGGTATTTTTGTAGTGACAAAAGCCTAGTTGAAGTGGGGTCAGAAAGTACTTTCTTAAACTTGCTAGAATATGACCGATTGTGCAAGTTCAAATCCCGCTTAAGTCAACATTTTTCAGTTGACTTCAGCAGTGTAGGTTAATTGTTAAGCTATCATTTCATAATACCGTGAAGATGATTCTGAAATAGAACTTGCACGTAAGCATGTTTAAAGTAAGACTAGAAATACATGTACACAACAAACCTTCACCCACCCTTCCAATACATCTCTTGAGAATTTTTCGAAGTTGTCAAAGACAAATTGTCCTTACTATAACTGTAAGAGGTAATGCAATAAAGAAATCACAATATTTGGCCATAAATATTAACAACCCAAACTGGAAATTATTTTACATTTAAAATTTTTATTCTGTTTTATTAAAACAAAAAGCATGGTGAGAATAACCTTTATGAGCCATCCGTCAGTATTGGGAGACTATGGAGTTGCACCCACATGTTCATGTGGACTCAAAGAACGTCATCTATGACTGCACAGTCTTTTACGCAGTGCATGCAGATGTGTGTGGGGTGGTGTTTCTGTGGAATTGTCGATCCTTTCTACTTTGTCTCTTCAGTTCTGCCTTTTCTGCTAGCAAAGCATCTAATTTCATGAGCCCTTTTTTCTCAGTCTGTATCCACTCCAAACGATCAGAAGCTGTTGCTCCCTGGGTCTGCATATTTATCTGTAGAGTTTTGAGGTTTCTCTCGCATACATCTTTGTAGTGGAGCTGTGGCCTGCCTGTAAGACATGTCCCCTGTTCCAGCTCACCTCAGAGTAACTCCTTAGGGATTTACTCATCTTCCATTCTGAAAACACGACTGAGCCAGTGCATTCAGCTCTGCTTGAGCATCGTGAACATGCTCAGTAGGATTGCTCTTTCTAGGACTTTGTTGTTGGTGATCTTGTCCTGCCACTTGTTATTTAGTAGGCATCTGAGACAGTACAAATGAAATGTGTTGAGTTTCTGTTCTTGATGGGCATGAAGGGTCCAGGTTTCACTGCTGTATAGTAGAGTACTCAGCATGCAGGCTTTGTAGACCTGTATTCTGGTGCACTTAGTCAGCTTGTTGTTTGTCCACACTCTCTGTCAGCCTGGACATTGTGGTGGTTGCTTTGCCTATTCTCTTGTTCAGCTCTTGATCAAGTGTGAAAGTGTCAGTGATGGTGAAGCCAAGATGTGGGCTATCCACATCTTGCACCATTACTTGAATCTTCTTCAAGCTGGTTGTCAGACCAAAGTCCTTGCAGGCATCGCTGAAGCGATTTGTGACTTGTTGTAGTTCCTTTGCTGAATGTGTGGTGACTGCTGTATCATCGGCAAAGAGAAAGTCACATAGGCACTTTCTGTGAACCTTTGTCTTTGCTTTCAGTCTGGCAAGATTGAAGAGTTTTCAATCGGATCTTGTTTGGAGATAAATACCTCCTGTGGAAGTACCGAAGGCATGTCTTAGCAGGGTTGCAAAAAATATCCCATATAAGGTAGGAGCAAGAACACACCCTTGTTTCACTGCACTTTGAATGTTGATGGCATCAGAAGTCGACCCATCAAAAATTACAGTGCTTTTCATATCATCGTGATAGGATCTAATGATACTGAGGAGTTTTGGTGGGCAGCCAATTTTGGGGAGGATCTTGAAGAGACCATCTCTGCCTACTAGGTGAAAAGCCTTGGTGAGATCGATAAAGAAGATGTATAACGGCTGTCTTTGTTCTCTGCATTTTTCTTGTAGTTGTCTGATGGAGAATATCATGTTGATGGTCGAGTGTTTGGCATGAAAACCACACTGTGACTCAGGATAGATTCTTTCTCCCTGTACTTGGAGATGCTTCAGAACAACTCGGGCAAAAAAGCTTTCCAGTAATGCTGAGAAGTGAGATGCCTCGGTAGTTGTTGCACTCACTCCTGTCACCTTTGTTCTTGTAAAGAGTCATGATGTTTGCATCTCACATGTCTTGTGGTACCTCCCCTTACTTCCAGCAAACACAGAAGATTTTGTAGAGCTTAGTGAAAGAGTCGCCTTTGCATTTCAAGATTTCTGCTTGAATTTTGTCCTTTCCCGGTGCTTTTCCAGATGCAAGTGAACCAAGGACCTTCTTCACCTCCTCAGTGGATTCACTATCAAGCACAGGCAAGCACTTAATGGCGTTCGGGGCCTCTTCGATCACCTTATTCTCTCTGGCATGCAGCTCAGAATAATGTTCTACCCACCGCTGCATCTGTTGTGCTTTATCCTTGATGATTTCAGAGGTGCTGTTTTCTGAACAGGGCCTAGTACCTGTTTAAGTCCATCATACATGGCCTTGATGTTACCTGTGTCAGCAGCAGTCTGAATGCCAGCACAGAGTTCCAGCCAACAGTTGTTAGCACAGCATCTGGGGCATTGTTGAACATTACTGCATGCAGTCTGGAGTGCCAGTAGGTTTCGTACACTATCATAGCTTTCCTCTTTTCTTCCACTGCTGGTGTCATTATCTCTGCATGTGCCTCAAACCAGTCTGCAGATTTGTTCTTCTTGCCAAAGGTGGAAATGGCTGTACTGTGAACTGCATCTCTGAAATACTCCCATCTATCTCATGCATTTCCATCAGAGGGGCCTGGAAGGGATTTCTTGAGGGTAGTGATGAACTCCACCACTTTCTGCTCTTCACGAGTTTTGCTGGTATCAAAGCATGGTTTTCCCTCTGTCTTTGTATGATACATCCTTTTGACTTGTATTTTCACTTTGTTGTACACCAGATAATGATCAGTATCACAATCTGCCCTGTGAAGGCTGTGTATGAGCTTGATGGATGGTAACATAACTCTGTGTGTGAGAATTAGATCAAGTTGGTGCCAGTGTTTCGATCTTCGATGTCTCCAGGACACTCTATGGTGAGACTTAGTGTTGAAGTATGTGTTGCTGACACAGAGGCTGTCCATTCTCGTTCAGTCTTCCTGTGACAAACTGACCCAAACAGTTGGGACAGGAGTCATGATCAGCACCTACACATGAGTTGAAGTTGCCAAGTGTGTAAAGTGGCTCTTTCTCCAGAATGCCTCCAAGGATGGTACTGAGGTCATCATAGAATCTGACTTCACGATGGTGAAGTCAGTGTTGGTGCATAAGCACTTATGATGCTAACAGGCTCAATGGAGGAATGGAGCCATAGAGATAAGATGTGCTTGGTTCCATCAGATGGGGGTATGATACATCCCAGCAGTCTATTCCTGACAGTAAACCCTACTCCGTGCTCTCTGGTCAAGTCTGCTGTTTTTTGGGCATCATTCACCTCTTGCAGGTCATCTGTGAAGCCAGGCAACATAGTCCTGATGTTCCAAGTGCCCAGTCTTAGGACAATTCGCTTATTAAATTTATTGTTCTTTGGCACAAAGTTATCAATCTGCTTGTCCACTTTTCTCCTAAACTTCACACACCCAGTGAAACATGATGGTCTCTCTCACTGTCAAAAGCAGCCCCTGGCGTCTAACTCTATGCCAGTTGAGTCAAAGACTTATAACTGGTAGACTGCTGCTTTCTGTGCTGTGTCAATGTTGTTCGACAAAGCTGGGGTGTCCTCTCCAGGGTGCAAGGCCTGGGTAGTATTTATGGAGAAAAGCTGTTACCTATGCAGCAGATCCCCCCTCTCCACATCATTGAAATGATTAACTGGAAAGGGAGAAGCCAATATGCATGGTTCCAACACCACCACCACCACACGAGTTGCCAGAACATTACTGAAACCAGTAGCAAACTGCCTTCGAGACTCTAACTCAAGATTTTTCCTCTGGATTTACATCCGAATCCTTCCCTGAGATCAGGTATAACCACAAGGCAGTGGAGGTTTAAAAAGTTCGTTTCTCTTCCCCTAGATGGGCTATCAACCAAGGCTGACAAGTCCCATCTACCTGGAGCAGCTGGTTTTAAGGTGCCAGTGGCCCACCTTTCGCCCTTTCTCCTGTCTGTAAGGAACAGGTCTCACCATGAGAAGGCCAGGAGCTGGACTTGACTGTAAGCTACTGTATTTAGTTTACGCCATCTTGTGCATTTAATGGAAAGTGAGAGCTCATCACCACAGTTCACCCCAGCTTGACAGCCCTTGAGACCTTTAATGGTTTAATAAATGATAAAAGATACATTCTGAAAATTCTGCTGCTTATCAAGGATGTTCATAGCAAGACCCTGTATTAGTCCTGATCTTGAGATATTTTGAGTCCCTTTCAAATCAAACTTTTCACTCGTTTTACTTTAAAGAAAGGTTTTTTATTTGATAGCTAGGCTTTCGATCTTAACATTGGATTGTTCTCAAAGGTTACTGGTCGGATATCAGCATCACAGACAGCTCATGAGTGACGATTTTTTTTTTTTTTTATATTTTTTTTTGTCTCAAAGTTGGTTAAAAATGTCTATTAGAAGTGCTATGAAGAAGATTTATGCTAAGTATTTATCCCGAGGTACAACACTTTGTTGATGAAGATGAAACAAATTACAAAAACATGAATGAGTTCTCCATTTTTATTGCTGACCATAAAATAAAATACAGCAAGCAAACCTTGTGCAAGTTTTGTTGAAAGAAGGAGAAGAGGGAAGTAAAAGATGTACTCTTTCCATGGTAAAACATCAAAAAAAAAGAAAAATGGCATATAAACCTGCAGCTTTTGTGTATTTTCCACTAAGCATTCAGTGGCACCTCGATACAAAGGGTCCAACGGTAAATTTACATAAAGACGACTTTAAACTTTCTTGAGAGGTTTTAAAATCCTGATGAAAGCATTACTGGTCGAATATGGTAAAGGTTATCATGCACAAATCACTCTCTAAGTGAGAAAGACTGATGCAAGCAACTGTTTTGCTGAAAGATAATATGGTGACCAAAAACAAGTAGCTTTGCAGCGAGTTGCCTGGTGGCTGTTTACCTTGCATTTTTGTTTCAAGCCAAAAAAATTGCATACTAACGTTTTCAGTGGGGTGATATTTTGTAGGGGAAAAAAGCATCCAAAGACTGTCATGACCTGGACAACTCTTCTGGACAATGAGTGTACTATCCCACTTCTCAAACAATTGACCATGAATGCTATTTGGTTAAATACTGCAAAATGTTCAAAACTAATCATCCTACAGAGATGAATGAACCAGAATCTTCATGTTACTTTATCAATAAACACCAGCAAAATCAAGGCAATAATATTTGGTACGAGAAGTCTTCCTTAGAGAAGAATGAAGTTGGGAAGCTACTTTTGAAAGCTGCGTGTATATATATATATATATACATGTGTATATATATACGTATACGTATATATATACGTATACATATATATATACATATACGTATATATATACATATACGTATATATATACATATACGTATATATATACATACATATATATATACATATATATATACATATATATATACATATATATATATACATATATATATATATACATATATATATACATATATATATATATACATATATATATACATATACATATATATATATATATATATATATATATATATATATATATATATATAAACATCATAAAAACTTTATTAAAAAAGAAGAAAAATTCACAACTTACGTTTCGGGGACCGGCCCCTTCTTCAGCTGAAGAAGGGGCCGGTCCCCGAAACGTAAGTTGTGAATTTTTCTTCTTTTTTAATAAAGTTTTTATGATGTTTATATGACGTTTAAACTTTATGTTGAGCGGGCTCGTGAAGATATTATATATATATATATATATACATATATATGCCTATGCATACGTATGCATATGTGTACATATACATAGATACATCTGTCGATAACAAGTATCAATAACAAAGCATGGGTGCAGAGAGCTCTATACTGAGGTAGAGCAGAACAATTACAAGACAAGATTTGGTTACTTCATAAGAACTTTTATTCACTACAGATCTGTTTTGTATGACAAGTCTGAAGCTTGCCACATTCTTCAGGTGAATGTTGTGTTTGGTGAGTAAACTTGAGATCCGTGGTTAGTTTGTGATGTCAGGTTGTTTGTATGTAGTATTTGGTTTGTATTACAGGTAGAGACAGTGACTATCAATTACAAAGTAAATGTTTCTTGCAGTCCCTGCAAGTAGATATAAGTTTGTTCCTTTTGTTGAGGGGACTCAGTTCCGGATGGCAGATGATGAGAAATTTTTTGTAGATGCATAAGTTGCAGCGTTTAGTCCTGTTTGAATAGGGATGACATTTCTTCATAATTTTCCATTCTATTGAATAGCACGCATTCGATTCCTTCAGCCACCAAACATGTTTGCTAAATTCTGTGGTGTTTTTGAAAAATTTCTCATCATCTGCCGTCCGGAGCTGAGTTCCATCGACAAAAGGAATGAACTTATATTTACTTTGTAATAGATAATCGTCACTGTCTCTACCTGCAATACGAACCAAATACTACACACAAACTAACCACAGATCTGTAGTGAATAAAAGTTCTTATGAAGTAACCAAATCTTGTGTTGTGATTATTCCAATCTACCTCGGTATAGAGCACTCTGCACCCATATGATTTTGTTATTGATACTTGTTATCGACACACATCTATTTCGCTCCTACATTGTTGAGCACTCTACAAGTGAATGTGGAACCTGTAAACCTTGGATACTCTACGAAGAACATAGCAATTGCACAGCCAAACATATACTTGAGATACCTGATTGAGAAGACACAATCCTTTTTACAACATGTACGATGGAAAGCCTACCACTCCTTGGTAACAGCCGAACAAAAACCGACTAAAGAAGCATATGGATTCAGAACAATGAAGTCTCCACCACCAATCGACAAATTACGCAAATTTGAAGGTAAGATGCTAGAAATTGTGCAACACATTGAATTCAAACACTCGACTTGCAAATTCCAACAACAACATTCACGGGACAAAAAGAAAATACATAACGGCAAAGAATTGCTAATTCCTGTGGACAAGTCGACTAGTTTCTATTGCATTAAACCTGCTTCCTACAACTGGTTACTCCATTCCAGTATAAACAAATCACACAAGAAAGCCCAACCTAATGAAACCGGCAAAATAATTAGTGAAGAAAAGAGAATTGGAAAAGACTTACAGCTTGACAACAGGATTGACGAGCTTGCTGAGAAAGATTGTTTCATTGCCTTGAAAGATCACAAACCAAATTTTTAACAACAAACTGACATGTAGATTAATAAATCCCGTGAAATCAGATATAGGTATTATCAGTAAAAGAATCCTTGAACGAATCAACAAGAAAGTAATGGCAGCGCTTCCATCATTAAATGGTTCAAAAACATCAGAGACAAACCAGCAGATTCATTCATAAGTTTTGACGTGGTTGATTTTTATCCCTTGATAATTGAAGACTTGTAAATCAAAGCACTTTTGTTCGCCTCAGAATATGACGAAATTACTGACAAAGAGAAAAACATCAT
>JASJOG010000153.1:55000-185000 GCA_030142905.1 Heliopora coerulea | reverse complement strand
AGGAGAACCCATAACGACTCCGTATATTTGGTCGTAAATAAAATCATTAAACAAGAAGTGAGATTGAGTAGTAGCAAATGAAAATAGCATTTTGAGGTCAGTTCTGTTAATAGGAAAACTAGGATTGCATTTAAAAATGGTATTGATAGCGATGTTTATAGTTTCGTTCAGAGGAATATTTGTGAAAAGGTTTTGTACGTCGAAAGATATGAGATATTTGTTGCGTGTGTTGATATTCTGAATTTCCTGAATGAAAGAGAAGGAATGTTGTGTAGTGTATTTGTCGGAAATATGTGGGTTTAGGAGGGAACCTAGATATTTGGCTAGTTTGTAATTATATGCTCCTATTGAGGATACGATCGGTCTGAAAGGTGGTGGTGCATTTCTTTCCCTCTGTTTATGCAATTTGGGAAGGCCATAAAATCTGGCAGGTTGTGAGCCTTTAGGATGGATATCTCGATATGTGGTTTCATCTAAAGAACCTTTAGATTTAAGTTTCCTGAGGAACCGTTGGAGTGTACCTTCTCTGCTTAATGTCGGGTCTTTCACTAGATTTTTAAACTTAGTTGTGTCATTAATTATATTAAGACAGCAGTCCTTATATACCTTGCGATCCATTATGATCAGACTGCAAACCTCAAAACCGAAATTGCTCACCTCACGCAAAACTACGTGTCGTCTTACAAACCCACATCTACCAACTTAAAGAAACATTGCATCCTACAGAACATTAGAAATAATTGAGAAATCATTGTTCTAGACATGCATATATATGCATACATATATATGCATTCCTGCATACATATATATCATATATATGCATCAAATAGCATTCCTGGACGTTTTACTCACAAGAACAGACAACGGAAAGATCAAAACCCAAGTGTACTGAAAGAAAACCTATACCGATCAAATATTAAACTACCATAGCAACCACCCAACCCTACACAAGATCAACTGAATCAGAACTCTCTTCAACACCCAAGAGAACAAAAAGAAAGAACAAGAATACCTACACGAAACATTCAGAAAGAACAACTACCCTAGACACTTCATCGACAAATTCAGCGTACAACGACAAGACAATCCTCCACAAAACACGAACAACGAACAAGACAACAACGCTACTCAAACAAGACACATAACTCTACCCTACATACGAACCATATCCGAAATAACGTCAAGAATACTGGAACAACATCACATAAAAGTAGCACACAAACCCACTGGTAAACTCAGATCTATATTCACTACACATAAAGATACTGTCAACAACCTTGAAAAACATAACGCCATTTATATGATCCCATGCTGTGATTGCAACAACGTTTACATTGGCAAAACCTTGAAGACTATTAACTCAAGACTAACTGAACACAAAAACGCAATCAAACGACAAGACTCGCGATCACTCCCAGCTGCACACGTCCAAAATGCTGACCACAGATTCCATTGGGCCAACACAAAAGTACTAAGACAAGCAAACACAAGATACGCACGCGAATTTAAGGAAGCATGGCACAGCCTCAACAAACCCGCAATTAACAGACACATCGACATTCCCGCAGCATACCACCAGCTCCGATTCAAAAATCCGAAACGAAGACTGCGAAACCTACATAAATACGTCAAAACAGCCCACTAATGTCACATCACAGCATTCCATCCGTGACCCAACCAATCACTTCAATGCATCAGAATCCACCGATGAGAACAGCCGACAGCCCAATCCACCTATCAGACACTCGGAACGCCTACACGCGCAACGACTCATGGACCAAGCTGATAGAAGGAAACCACGTGCAAATACCTCACCATAGATGTTTGTAAGCTTGGATATATGTATAATGCACAGTTTGTGATGAAAACTTTTCTTTCGTACTTGAAAGCTGGACATACAAACAGGTATGTCCAGCTTTCAAGTACGAAAGAGGCATATCAATATTACAAACCAGGTCTCTAATTAACATTATGCTTGCCATGTGAGACCCTATAATCTAGTGGTAAAACAACCATACTGGCAATCGGGAGACATGGGTTCGATTCCTGTTGAGGACCTCAGAAATTTTCTGATAAAAGCTTGAGAACAAACTTTTCATCATACATATACATATACATATACATATACATATACATATACATATACATATACATATACACATATACACACACACATACACACATATATATATATACATGCATATGTACCTCCATGCATATGTACCTCCGTGCATATGTACCTCCGTGCATATGTACCTCCGTGCATATGTACCTCCGTGCATATGTACCTCCGTGCATATGTACCTCCGTGCATATGTACCTCCGTGCATATGTACCTCCGTGCATATGTACCTCCGTGCATATGTACCTCCGTGCATATGTACCTCCGTGCATATGTACCTCCGTGCATATGTACCTCCGTGCATATGTACCTCCGTGCATATGTACCTCCGTGCATATGTACCTCCGTGCATATGTACCTCCGTGCATATGTACCTCCGTGCATATGTACCTCCGTGCATATGTACCTCCGTGCATATGTACCTCCGTGCATATGTACCTCCGTGCATATGTACCTCCGTGCATATGTACCTCCGTGCATATGTACCTCCGTGCATATGTACCTCCGTGCATATGTACCTCCGTGCATATGTACCTCCGTGCATATGTACCTCCGTGCATATGTACCTCCGTGCATATGTACCTCCGTGCATATGTACCTCCGTGCATATGTACCTCCGTGCATATGTACCTCCGTGCATATGTACCTCCGTGCATATGTACCTCCGTGCATATGTACCTCCGTGCATATGTACCTCCGTGCATATGTACCTCCGTGCATATGTACCTCCGTGCATATGTACCTCCGTGCATATGTACCTCCGTGCATATGTACCTCCGTGCATATGTACCTCCGTGCATATGTACCTCCGTGCATATGTACCTCCGTGCATATGTACCTCCGTGCATATGTACCTCCGTGCATATGTACCTCCGTGCATATGTACCTCCGTGCATATGTACCTCCGTGCATATGTACCTCCGTGCATATGTACCTCCGTGCATATGTACCTCCGTGCATATGTACCTCCGTGCATATGTACCTCCGTGCATATGTACCTCCGTGCATATGTACCTCCGTGCATATGTACCTCCGTGCATATGTACCTCCGTGCATATGTACCTCCGTGCATATGTACCTCCGTGCATATGTACCTCCGTGCATATGTACCTCCATGCATATGTACCTCCATGCATATGTATATACATACATATGTATATACATGAATGTTACCTAAAAATATCTTTTATGTCGCTACAACAGGCAATCGAGAATGAATCAATTGCAACCATCCATTTTATGCTGTCCCAGATTTATAGGTGTCGGTCATTCCATAGGTTGTGCATGTTGATATGTTGGCATTTGGAAATTATTTCCAATCTTTTTTTTTTAACAAATTCGCTTTGTTCACGTTGAGAATTTGCAGCTTTTCTTCCAAGCAAAGGATGCAACACTTCATTCCTTATTTGTTTGCGGGGGACGTGTTTCAAAATGGACCACTTTATTTCATAATTTTGGCAGGTTTTCTTAAAATCCCATACATGCTTGGACAGTTGTTTCATTTGTGTACTTTTCATACTGGAAGCTTTTTGCGTGGTTTCTGTACTGTGTTTTGAACTCGCTAGATGTCATACCAATATACTGTTTTGTGTCTGCATTGTCCATTGTCGTTATTTCAGCTTTGTAAATGACATTTGATACCAAACAATTTCCAGGAATAGGGCAGTTGTATGTCGGAGGTGGTTGTGGCTGTTTTTGAAAGGACGAAGTTGTTATGCTTATGAATGATGGTTTTCATGTTTGTCATGGAGCTGTAACTTACTTTTACTTGTAAATCTGGGATAGCATAAAAGGGATGGTTGCAATTGATTCATTCTCAATTGCCTGATGATCACTTAGCAGCGTGAAACTTTAAGTAGTGATGTAAAGGACATTTTTAGTTAACATTTGTATTACACTGTGCTAGTCATGGTATTGAGCACTCTACCATGTTAATTTGGAATTAACCATATTCATATATATATATATATATATATATATATATATATATATATATATATATACACACACACATATATATATATATACAACAAAATGTAGCTGTAAAGCTACAAAAGTGACTTGAATAGGTAGAGCGCTCGATACCACTGCAGATACAGTGAAAATGATCGCCAAAGTGCATGAAACTCAGAGTTGCCACAGCTAAATATTTGTCTCCATTTGTTTGTATATATATATATATATATATATATATATATATAACATATGTACATAAAGTGAAAATTTTTCTCCCTAGTCACTATGCATGTAACAGGACTCCATACACATCAAGATTAGTGCCCTTACACCATGCTTTGCACAGTGGGCAAGGGGATAATATCCGTAAAAATTTTATTTTAAAAAAATTTTAATTATTGTGTGACTGCTCATTATATTGTTTTTTTATCTTTGTAATTTGCAGCATTGTACCTGGGACAGCACCATGTGTAATATCTTGATGTTTATGCTCAGACCTCCAGACTACAACTGACTTCAATAATTATGCTGAGTACAATACAATCAATTATGCTAATACTGCATGCCTAATTTGCATGCTAAGTAACATATATTACAACTCCCCTTTCAAGTAAATTTACCTATTCTAATTTTTTTTATATATATTCTTATATACTTTACAAAAAATGTTCCAGTTAGCATGCAAATTAGGCACACAGTATTAGCATAATTGATTGTATTCTACTCAGCATAATTATTGAAGTCAGTTGTTGTCTGGAGGTCTGAGCATAAACATCAAGATGTTACATGGTGTCAGGTGTGTAGCTTTAACATGGAGTTTAGTTTCTCGGGAAGAGGTCCCAGAGGAATGAATTTCTCTGTAACAAATGTGGAAGAAGCTTGGTGAAAATGGAAACAAAGCATGCAATTCTATATAAACGTGACAATGTTAAAAAAAAAAAAAAAAAACGACAAGGAAAAGTATTAATTTTTCTTATTCTTGATCAGTGAAGTGGGACAAGAAATATTTAACACTTGGGTTTGGCCGAAAGTCGTAGATGAAGAGGGTGAGCCTACAGTTGAAGACGAAATAACTGTGGCCACTTTATTCAAGAAATCTGATTGTAGAAAGATGTAAGTTTAACATATGACACCAAAATCCAGGCGAATCAGTCAACATTACATTACAGAGTTGAAAACTTTGGCAGCCTTGTGTGAGTATGGCAATCTTACAGACAATCTAATCACAAGTCAGCTGGCAGCAGGAACACAGTCAGATAAAGTAAGAGATAGACTCTTAAGAGAAGGATCAGAGTTAATGCTACAAAAAAATGATAGACATTTGCCGGTCTCGTGAAGTTACACAACAACAGATGAAGTTATTCCATGGGGAATTAGAAGTAGATGCGTTACACAAGAGTCAGTCTGACCAACACAAAAGAAGCAGACAGTGTTACATTGCAAACGACAAAAGCTCAACAGCTAGACATTGTGGTAAACAAGTTCAGGATGGGAAAAAAAATAAAACAAATGTCGTGTCATATTGAAACTGTGGTAGAAACCATGTAGTACAAAAATGCCCTGCATATGGCAGAGTGTCACAATTGTCAGAAGAAAAATCACTTTGCGAAAATGCGTCGAACAGCTGGGTTAAAACAAAGTCGCGCACTGAACAAAGAAGTCAGAGAGATTATAGCAAATTCAAATGATGACTTTATAATCGAGACAGTGAACATTTTGTAAGCTCGAGCAGTGAATAAGAACGAATCCCTGACAATTGTCAACATTTTAGACGAGAAAGTTCCCATGAAGTTAGATACCGGTGCAGAGGTCAATGTAATGCTGGATTGGGTGTATCAAAAATTGGTGACAAACAATGTTTCCAAAGATGCCAAGATCAAAGCAACCAACATGAAGCTGATGCGGTATGAAACAGAAATACCAGTCAAGGGGAGATGCACACTACTGTGTTTGTATAAAGAGCAAGAAATTGAGATGGAGTTCTATGTTGTTGAAACTAATAGCAGAACAGTCCTCGGTTTGGAAACCTGCCTGGAGTTGAATCTTATTAAAGTCATGCATAGTCTAACGTCTAGGAGCAAAGTCAGTGATTGTTCAATGGAGCAGATTAAAGAAAATTTCAAAGAGGTTTTTCATGGTCTTTGAAAACTCAACAGGTGTTATCATATGGAAATGGATCCCATGAGCAGTTCCTATTGTGCAAGCCCCAAGAAAGATTCCAGCTACGTAACGAACAAAGTTAAAGGAAGAGCTTGACCGTATGGAAAAGGAAGAAGTTATTGTTAAAGTGGAAGAGACTACAGATTGGGTGCACAATCCTGTTATCATTGAAAAACCAAAGGGAAAACTCAGAGTGTGCTTAGATCCTAGAGAGCTGAACAAGTATCTGAAGAGAGAGCAGTACCAATTACCAACATGGGAAGAAATTGCAAGTCAATTACATGGTGCAAAATATTTTAGCATTTTGGATGCTAATCAGGGTACTGGCAGATATCTTGATGACGAAAGTTTGTTATTGACAACCTTCAACACTCGATTTGGGTGCAACTGTTTCCTACGAATGCCCTTTGGTATCCATTCAGCTCAAGAAATATTCCATAAGAGAGTCAATCACCTATTTGAAGATCTGGAAGGAGTGGAGACAGATATCGATGATATATCGGTTTGGGGAAGAACCATCAAAGAGCATGATCAGAGATTGCAAGCAACCCTAGACCAAATTAAGATGATTGGAATGACTCTCAACCCAGACAAATGCCAGCTTCGGGTTACACAAGTTATCTACCTTGGTCACAAGCCAATTGAAGGAGGAGTTCTACCTGATCAGTCTAAAGTTGAGGCAATCCTTAACATGCCAGCACCGCAGAATAAACCAGGCGTACAAAGGCTACTTGGAATGGTAAATTACCTAGCTAAGTTCATCCCGGGAATGTCAGAGATCTTAGCCTCCCTGAGAGAACTTTTAAAGAAAAATGTTCCTTGGCATTGGATTGAAAAACATCAAGTTGCATTTGAGAAAATAAAAGAGGTCCTCTCTACCAATCGTGTTCTGAGATATTATGATGTCACAAAACCAGTGGTATTGCAAACAGATGCTTCAAGCAAAAGACTGGGCACGGTACTATTACAAGATGGATCTCCTGTTGTGTATGCATCCAGAATGATGACTGCAACTCAGGCCAGATATGCACAGATTGAAAAAGAACTTTTGGCTGTGGTATTTGCATGCAAACAATTCCATCAGTACATTTATAGCAAAACAATCGAAGTTCACTCAGATCATAAGCCTCTCAAGAGTATTGAGAAGACCTTTAGCTACTGCCCCTGCTCAATTACAGAGAATGCTTCTACACCTACAGAAATATGACATTAACTTCATCTACAAACAAGGAAAGCTTCTCAAAATCAGATACCTTGTTAAGAGCACAGTTGGCAGAAACGGCGGAAGAAATCGGCGAGGAAAAAATAAGATCTCAAGGTCATCTAATATATACAAGCCTTCTGTGTTCCAATGACATTCTGGAAGAAGTGTGCCAAGAAACAGCCTAAGATCCTGTCTCACAGAAAGTCATCCGGATGTTGCAAAAAGGATGGCCGTTGTCAAAGAAAGCCTTGCCCGATGATCTAAAACAGTGGTTCCCAACCTTTTGCTTCCCAGGGACCCCTTCACTGATTTTAAAAATCTCAGTGGACCCCCTCCCCGACTGAAACTGCAACTTCGCCGGTTTCATTGCTTCATTCCTTAAAATCTCTCTGCAAAAGATGCATTCAGGTTTACTTAAGTACTCAACATTGTGTCATCATAGTTTAATCTTCTGAGTGGCAGATCATTTTGAACTCATGATTAATTTATGGACAGATAAACGCTGGAGAACTTTTCCTGTATGAACAAAGCTTGGGGTGAACAGGTGAAGCGTGATAGCATGTAACATGAGATGAAGGTGTGACCTGTTAAAACCTCAAAACTATGAATTCTTATGTTACTCTTACACCCTTCGGAATTTGCAATATTGACTGGTACTTTGCAGTAAAAAATAGTTGAACCAATATTGCAGGTAGTCATTTGCCAAAAAAAAAAATAGTTATGCAGACCCCATCCCTTTTGCACAGACCACTGGCGGATCCCTTAGTCTCGGTAGACCACAAAAACTTATTTGCGGACCCCAGGTTGGGAACCACTGATCTAAAAGAATACTAGAACCACAAAACTGAACTTAGTGTGAGTGAAGGAATTCTTAAAGATCAAAGAATTGTGATTCTGACTGCAATGAGAAGCAAGATACTCGAGAAGTTACAGTGGGCCCACCCAGGAATAGAAAAGACAAAGCAGTGTGTGAGACAAACAGTGTTTTGGCCATGAATCAATGAAGCCATCAAAGGTGTGGTATTAAAATGCCTTTATTGTCAAGTATTGAGGGATGCCAATCTGAGAGAACCGCTTAAACCATATCCAAGCCCATTGTATCCATGGCAAGTTATCGGAAGTGACATTTTTCGTTGGCAGAACAATGATTATCTCTCGGTAGTGGACTAATATAGCAGATACTGGGAAGTGGTCAAGCTCACAAGAACGACAGCAGAGCATATCGTTGAAATGAAAAAGATGTTTTCAAGATTTGCCATTCCCGAAGACGTGGAATTGGACAATGGTCCACAGTATGTATCCCAAGAATTCCTATGACACAGAAGTTTCAGCACACAACATCTAGTCCCAGATATCCTAGAAGCAATGGTTTAGCTGAAAGGAGGATACAATCAGTAAAGAATCTATTAAACAAGGCTCTCAATAGTCAGCAAGATCCATACTTGGCAATATTGGAAAACCAAAATACCCAAGTCAATGGATACGTAAGCCCTGTACAACTCCTTATGAGTCACAGCCTAAGATCCACAATCCCCACCTTACCTCATAATTTCAAGACAAAAATCGTTGACCCAAGTCTTTCAGGACAATCGTGAAAAGAAGCAACAACAGCAGAAACTTTATCACAACAGATGGGCACATAGCCTTCCTACCCTTCGGATAGGAGAACATGTGAGAATTAGAAATAGGAAAATGTGGAAACCAGCAACTGTGATAAACAATGCCCATGAACCACAAAGTTATGTTGTACAAACTCCAGAAGGGGGAAGATATCATAGAAATCAAACCCATTTGTTGAAATCGAAATAGTGGAATAGTTGGCAGCTAAAAGACAGTGAAGAAGAGGATCAAACAACTGAAGAACAAGATGAAACGCAAAATTTAATGTTAAAAGAAACACACAACAACTTGAGTAAACATTATATTACCAGAAGCGGTTGAGTATGAAAACCACCTCAAAGACTTGCATATTAACTAGTTATTTAAATAGCAAATAATGAATAAGATTTTAACTTATAGTCAAGTTTCGAACTGGAACATTTTTAGTAAAGTCTATAAGAGTATATATAAAAAACATATTAGTTAGAATAGGTAAATTTACTTGAAAGGGGAGTCGTAATATATGGTACTTAGCATGCAAATTAGGCATGCAGTATTAGCATAATTGATCGTATTCTACTCAGCACAATTATTGAAGTCAGTTGTTGTCTGGAGGTCTGAGCATAAACATCAAGATATTGCACCATGTAATGAACAAAAGTTTATTGTTTCATATGAATTGGTTTCGTTGTTTAGTCTTCTTTGTTTCAATTGCGAGATGCCCAAGCCAAGAGTAGAAATCAAGAGGAATGGCTTGATGGCAAAAGTGACTCAGTTGTGTTCAACCTATGGCCCAAAAAGAGCATTTCAGTAGAATAGCCAGCCACACATGCTGGAGATCTTATGATAAGCTTTGGAATCCTCATGTCTGGTGTTAACATTAGTAAGGCCATGCTGCCTTTCAAGCATATGGGTTTGTGTTCAATTTCAATAAGGACATACTTCATATTTCCATTTTCCTACACTGGGAAAAGTATTGCAGAGCCCCTTATAAATAAGATCAAGAGAGTAAAGAATGCGACTTGGTGTGGTGATGGATGCTTTGACTCAACGGGGCATAATGCTAAATAAGGTATCTACACTATATCTTGTAACACCATTTCTAAAATTTTTCACTTTGATCTTAGACAGGTAAACTGCAATTTTTTTCAGATTATATTTAATTTTAAAGAATATGTAAAATCTTTGTTAGTCTCTGCTATGTGGCACTGTTTTTAATCTGACAGAGTTTCATACCTGCTAAATTCCTATTATTTTGCTTGGATGTAATTGCATATTTTTCACTTCTTTTTAGTCAAACCAGTCAGGTGGTAGCAATGCCATGGAATTGAATGTTGCCCAGCACTGCTTCAGGTTTCTGAAAGAAGGACTACAGATTCCTATTTTCATCAGTGACCATCACAAGGAAAAGAGGGACAAAACATTTTAACAATTTATGGCATGTATCAAATGGACTTTGTAAAGAGATTGGATGAAAGACATCAGGAACCACTTGTATTGGAGTGTTATGTCAACAAAGATGGATTATGGTGAGATGATAGCAGGAAAATGAAAATCTATTGTGAGACGTGTGACCAACAACCATGATGATCACCCAGATCAGCTGTTCAAAGCATGTGTCCATGGTGAGCTTGAGGAACTTTTATGGCTTTAAGTTGATAAGTTCTTAAATCAGAACATTGTGAAATTACATGTGCATGTATATGAGAAAACAAAGCATTTCATCCTTCTAATGATAACTACATTTATTGTTCTTTTTAAACAGGTACAAAACCATATCACTGGCTCTCTGCAATTTCGCTTGAAAAAAGAATTCTAAATGACATTTCAAAACTATTCTCAGAAGCCCAAGCAACAAGCTGCCTTGAGCTGTTCCACTCAGCATCAAATAACTGGCATCTGAAGATGACACACTTTTCTTGTATTGGAACATATTGCAGGTAAATTTTCAGATGTTGTTCATAAGTCCATTGTAATAAGGCAGAGGCAGTTAATTTTGTTGAAGCCAATGAAAGTGTTTGAAAATGAATACCATGTGTCCATGAAGCTATACCTTTGTCCATTTATGCCGGTCAAAATTTAAATGGCCTGATTTTTTTCCCATTATACAATTCTTTCAACCTGACAACTTTTATTTGGGCATGCAGTTGCAGTTGTTCACTTCAATGAAAATCTTCAGAGAGAACCCGAAAAAAAAAAAAAAACAATAGATGGAAGGACCTATTTCAGTGTTAGATGATTGGTGAAGAAGTTGTCAGGAAAGTTACATCACTGCCATGAAACAGAAATGGAGTTAACATTACGTGCCTAAGCATCATTTTTTTTTTTGTCAGCCATTGAAATAAGGAAATGAATTTCAGATTTATGCTTTCAGGTTATGTCAATGAAATCAAAAAGGTTTTCTTGGAAACCTTACCAAAAATGTTGGGTACGGTGTTGGCTAGGCACAAAGGCAATGTCCCAGAACCTTTAAACAGGAACTTCACCAACAGACGTCCCAGAGATCAAGCCATCAAACACTCACTTCGCTACTCCCTGCTGGTAACAATATTTTTATATGAAAAACAACATTAAACAAAATTAACTTTACACATATAAGTTCAAGGTTTTTGACTGTGTTTGATAAAACAAGTTTAAAATGCCTCAGTTTAATTACAAAACTGTAGGTTAGATTATGTTAAATTATTATATTATAAATGTATACTTGTATATAGATTGCAAAACCAACAAACTCTTGAACAAACATCAGATGTTGAGCCAACAGCAAAAAAAAAAACAAAAAAGAAGCACGGTTATGTAGACAGTGCAAGAACCCTATAAAAGGTCATACCAGACGTCACAGCCCAAATACTACCCCTGACACAAATTAACCAGAGTAAATAACAAAACAGTTTCTTCAGTCAACTAGGTAGTTTATCCAAGTGAGTAGGATAAGGTAATAAAGGGCACAATTGCCCCTCGATGGGTTAAAACATCTAAGACCTTCCTTGAGCAGATGCATACCCCTGATGCTGTGCATGTTGCTCTACAGGAAACTGCTTTCTTATATGTGCGTATATACACAAAGGTAAAGGTCGAAAATTTTCCCAACCAAGAGACCCATATGTATGCAACTGCTCTAAGATGCCTGTAACCAAAGAATATTAAATGTTAAAAGCGATTTTATGAGAACACAATTCATTTAAGATCCAGCATCAGTAGACAGTTTCAAAAAATACTAACATCTTAAGAATTCCAGGTTTGACTATACAATAACATACTGCAAGATGAATTTACTATGTTAATTTTATGCTGAAAACAACCTAAAACTTCTAGTCCAAAGCGACAAAATCATTTACTTGTTTTAAAAGAAAACTTGCTGCTCATACTATTCTCTAGCCTAAACTCAGAGGATACAACTGTAAATAGAACAATCATAAACTTATAATTATATTACTTTCAATCTTTGAACTCTTTCTCTCATGAACTTTTTCTAGTGTAATAGTAATCCCCTAATGATTTTATCTTCTGTATTGTAATAATTTCTAAAACTTTTGTAACAATTTACTATACTTTTGTAGTAGCTTATAATGTTCATGTGCACGCCCATCGTGGAAATCAGTTTCATACTGACGATGTTAGCGTGGGTAAATAAAGTTCTTCTATCCAAGGCATATAGTTTTAATCTGTACGTGTAAAAGACTGTCCCTGTTATCGCACTCACTTGTTCATACTTTGTCCAGATCGACCATTTTTATCTTGCAACAGTGATGCAATGGTCTTCAGTACAGTTGGGTGAGTTATGGCAATATAATCTTCATGCTCGGTCACACAGTTTATCTTCTCTATACTGCCATCAAATGTTGACTGATAGAGGGCAGGATCAACCTCTCTGCGACATCTAAATTCCAAGGCATCAGCAAGAAACTGGGTACTGCACATCCTACAAGTGCACCTACAACAGAACAATAAAAGATTTCAATAAACTGGAACATTATTATTGATTGTTTCTGCTCGTAAAAAATGCATTATGTGGTTTAATAACATTACCTACCATTGATTAACTGAAATATTTCCGTCGCATCTTGATTCTAAAGTATTGGGAGAAATACTGTTGATGTCTTATTCAAAATTCAGTACTTCTTGCCCAGGAACTGCTAATGGTTCATTCTCATAGGGGATTATGTTTGAATATTGACAACAAGCATATCTTCTTCACCTTCATCATTATGTAAATTTTCTTGCGACCAATTGGTAGCTACACTTTCTTCACTTTCGTTTTTTGATGAACTCATGTTAACAAAATTATCATCTTGCCATACACACTTCCGTCCTCATTATGACATCCCAAAGACATTTAATTGAAAAAATCAATATATGGAGTATACCAAACAAACCAGAAAAGATTGAACTATAATACTACAATAAAATTAAAATTTCGAAAATTTCAGTACATAAGCACTTTAAATGATGCGATAGGGAAAAAAAATTGGAAAATACTGCAATTAATAAATTGTCAACTGATTCAGACCAAGATTTAACTGAATCATGTGATATTGCAAATCATCTTAATTCTAATTTTGCTAAAATTGGCCCAAAATTGGCATCTGGGTCATTCCATGTTAATTTGACCAATCTCCCTGCTCCAATTTTACAGACTATAACACAATTTAACTGTGTATGGATTTTTACCAAATGGCATTGAGTACCCTTTAAAATATGAGGGAGAAACCGTCAGTTGATAAAGAGTGGAAGTCACCATTTTAAGCGAATCTGAAATTTTTGCATACTTTGTGCTTCATTACTTCGTTAAGTACTCAACATATTCTGAACAAAATTTTGTTAGTATTGCTCTTTTAAGAAACTTAATCATATGAACTACGTAATCCACCATGTCCAAGGTGGAATAATGTCAATATTATGCTAGAATGGCCGAAATGCAATTATGGAGTATTTTTGAGTAACAATAACTTGGTAAGTATTACTGTGGGAATGTCTAAAATACGCACACAAAATGACAGGACATTGAACTCTATACTCTAGTTGTGATAACATGATACAACAAATGACATGCTCAAAATAGTGGTTTAAATTACGGCAACTTTCGTTAGATCCTTGTTTTCAAGGGGTGAATTGTGTCCTTGGGTTAGGTCAGATTGATCCCAAATGTGATAAAACAGTGGTCCAAATTCTGTAGTTGTCCTCGAATTGTTTGAATAGTAACGAGCAGCCTAAATACAGGTGTTTTTCAGTAATTGAATCCCAACATATAAAAACAGTGCCCAAATGCTAATTCACATGATTGTTCTTCTTCATGACCTCGTTATTCGAAAAGTCTTGATTTTCGAATTTTTACTGAGTAAAATATGTTATCAGAAGTCCTTACCAGTCATTCTTTAACATTGGAAGACTAACATGAAACTCAATAACTCAAAGTCACTGTTACATTCAGTGGTGCTGTCAGGGTCAGATGCAAGCTATTCAAGATACAAACTTTAAGATTCCTGTATTTGCCCATTGATAAATGATTTGATATAATTACTTAACATTCAAAATAGGAATATTTGTCTAAATACTCCACACCAAGAACAATTTTTTGTTCACATCCTTCTTGTTAAATTAGCAACAATTTGGTAGCATGATCCTTCATTCTTTACATCACAATTAAGTCAAATCAATTATTGCAAAACACCAACATTCATTAGATTGCCCTCAAAGTATCACTTGTTTGTCCTGTTTAGCTGCACAAAAAGTTAAAAGTCAAGATCTTATTCAGTTTAAGTGTGGTGATAAATACAGATGAGAATTTGAGTTCCTGTTTGCACCTCATTTGTTTACATTAGGAATCAAATACAGCAAAATACCTAAATATAGATTGTTCTCTAATATAGAAACAATTTGAGAACAACTACAAAATTTGGACAGTTGTTTTTTCATTTTAATTTGTACAATGTGAAATTTCTGGGTTTTCTGATCAATCCCACAGTCGACAGACTGATTCTACCCTTTAAAGACAGAGAACTGTCAAAAATTGACGCAATGTAAGGCACTTTTTGTAGGATCTCATTCGTATTTAGTCTTCATTACAGGTGAAGGTTGTCCACTGTCCTGTTATTTTGGTGGCACAATATGAATGTTCTTCAGGTAATGCCTGCCAAGTTATAGCTCAAAAATACTCCAAAGTTAAATAGTTATTCCCTCCTACCATAATATTGATATCACTTTATCTTGGATATAGCTTATTTGCATTATTAGATAGTTTGCATGATTGACCCTTATAGAATAGTATACTAGTTAAAGAACTTTAAACAAATTATTTTGAGTACTTAAAAATGATGTACAAATGAAGGGAAAATTTCAGATTCAGTAATACTGACAACTTATGCTCTTTATTTGCTCATTTGATGTTTTTTACTCATATTTTAAAAGCTCCCCAAAAATCATACACAGTTTAATCATATTATACTCTTAAAATACACCAAAAATCGACTAAGTTGGTAGAGTTGAAGCTGGAAAGACACACATGTTTTGCTGTATTTGATTCCTGCTGTAAACAAACAAGGACTCAGATTATTTATCCACATTTATCACTGTGCTTAATTCTTAAAGTGAACAAGACCTTGAGTTTGAACTTTTTGTGTAGCTAAACAGCACCTACAAGTGATACTTTGAGCACAATCTAATAAATATTCGTGTTTTCTAGTAACTGATTTCACTTAATGTAATGTAAACAATGAAGGAGTGTGCCACAAGACTGTTGCTAATTTAACAGGAAGGGCACAAATGAAAAATTGTTCTCACTGTGGAGTATTTAGACAAATATTCCTATTTGAACATTAAGTAATTAGATCAAATCATTTATCACTGGCCAAATATGTGAATCTTAAAATTTAGATGTCACTATCCTAAAAGCACTGCTTGACATAACAGTGACTTTGACTGACTGAGTTTCACTTTAGTCTTCCAATGCAAAAGAATGACTTGGTATAGACTTCTGATAACCCATTTTACTCAGCAAAAATTCGAAAATCAAGATTTTTTGAGTATGAGCTCATGACAGAGAACAATCACACAACTTTGCATTTATGCACCGTTTCTTTATCTTAGGATTCAATTACTGAAAAACACCTATATTTAGGTTGCTCACTACCATTCAAACAATTCAAGGACAACTACACAATTTGGACCAGCATTTTATCACATTCAGAAGCCCAATGTGAAAATTTTGGGTCAATCTGACCTAACCCAAGGACACATTTTACCCCTTGAAAATAAGAATCTAACAAAAAGTTGCCGTATTTTAAACCACTATTTTGAGCATGTCATTTGTTGTATCATGTTATCACAACTATGTCCTGTCATTTTGTGTGCATATTTTAGACATTCCCACAGTAATACTTACCAAGTTATTGTCACTCCGAAATGCTCCATAATTACATTTCGGCCATTCTGGCATGATATTGACATTACTCCATCTTGGACTCAGCGGATTATGTAGTTTGTATGATTAATTGTTTTAAAAGAGTAATACCAACTCTACCAATGAAAAAATTTTTTGTTGGAATATGTCGAGTACTTAATGAAATAATGAAGCACAAAGTATGCAAAAATTTCAGATTTACTTAAAATGGCAACTTCTGTTCTTTATCAGCTGACAGTTTTTCGCTCATATTTTAAAGGATACTGAATGCCATTTGGTAAAAATCCATATGTAGTTTAATCATGTTATGGTCTGTAAAGTTGGAGCAGGGAGATACGTTGAGTTGATAAGGAATGACCCATCTAATGTTCCCACCATTGATGGGAAGAAACCAGACGATTACATGACCAAAGTTGCATCAAAATTAAAATTTCATAAAATTGATCCTAAGGATGTAACAAAATCGATAAAAAATGTAAATTCGTACACGGCTTCTGGCCATGATAAAATTTCAAATGAGCTTTTGAAAATAGCAGGTCCTTGTATTTATGAGTCCCTTACAGATCTCTTCAATATTTGTATTGAATAAAATAATTTTGTTAATGATTGGAAAATTGCAAGGGTGTGTCCTTTGTATAAATCTGGGGAAATAGATGATGCAAATAATTACAGGACAATTTCAGTTTTGTCCACTATTTCTTGTCTATTTGAACGATTAATGTGTATGATCTCATTAACACCATGCAATCAGGCTTTCATTCACTCCATTCAGCTTTGACTGCACTACTTGATATGTCAAGTCAGTGGTGTTTTAATATTTATAGTGTAATGGTAAATGGTGTAATTTTCTTAGATTTAAGAAAAGCATTTGATACCATTGACCATGAGATTTTGTTGATGATCAAAGTATATTGTGGTTTAGATCATAATTGTCTGACAGGCTGCAGATCTGCCATGTTGACAGAGTTTATTCCAAGAAAGACTTTATTAAATGCAGAGTCCATCAAGGCTCTATTCTTGGTCCAGTCTTATTTTTATTATATATAAACGACTTACCCAAATGCCTGGACCATAGTACTGCAAGACTATTTGCTCATAATACAAATATGACCGTTACAGGTTGTAGTATTGAATCAATTCAAGAGCAAATGACAAGTGATCTGGATAATATATTCCAATGGCTTTCTGTTAATAAGTTGATGTTAAATGTTATAAAAACAGATTTTATGCTAATTGGTTCACGACAAAAATCGACAGCTCTTGAAGATTCTGTAGTATTGTCTGCAAATAATGTTACATTAAGCAAAGTTGATTTGGTGAAATGTTTGGGAGTTGATAAAGTAGTAAGCAGGAAAAGGCCTCTATGCAAAAAATTTGGACCAATCACAGGGCATATCAATTATTGAAAGCCAATCAGGGGGCTGGGATGCGGATTATAAACTGGGGAGGCAGTTGAAAAAATTTCTATTATCCCTTATATGGTTAGGATCGGATCGCAGAAAGCACTCCAAACAGTTGGGGTGGAGCGGGAACTGGAAACATGGCAGGCTCGTTAGTCCAGTCAATCTACGAATTTTGGAGGCTCCTGACGAAACAAATTGCAACAAAATTTTTCTCACTGCCATGAGTTTGAGGATGGTCTAGTTAGTAACATACTAAAAATCCCCCAAAATCCGTTAAGGGAAACTTGCCTAAATTTAGCATTTTAAGTTTTGAGCTCTTACCACAGGACACCCAACAGAGCAAAAATCACTATTTTGGCCAGAAAATATTTTTGTGTGTTTTTTGGTCTGGGAAGCTTGGGTAATATAAAATGAACAATCCTTTATTTTTCCAGTGTAAAACAATGAATATTTCCCCTCTTAAAATTAAATAACCACTCCAACAATTTAACCACAGGGTACCAAAATAATTTTAGTTCATGTTCCTTGTTATTTTCAACGGCTCACTTGAGAATCCTTTTTCATTTTGAGACATTTTGTGCATAAAAGCTTAAAAACACTTTTTGTTGACTCTACATGAAGTTTTCCTAAAACTGCTGGCCGAATCAATGCTGGCACATACGAGCACACGTGAGGTGAAGAGCTACAATCTCTGCAAGTATTCACACCGTTCTAAAGGAAGTTTGTGTGAAAAGCTAACTTTGCCTTAATTTAAGAAGTCATTCTTGTTCATATATTATTAATAATACTTTAATGATTACAATAACTGTGTTTTTACGACTAATATGCTGTTTATTTTAGCATTCCTAGTGATTTCTATAAGAACGAAAATCACCTGAATGAAAGTAAAACATGAAAGAGTAAAACATGTAAAACAGGTTGGCAACGTGATGGTTTTTATTGGATATCAGTTTATCAAAGACTAAGTAAATAAAAATTTCGCTCTTGAAAACCCATAAAAAAGCACACTTTTTTTTGGCTAAATACAATTACTGGTCACATTTACCATTATTAATATTACAGCCGGGATTTCAGTGTACTGTCCATAGAAAAAGATGGCTAAATGATTTCAGAAATTTAATTTTCTCAAAGCAAAGCTGGTGAAAGTGGATGGAGAATTGTTGCATCTGTAGCGACAGCTTAAG
The DNA here is from genome assembly GCA_030142905.1 of Heliopora coerulea. Taxonomy (NCBI): domain Eukaryota; kingdom Metazoa; phylum Cnidaria; class Anthozoa; order Scleralcyonacea; family Helioporidae; genus Heliopora; species Heliopora coerulea. The sequence continues at coordinate 165,973 of JASJOG010000153.1, read as the reverse complement.
CAATGGGCAGCCTATTGCTGCGTTGACACAAAAAGGTAGCGATAGCATCGATCGAGTAAGTAGCACAAGTTGTGACAAAACAGTTCAAGCACAAGCTGGTCAGAGAGTTCGTCAGAAGTGCCGTCGAGATTTTTGCAAGCCGAAAAAGTTGACTTCAAAACTAATTGAAGAAGAATCAGTCGAGCCACTTGGTTGTCGTTCTGATGAGCCGAGATTCATCACGAAAGAACACTGCATGTTTTGTGGCCAACCTGGAAAGAATGATGGGATAAAAAGGGGATTTGACGTCAGTCCCGTGAGAACTTTAGAGTTCCAAGATTCCATAGCTCAGATCTGCAAACAAAGGAATGACGAATGGTCAGAAATAGTCTTAGGCAGACTTAAATATGCTCAAGATCTACATGTTGCAGATGCTGTATACCATCGCACTTGCACGCAAGTCCCACGGCAATACTGCAGTGATGATAGCAGTGACAAAGGCGCAAAACGACCTCGCCAGGGAAGACCAGTGGACGTTGCTAAGGCCGAAGCATTCCAGAAAGTTGCACAGTTCCTAGAGGAGAATGACAAGGAGCAAATTACAGTAACTGATCTTGTCGAGAAAATGAAAGAGTATCTGGAAGGTTCTGAAGAACAGGCATATAGTGCTGTTTATATGAAAACAAAGCTGCAGGAGCACTTTGGTGACAAAATTGTAACCTCTACCAAAACAAGCCAATGTTGTCACATTCAGACAATCAGTGTCGTCCATTATTAACAAGTTCTTTTGTCAGACAAAGAGGGAATGTTCCGAAGCACAAAAAGCAAAACATATTGTCGAGGCAGCGGCAAAGCATCTCGAGAGCGATATCAAGAAATTAGATGTGTCAAGCGACAATTTCCCAATCAGTGACCAAATGTCTTCAATAGAACAGAATTTGGAGTTCATTCCCAAGCAGTTACGGCATTTCCTTAGTATCCTCTTTGTTGGCAAGGATGTTGATCTGCAGCTTGCTTCAGTTGGACAAGCCATCATCCAAGCAACAAGACCAAGAGTCGTTTTGGCGCCTTTACAGCTCGGTCTTGGCGTCCAATTGCATCATCAGTTTGCATCTAGGTTCCTTGTTGACTCTCTTCACGCACATGGCTTCTGTTCCTCTTATTCAACAGTCCAGAAGTACGAACGAAGTGCAGCTGCAACGCAGGGGACAGACATACCAGGCTATACACCAGGCCGTTTTGTGCAGTACGTTGCCGACAATGTCGATCACAATGTAAGAACTTCAGATGGAACAAGAACATTTCATGGGATGGGTATTATTGTCGCCATCACGCCTGGTACCAAAACAACCAAATCAGTTACAAAAAAAGTTGTTACTGCAGAGGAAATAGCTTCAGCTGGGCGAATAGAAATTCACCATTATAAAGGCCCAAGTGAGGAAATACCACAAATGTTGTACAGAGAGCTAAGGAACTTGGGGGTGCAAGATACCTCTGCAAACCTTGACCTTCTCTGGAAGCCGACTCAACCACTGCTACAATCCCCACACCCTCAGTGGTCAGGAACCATGCAGATGGTATGTAAGGGCAGTCATCCTAGGCAGTCCTCAATCATGTTTCTTCCGATGATTGATCTGGACCCTAGTGGTTTGACGTGTACATATTTCACTTTTGTATTTATCAGTGAACAGCAAAGCGCTATCATGTTACACCAGTCATAACATTTGACCAGCCATTATGGTAGAAAGCCCTCATGATTATCCGAAATAAGCCTCAAGAAAGTGAGCTTAAATAAATCGTCCTAAGGTTAGGAGGTCTTCACATCGAAATGAGTTTCCTTGGCTGCACTAGCCATCTGATGGCAGGCTCTGGTCCAGAAGAAGTACTTGAGCTGGTGTATGCCAAAAACGCTGTTGGGCATATGCTTAGTGGTAAAGCAGTTGCTAGGGCGATCAGAGGCAATTTTCTTGTTGATGTGGCTCTGAATGCATTGTTGGTGTGTAGTGCATTTGAAATCCCCCTACCAGTCAATGTCAGCGTTGAAGAAACAATCCAAACAGAAGACAAGAACAGAGCAGAGAGGACAGAGGGGCGACAAGTACAGCAACAAAGCACAGAGCAGAGAGGACAGAGGGGCGACAAGTACAGCAACAAAGCACAGAGGAACGACAAGACAGCACAACTGACCCACAGCCTGTTCATGAGGATTTGGTATCTGCAGCAATGCTTTATAAACAGCTTTTAGATGATGCACACATGGCCGAGCATGTGTGCTCTGCAGACGTTCTTCATAGGATTGCCGAGAAACTGGAAAGTAAACAAAGTTGTATGCAGAATCAATGCACTGCTGTCCTTTGGATCCAGTATGTGTGCATGGTGGAAACTGCATCTTCTAGCAATACATGATATGCTTCCCTACTTTGCAGCTGTGGGTCACAACCTCTGTACAAAATCTGCGTATATCTATTTGCAGTTAATGGAAGATCTCCAAGAGAAACATCCAGAAGTGTACAACAGCTTCCAGGATGGTCTGCATGTGTGGAGGAGTGATCGCTACTCGGCTGGGTTATACACTGAGTTGGCAATAGAACAGGTTCTCATGCAAAGTGTGAAAACTTGTGGAGGGCTGACCCAAGGTCGAGGAATGTCAGAGACACAGCGTCTGATTTGGCTGTTATCCATGCCTGCTTGTAATGATGTCAACGATGCAATGCAGAATCTTACCGGTGTGAAGTATCATACAAGTGAGCAACACAAGGACACATCACATGCTAGGCAAGAGCGTGATTACAAGGACACCATCGAGCTCGTTGCATACCTTGCTCAGAGAAACCCCTTCAGTTTAGATCCTTCTTTGCACAGTATTACGACTGGAGCTGTTGCAAGTGAGGATGTGAATGCTGAAAAAGCTAGAGGTAGGCGAGATTTTGAGCTCAATGGTTGGAAAGAAGCATCCAGGTGCACCTGCAGCTGCTGTTTCAGAAACTTATTCTCATTGCTATAGGAGGACGATATGACAATCCTCAGTCACTCTTCAAGTTCGAAATGTGCAGCTACCCTCCAGCTCTATTTGACTCATCTCTTCTCCTGAGGCAAGGTAACAAGCCAGCATTGGCCGATGCCATATGGGCAATTACCAAGACCAACCAAACAGCTGGACCAACAGGGAACATTCACTTCATCCTCGATGGGGGTGCTCTCCACCGTGTACCTTGGCCACGTGACATTACATATGATGCCATTTGGTCTTTGTATGTTCGGTATGTAGCCAGCAGGTATGGAAAGGCCACAGTAGTGTTTGACGGATATCAGAATGGCCCATCTACCAAGGATGGTACTCACCAGCAACAAACAGGTGCATATGGACCAACTGTAAATTTTGATTGTGCCATGGTTGCAAAATTGAAGGATGATTTCCTTGCAAATAAGGCAAACAAGCAGAGGTTTATCAATTTGCTCGGGGCCAGGCTGGAACGTTCTGGATGTACAGTCATCCATGCCAAGGGAGGTGCAGATCTACTAATAGTCCAGACTACCGTACAGTCTGGAAAATCTATCAACACCGTGCTAGTGGGTGATGATACTGACCTCCTTGTCCTGCTATGTCATCATGCAGAAATGAATGCAAACGAGCTTTTCTTCAGGCCTGAGCCAAAGTAAAGGATGCAAAGAAGGAAGATATGGAATATCGAGGAAACAAAGTCCTCGCTGGGTCCAGAGGTTCGTAGAAATATTTTGTTTGTGCACGCCTTTCTTGGCTGCAACACGACCTCTAGGTTCCATGGAAGCAGTAAAGGAGGAGCTCTGACAAAGATAAGAACAGATGTGCTGATCTGCCAGCAAGCTGATGTTTTCAACCATGATGGTGCCACAAAGGATGACATAATTTTGGCGGGAGAAAAGTCCCTCCTGTGCATTTACAATGGCAGATCAAGGACCTATATTCCCTACATTACACCAGGTTTTGCCAAAAAGTGGCCACAGGAACATCATTTGTGCAGCTCGACAGCCTTACACCTACATCTGCAGCTGCTGCCTTTCACAGCCAGAGGGTTTACTTCCAGGTACAGCAATGGAAAGGTGCATCGCTGAATGCAGTAGAGTGGGGATGGAAATTGACAGATGGAAAACTGCTGCCTATACAAACGGATTTTCCGCCAGCACATGATTCTCTGTTGGAGTTTGTCAGGTGCAGCTGTAGCACAGGGTGCAACACACAGAGATGTACGTGCAGGAAGAATGGACCGGACTGTTCAACTGCCTGTGGCATATGCAAAGGCCGAAGTTGTTCAAATTCGCCCACACCAGACCTTGATCGAGGCAGTGTAAATCAAGTGTAATGGCTGGTTCTAAATGTAGTTTACTTTTTCTTGTCAAAAGTGGTATAAAGAACAATTACAACTATATAATTGTAAAATATTGCATGCAACTTCTTGTAATCTGTATATGTTGTATAAATTTAATAGTGAACATAAGTATACTTAGAATGAAATGTCATTTTAAGCCCACAGGGTACTTTCGATGCTGAGGCTAAAGAGAGCTAATTTGTAGTAAAACATGAGAAACTTAATAACCTTTAAGCCTTATTGTTCAAAATAACATTTTATCATGCATGTGAAGTAGTTTTTCAACGCTAAGTGGAGGTAGATAATAACAATAGCTTGGTAGTTGTTTTAAAAAGTGCCTTTTTCATTAACTGGGTTCCCTGTTGACAAATTGATGGAGTAGTTATTTTGTTTGAAAAAGGAGAATAATTTTTTTCACTGAAAAATATAGGAGTGAGTATTTTTTACATTATCCAAGTTTCTTAGACCAAGAAATACAAAAATGTTTTATGGCAAAAAGTTTTTTTCTTGTGTTGGGTGTCCTGTGGTAAGAGCTCAAAACTTAAAATGCTAAATTTAGGCAAGTTCCCCTCAATGGATTTTGGGGTATTTTTAGTATGTTACTAACTGGACCATTGTCAAACTCGTGCCAGTGAGAAAAATTTTGTTGTAATTTGTTTGATCACAAACCATAGATTGATTGAAGTACATGGCAGCGGAACACGACAACGAGAGCAAGAAGTACAACTGAAGTAACAAAGACATCTTTGTTGCTTTCTTGGAATGGGAAGCCATGCCAAGTGCACTTTCGGTCATTGCCAAGAAGAGACAGGGTGTTCTTTTTTTTTGATATTTTTCATACAAATGTTCCTGGGAACATTAGGAATCCCACCCAATACTTTTCTTGAACTTTACCATCGAGTTTGGACAAAAAAAACAAGGTGGAATTGCCAGCAAAGGTGAGACATCTTCATCATGCGCTGTGATGGTTCACTGCACCGTGTGATTGACATTTTGATTGTTTGCAGAGTAAATTCATTCATGGATGTCAGCGGTCAAGTGGTGCTGACACTAATGTATTCATGAAACTCCAGTTTGTGCGGATATGAAATGTTATTGGATGAAGTGATGAAGGAAGTGCCAGTGGTGAAACCCAAGGAAGTGAAGTGGATGTGAACGAAATGTTGGTTGTTGTTTTGGATCTGAAATAGCAAATAGGAAGGAGGAAAAAAGCAGGATTATTTCTGGTAAGTTATGTTGATAATTGTGTTCAGGAATGTATATATTATGCATGTTGTTTAGAGTCGACAGACTCTTGGAGTCTCTGGAGATTAAGACGTTTAATTACAGAGTGCAGACAGTGCATGAAATTTTGTTTGCAATCATATTGAAGAATGTCTCAATATTGCTACCTTGCTTGTTGATTGGCATTGAGTCTTCTTGTCGATTTCTGGTTGTGGTAGGCGTTTGATGAAAACAGGCTGTAAAATTCGTTTTATCATTCAAATTTGTTGTTTATGTTTTTTGTTTTCCCTTCAAGTGAGGAGATGGAGAATCAATGTGAAAGGAGGAAGAGTTGATAAGTGTTTTTGATATATCAATTTCTTGGTGATCTAAACAAAGCTGAGCAAAACTTTAGCGGCAAGGATTTGGTGGTGGATAAATGTTTGAAAAAAACATTATGTTGATTTGGTGGAAGAATTTTAAGGATCTTGGTGTTATCTGTGTGATCAGGTGCTTCCTCAATAAATGTTTGATTTTGGAAGTGATCTGGGAAATGTCTATCTGTAAGTGGAGAGGTGGAAGGATTTTGAGGATTTTGGTGTTGGTTTGGGTACTTTCTTAATTAGTGTTTTAATTTTGGAAGTGGTCTGGGAAATGTGTAATTGTCAGTGGAGAGGGATGATACATCCTACCGAGGAATGAGTGAGAGAGAAAAGAACTCTTGTGTTTCTTCATTAATTGGTATGAGATTGATTTTGTGTTGATTGGCATAAAGAGAATGGTGAAGTGGGCAACATCAGAAATTGAAAAATTTTGGTAATTTCAGTTTAGGAATAAAATTCTTCGGTTCAGCTGGCTCTTCATCAGAAATTGATTTTGTGTTGATTGCTATTTGTCGATAGGAGAAATTGAAAGTTTGGGTAATTTCTGTGGTGAATGGGTAATTGCAGCTTTGGAAAAAAATTATTCGATTTATCTGACTTTTCATCATAGTGTGAAAAAAAAGGTGAACAGGATGAGTTGGTTAGTGAAGCAACAAGAGAGTGAGGTGGGGTCTTCATCAATTTCCATTGTTGTTATTCTTGAGTTGCCAGGAAGGATTTGTCCAATAAAGAGGAAGAAGTTGAAAACCATGGTGGGGAAGTTAACTGTACCTTGGCAGGTCAGGTTCGAAGGTGATGTTCGCATCTCGAGTCTGAATTGCCTTGTTCAATAGGTTGAGATTGTTCTTTCACTTTCTTACTTCGAGGATTGTTTCTTGACGTCATTGTCTTGGTTTTTTAATGGACCAAGTAACCATATTTGGATGAAACAGACTCAGCTGATCTGACAATTTCTTCCAGAAGAACGAAGGAATCCTGTACAGAATTGAACAAGCCAGTTTACAGTTACTTATCTGGTTCCTTGTAACTTCCACACTCACATTCAAATTTTTCAGCCCAGTTTGAAGAAGAATGGAAAGAAAAACGAGTGATTGTCAGAAAGTGGTTCTTTGTTGAATCTGTTATCTGGATTTTGCTCATATCTGCATTTATGTGCAAACTTCTCTGATTCTCAACTGATATATTTCACTTGCAGTAGAGTGGGCGATATTGCCATTGTTGTTTGTCCACTTGATTTCATCTGTGTGGAGTAACCATTCAGTTCAAAAGCCTTGTAATGTTGTTGTAAGGCTATTATGAAAGTTGTGAAACATAATTGGTGAAAGCAACATATTGTTACAATCTGGGTGAGAGTTTTTTCTTCAATGTTGATGGTGATGAAATTGGTGATATAGAGAAATATTTTATTTTTCTTTTCATTTCAAAAATCAAAAAAAGAACAAGAAGAACAGAAGAAACAAATGTTGTGGGCAAAATTGGACTTGCTTTACACTTTAATCTCTTCATCACCTTAAGATAATCACCACACGAATTTGTATGATATCATTGTTGTACAACAGTGCAATTTTATTGTGAACTTCACTCCAAATGCATTTTTTCAAGTAGTGGAAGTTGTTGTCGCATGTCATTGAAGTTGATTGTGGCTAGCAAAGCCTGACAATTCTGTGAGGAATATCTCAGTTTGGAAGTCGTTGTTCCATATTGTTGAGGTTGAAGTTGATGTTAGGTAGTAAAGCCCGACAATCTTCTCATCTTTATCCAGTGTGTAAAATCTTGGCTAGTAAACCCTGACAAGAGATAATTTATTATTTATAGAAATGTGTGGGAAAATATGGGAGATGTATTTGATAGCTTTCGAGAAGGCGTTTTTTTTTGAGATTGTGAAAGTATATAGGTATAACATGATATTGAGACTGGCTATGTCTGATCATGTTCAAGGTACCAAACTAAATAGAGACACCTTTTGATCACAAGCAAGATAATCTGCATTTTCTGTATTTAGTGGATAAATGTCTCATACCAATGGGATTTTGAGAGTCCAAAAAAAAAAAAAAATTTAAAAAAAATTGAATATTGATATGTATACCCACATTGCATGAGTGAGTAATATTTAAGAAAGTATGAAAGACGTGAGAGAGTTCATTTTCAAGACATGAGTAGATTAAGATTTTAAGATGTTGATTGAAAAAAGTTGAGAACATGATGGCAAAAGCCTATATTAATATGCTGAGGAATACTATTGCTGATTCTCAACAATTAAGACATTTAAGTAAAAAGAGGTGTAAATATATGGCAAATCGTGTTCATAGAAAATCAAGAGAGATGCAAGTTGGTCAAGGAAAAAGATGTGGACATTTTCAAACTTTGAGAAAGGTTCCTGTTGGCTTGGGCATATTTTGAAAAGGATAACACGTGACAATAGAATTAATATGTATTTATTGTGATTTGATGGTTGTTATGATAATTATTCTGAATGTTTGTTTTTTGACAATTGAATTGATAACTTCTGTGAATTTGTCTGTCAGGTGATCATACAGAATGGCTCTGAGTGGCTGTCCTGTTGAACAAATTTCTCTTCCTTTTCTGTGAGGATAAACAAGAGAAAGATATTAACATAAGTGTGGAGAAAATAATTGCAAAAACTGTAAAATTTCTCCATCATGATCCTGAATCAAGTACGATTGTGAGGAGAACCAAAGTTCCATTTGTTATTTTCAAAGAAATATTTGATAAGAGTAGGGTGACATGGACTGAACAGAGACCAACGGTTGATAATCTATTACCTAAGCTTATGGACAGATATTTTGCAGTCGGATTTTGGAAGATAATGAAAATACTTCTGTTTTATACCTGACAATCAATGGGGTTGAACAATGTTTGACTGTTTGATGCAGATTTTGACACTAATAAGTGACATATGGTTAAAGACTCGACAATAAGAATGTGATCTTATGTGAGCAGGACAGTAAAAAAAGCTGATCCTACTAGAACAAATCCTGAAGAAGTGGTTGGGTATGAATTGTATAGAATTAATTATGCATCTTATGGTAAAGGAGTTCATACATTTATTAAGGATGTCAAAACTAGACATGAAAAAATATTCATAGGGCATATATATAGGTTTCATGGTGATGTTTTGCAATTATTGAATATTAATTATGAATTGAAATATCAGGATGACATATTGATTTTACCCTGTATTGACATAAAAGATAGCTATTGTACTGAAGAGCATTATAAAGGAACGAGCGATTTGTGCATGTTTGTGGACTGACCCTATGTGGAGTTCAAAATTTTGTGTACATTTGCAGAGGGTTTGAAATAGAGAAGATTGGTCATCTTGTGGTTTTTATGTGGTTAATTTGAAGAACGAATTGAAAAAAAGATTTGTGATGTATCGAAGTGCTTTTCATGCTGTGGATCCGTTGATTGAAAAAAGTTGAGAACATGTTTCTGTGTTATATCCAAATATACATGGAGTTCAGCAGAGATTGACTTTGTTTGATCAAAGTTACGATACAGGTTTATGACATGTGGTTAAAGATTTGGAGAAATGACTTCATGTACTTATTATGCTATACATTTAAAAGATGAACTGAATGTTTGATCAGTTATGAGTTCACTTGTAAATGATGGAGGATTGAGACATGATTTGGGATATTTTAAAGTTAAGTGTATGACATGTAATGAAAATGTGGTTGATTTCTTTGAGTGGAAGGTGGCAATGATATTGGTTGAATTTGCAAATACACATAATACATTTGAAATTATGTTTTGTTTTTTTTTTTAATATGATCAACTTGAATTTAGAAAATAAATGGATATTTACTTATTATGCGGATGACTTGTTTGACATTTCAGAAAGATTGTATGTATGGACTTGAACAAGTATTTGTCACCTTCTGAATTTGGAGAAAATAAGAAGAAAGTAACTTTGAAAAGAGTATATGAAAAAATAATTACAACTCCCAGTATGTTTATGACATTGGATGGAATGGTCTGTCATCTGTTTGTGTTTATTATTGAAATTGAAGATGAACAAGAAAAAAATTCTAGCAAAGTTGAGATGTTACAATCATGCTTGTCCTGTAAATGCTGTTATTGGAAATGGAAAAGAACGTGCATGGGATATTTTGGAAAGATCGAAGAGTGTAAAAGAACTTAATGTGACATTGAGTGTGGGTAAAAATAATGATGAACAACAAAGATTATGTCCATTTAAGGTGACACATGTTAATAGTTGATTTGTTTGTGATTACTGGTTTAGAGTTATAGGAAAAAATATTGAATTATTGATTAAAGAATATCAAGATGCGATTAATTCTTATGAAGAAGAAAAGGAGCAAACAAAAGAAGAAGAATGTTTGAATGATATCAGTAGAAGTTCATATCATTTGTGTAGTAAGTTGGGTTGGAATCATAAAGAAACAAAATGGTGAGGTGAATGAAAGTGTTCAGCATTGTATAAGTTCTACGGAAAATATGACATTTGAATTTAGAAGTGAGTTTGATGAATTATGTTATATTGGAGAAAAGTCTCATGAAATACAACAAAACATTCAGGAATTGAAAAAAGAACTTATGAAGCAGACACGAGCTGAAAATCATGATTACACAGGAAAAGAACATTGTCAGGTTGTACAGAAAGAAGAAACAATATTTATTTGTTAAAAAATGATGAGCGATAATATTAAATTAATATTAATTCAATGAATGTCATAGGGATATGAATGTTAATTAGATGGTTGACAAGAGAAATTTGCCAGTGGTTTATATATGGGCTAGTTCAAACATCAAACTTTTCCCGTGCCGAATCTAATGATAATGATTTTGTTGAAGCATTATTAAATTTTGTGGATTTGATTTTTTTCAGAATGTATACTGTTTATCACAAAGTTAATGCCAACATAATTATGACTTTGTTAACTTATGACGATTATATTCAAATACAAATATGTATCAATAAAACTTGCAAAGTATTCAAATCGTTTATGTCACCTTTGGATGTGAAGTGTGTCACACGATTTATGAGAGATCAAGTCTTGGAACTTGATAAATTGGATGTTTGAAATCTTGCTCATACTTTAGATAAATTGGAGGATCGAAACTTCACCGACAAAATCATGATAGTTGTGTCAGAAACGTCCAAAAACCACTTGGTGGTTAAGTTTCACAATCAATATTTGTTTGTGGGATGTCAACAATGAAAAGTGGTGAAAGATGTTGTTCCAATGTCACAGTTTAATGATCAATGGCAGGATTTTCAAAAATATGTAACTTTGCAATTATGCATCACAGATTGGTTGGGAGAATTTCCAAAAAAAGTGACATTTTTTTCTGGATTGCTTCCAAAGGAGGAGGAGGAGCATATTTGTATTCCAAATCAGGGGACGAGAATGACAGATGAATGTTTGTCTTGTGATCGTGATTTGAAAAGGAATGCAGATTTATTTTCAACAAGTTATTCATCCTTGAATGCAAAAAGACAGAGAAAGAGTGTGGAAATGATGAATCATTCTGATGATGACAAAGAGGTATCCTACGCACAGTTGGATTTAAAGTACATACTCTTTGTTTGACAGCATAGTTTCATTCCTACAACCCCCAGATACATACTGTATAGCCTGGGATATTTTACATCATAAATTACACATATCACTATACCTTTTCTTTGTATTACACCCACATTCTTTCTGTTGGTGAATCCGTGGTGAACCCAAGTTGTCTATTTTATTCTATTTGCTCTCAAAGTGTTTGATCATCTTTGAGCTTTCGTATAGTCCAAATTTTAGAATTAGAGTAATAAACTAACGTGACTGGTGGTTAAGTTAAAGTGTAAGTGAGGAGGGAAACCAGCTACTGGGACAGGAGAGATTGTCGGTAAACAAAAAATAATGAATGTTGTAACTCTGAGTTGTTGTTTGAAAGATATTTATGAATGTTATATGACCATTTTAAAATGCTAAAATAAATTAATTTTTCTTTGACAGCTGAACGGATTTTAAATGACATTGATCCAACAAAAAAAAGATAATCAGCTAACATGTGGATGTTGTGACGATAGTGTCGACTAGTGTGTGATAAAAAAAAGTAAAACGAGTCAAATAAGTAAAGATGAGGGGAAACATTAGCTAGTGAATACGGATTATCCAGAGTGAGTCACAGATATAGACGTTTAAGAACAGAAGTGGCAGATGGATTTGGCGGACATGAACAAGTTAAGAGGATATAATCATATGTACAGATATTTGTTGGTTGTCGTCAATTTATATAGTAGATTTGCATGGGTTAGACTGTTGAAAATTAAATCTGCAAATAATACTTACATTAAGTTTATCAGTATTTTGCAAGATGAGAAATACAATAAAAGAAATGACATTGTACCCAAATTTCTTCAAATGGATTTGGGAACGGAATTTGAAAAAAATTAGACAGTTTAACGAATTTGAAGGAAAATGATGGAAAATTTTCTCCACTCACAATCGAGACATGAAAGCCACTATGGTCGAAGTGTTGATCAGTCAACTCAAGCTGATGATAGCAAGAGTTGTTAATACGTTGAACAATTCTGACATCAGTATGTACATGACGTTTTTGGACGCAATCATGGAATGATACAATTAAAGTCGCCATTCGACATGTATCAGAAAGGTGTTGTAGTGTCGAAAGCATTTTTGTACAAAAGGTTTTTGGATTTTCGTTTTTTCACACAAAAGATTTTGCAACACGGCCAATGCATTTGAGTCAGTCTCATGAAAGGTTTGTTCGAAAAGAAGTGTTTGTGGTTTGCAAGATTTATATTACAGATCCAGTCACTTACATATTGGAAGATTTGCAAGGTGAACCGTTGTAAGGAATATTTTATTTGGAAGAATTGAAAGAAGTATCATCTTCAATTGACTAGCAATCAGAATTTGAGTTACAGAACAAACACCACTAACAATTTTGTCAAGGAAATCCAACCTCCCATCAACACAAGAGATGGCAATACATACATTTCAGTTAATGAAATATTTTATCCCACTATATTATCCAATGTGAATGAAGTTATGGAAGAGAATTTTTATTTTAGTTTCAAAGTAACCATAAAGAATTTTGTGAAAGACCAAAGAGGAACTTTGATTGCAAGTGGTGTGCATTTTGAATTTGAAACAGTTCAGATACCTCGTGGATTTTATGATGCTGAGATGTTATACAACATTTTGAACAAGCAAGTCAGACAGTTTGGTATGCAGTTTTTGCTGGAAAAAAACAAAACAGTGTCGCTGACTTACAACATGTTTTCGGAATATCGGTTTCTACCGACCAAGAGTCCGGCAATCGATGGTGGTGTGATTAACAAATTTAGAAAATCTGGTCAGAGCATCTATGATGACCATCTCACTTGGGACATTGAAATAAAGTTGCATCTTAACACAAGTCGTGCTTTCATGCTCGGCTTTGATAATGAAGTTGTGATAAAACAAACTCAATCTATGATGACAAAAGCTGTTGAATATGGCATGGTAATCAGTCAATACGTCATGGATAAAAGTGACAGTCTGAATTTCATGTTCGTCGATTGTGATAAAATAGACAATGTGACTATAAGGTTCGAATGTAGATGAACACTGTTGATAGTACCCTTGAAATGGTACAATCTGCAAGATGATTACATGATAGAAACCTACTCGCCAGTCAATCATGAAAGAAAGCTCATTTCTGGAATAATCAATAGCATGCACTTGCAAATTTTGTATATAAATAGAGAAAATCGTATTCAATGGTGGCAAAATCGTTTTGAATATCATTGTATACAAGGGGTCTAAAGGGAGTGAATTTTTTTTTTGGCTAGATGCCTAGGATGAGAACAGGACGATACATAAAATATCAACAAGGCTGCAGTGTTGTTTGAAGATTATTAAATGTTGGTATTGATCAAATGAGCTTGGGAAAGCAAAAGAGGATGAGCAGCAGATATATAAGACATCAATGCGGTGGTCATCTTTTCAGCCTAAAAACCAAAGCAATTGCAAAGACTCTTGCAAAAGCTGCTGGTCATCAGGTTATTCTGTGGGTTGCCAAAAAAATGGTGACCAAATATTTACAATAATAATGTTTAAGAAAACAAGGAAGAGGTCGATGAGGAGATGATTTATAAGACATCAAAGGGGTACTACAGCACTTCTGATATGACGCACACATGTGGGAAATTTGCTTGGAGGCCATCAACTCGGTTTTGGCAGGAAAGCAAATTTGAAATGTATAAAATACCAATGTGGTGCTGTTCTTCCACTCCTTGCGATGGCCAGTAAAGCTGCTGGAAAAGTGTTGCTGAAATTGCTAGTGAACAAAGTTTTAAATTAAAAATATTATAAACATGTTATCCATTTGATTGGTGTTGGACAAGAAAAGGTTGGCATGTAGGAAATTTGCATTGTTTGCAGATGTTTCGAGCTATTCCAACACGACCTTACAACAGCAAGAGAAATTGATGCGATTGGAAGACTATAATTTTTCATACATTCAAGATTCTTTCAGATTATTTTGTAGACATAAGTTGGATTTTTCAAAAAGCCTGGTGAACAATTGTGAACATGGCATGAAGAAAGTGACAGTGACCAACAACGCTAATTTTGTCTCTGATCCGAACTGTTTACAAGTGTTTTTATTTCAACAACAATTGCTGATGATCGTCAATCAAAATGATGTGGTAAAATGTGACAGATTTAAAATACCATATTATCTTATAAATATACACTCGAAAATTATCAAAACAGTTGAATTCAAATTCGAATACACGAACGGTGGTGATTTGGTCGGAAAAGAAAGTGTGGAATTGACATTTAGTTTGTGTTGAAAAACAAAAAAATTCATAAAATTTACGAAAACATCTTGAAAGGTCATTACAAACAATTCGAGATGGACAAATGCATCAGAGCAATGGGTTCAATGAGGAACAACAGATACTTCATGGTTGGTAGACGATAAAAGGAAACTACTTCCTGTTTGGAAAAAAATGCTGATGGTTTGCTTGCAACGAAAGCCATAGAAGGACGTGTATAAATATAAAGGCATTCCAGACAACAGATTAGACATGATCAACGATGTCATGCAAAAGAGGCAACTTTTACCTTCTCAACTTCAAAGTTTAACCTCTTCTGCCTAATGACAACTGGATAAAAAAAATTCCAACAAAGCTACATCATCATCTAGACAAAATAAATATCATCAAGGAAGGAAATCCAAAACAAAAATCCCTTATGACGCCATCAACCCGAATATTTGAGCAAAATTGAAAAAACGATTTTGTTGACTAACTTACAAAAAAGAAAATGCAAACTTTGGCACAACAATACATGGGCAAGAATGCTCGTTCCATGTAAATATCAAAATTAATGAATGCTAGTGAAAACAATTAAAATTTTTGTACATCCAACCTTTGCATAACCATTGAGCATGTTCGACAACATCCCATTCAACAACTCCATAGTGGAATCGACGTGGTTTCATATCAAAGCGGATGAAAGTTCTACTTCCAACACCTTTTTGTTTGAAAAATCTTCTACAACTGGTATGTTGTGGAAAATTAAAGATAGTTCCTTGGGCATGCAAGCCAATGTGAAATTATCTGCAGGAACCATACTTGACTTTATTCCCAGACCTTTAAACATGTGGGCCAAATCGGTGGAATTATCCATCAACGAGGTTACTGTGACAGTAACGCACACTGTCAGCCTCAAAGTGTCTTCCATGATTAACATTTTGCTCAAAAAGAAGAGCATGCATTCAGATTTGGCAGGCATGACAATGGGTTGGTTGGATACACTGAGAAAAACAAGCTATTTACACCAAATAACTGCTGATAACCATGTTGATAACACACAAAAATCAATAACCAATAATGCCAGTGCAAAAAAACAAAGAGAAAGCATTATTAATGCAGACCCGAGATGTGTTGTGGATAGATTGATTGTACCCCTGTTTTATGATGGAGATCAATACTTAACATCCAGCAATAAGTTATATTTCAAATGGAACAAAGATAGGAATTGAAGAATACTGACCATGTCAGAACACAACTACAACGCCACGCAATCTGCCTGTCATCACACGACTGCAAACGCGTCCAGTGATGACAACAGTGCAGATCGATTGGCTGCAAATTTCAGCAAAATAGACAATGTACAAATAAAACTGGAAGAATTCTACATGCACTTAAAATACGTAACACAGAAAGCAGACTTACAACAAACTTTGAACAAACTGTTAGAACAAGACAGCAATGTCATACAAGTAGTTGTCAATGAAATGTGTCAAAACTATACCACACAATAGAAACTCATCAAAGATTACCATATCTGACTTTTTTGATGGTCACTTTCCATATCTGTACGTATACTATGCAACTCATCGAGATTACTTCAATGGAGATGCTTTTGTTCTGCCTACCTGTTGTAATTGGGAGGGTTCGCGGCATACAAAGAGACCCCCTGATTACCACTCCTCAACAGGCATATCTTCATTTGAGAAAAGTTTTGCATTTAAACAATGATCAGGAATTACCATTCGATTACAACGAATACGAAGAGGAATATGCATACATAGCATACAAAATCCCACCCACAGAAGACAGTAATTTAAAAATGTTGCCTCTCAACAGCAAAGCATCTTTAGGAGTCACAAATACAGTGTGTTGAATAGGAAAATTCAAACTTTCCATGTCGGATTCTTTCACCAAGGTATGAATTTTTGATTTTTACTAATGCCTTACAAATCTATCATTTACTAAACCAAATTAATCGCGTAAGAAAAATTAGAAAACATCACCATTTACGGATACAACAGTTGATAAAACTACCTCGAAAGAAATTCGACTGTTGACCATTTCAATATTGGCTCAACAGTCCGAGAGTAATCATCAGAGACATTCCATTTCCAAGAAATAATCCACCAAAACAATGCATCGTCTATAGAGTATAAACAAACTGATAGGTACAATGCCATAAAAAAAACGTGTAAATAAGAATAACTGAAAAATGTAAATTAAAAATTCATTTATATACCGCCTTCCATTTCCATTTTATCCTCATTTTTTTTTTACAGTCACGAAAAGAAACGAATTTCATCTTAGAACTTCAAGAATTCTTTGACCGAGAAATTCCAATTCATCTACACAACCTCAACATATTATAAATTCAACCCACAAAAATGATAATCAAACCGAAATATCACATGTAACACAAAAAGAAAACAAAACCGCAAATCCCATTCCACCGACCACATATAACAAATACTATTCAACCTCATCAATTTCACATTCAGACGACATGTACGATACATCAGATTTGTCAATATCGATTCTATCAAATAGCAACAGGGAAAACAGATCTAAAAAAAAAAAACAATCTGCCACAACAACAGTCCTCAAGTGAGGAAAGAACAGAAGAAGAAGAAGACTGTGAATTCAAGTGAAATAGAAGCCTTGGCAAATATGTGGTTGAAGATGTTCAATTCTGTTATAGAATCCAAATCAATTAAAACGCAAGGACATACTAAATTTGCAAACAAAAACCTTTCCTAAAATCAGACCCGGATAGATGAATGACACTATTAACCACTTCTTTTAGAAATAAGTTAAGATCTTTATGCAAATCAATTCTAAAAGACGAAATATGGGTGAGGACAAATCAATTGGAACGTATGTTACTTAAGAAAATAGCAAAACATAAATGACATGATCACGGCGAAAAAATGTCCCGTGGAATATGTCATCTTGCATAAAAATATTTTCACACGTTGATTTCACTCTCATTTTTCCCTTCATCATGTCTGAAGGCATTAATAACTTGCAGGTGGTCGATCCAACAATTATAAATAATCTCTTGAAATTATTGGAAGAAAATGCATGAGTAGAAAAATTGAAATCTCAACTGACAGATGAACAATTACATCAAATACAAAGCTGGCGACCCAATTAGAAACGTACACCAAGACACCTTAACGTGCAGAGTAACATCTTACAAAAACAACCAAGGATAACCACCAACCGGAAAAAAAAAACATACAAACCTTGAAGAGAAATAAGCTTAAACGAACAAAAAATAAGACAAAGATTGCTGCAAAAAGGCATACAACCAACAAAAGATGGTAAGATCAAATTTCCAGATGGGAAAATGTATGATGCGAATTTTCAAGGTGTCAATCACGATTTTAGAAAAAAATTCAGAAAACCAGACTCCTACACTCTACCTCACAAAATGGTGAAATCTGTGGCAACTCTCTAAAAATCATATGGTTTTCCAACTAGTTACATCAAATTATGATATATATAAGAAAACAAATGACTGCATCGATTTCACCACTGACAGAAGAATGAAAGCACAGATGAAGACGTCAGAGAAAATTTACTAACATCAATCATAAGAGCATCCAGTAAAATGCTTTGAAAATCTGTCACAAATATACAAGCAGCAGCAGCAACAACATGACGCAAAAAAAAAACACAATTATCACTGTATGCCATATATAGATGCAAATGAAAAGGTTACATAAATACAATTGTTATTCTGAAAATCAATTTAGGAAAAATCCATTGTGGATGACGGATTTGGAAAAATTGGCAACAAAATTCAGAATTCGAAACTTTCTGGGAGTTTATCCAGCCGACCATCATCCTTACATAAACAATGCTTCAAATCACATTATAACAACTTGGATATGGAACACCGATACATCTTCAAAATATGGATTACAATTTTTCTCAAAAAGTATACAGATAGAAACGTTTATGAAATAATGGATTCATTGGCATTACTCCTTTCATTGTATAAGGATATACTGGAATACATATCTGCCTTGCAACACAAACAAGTTAGCATAGAAATGCTTCTCATAAATCGCATGCAATCAAAGACCACATTCACATGTGGATGGTAGTCTTTATACTATTTCATATCATCAAAATCGACCAATTCTCTTTTGCCATACCTTCATGCAATCAATAACCCTCTCATTAATGAACATTTCCTTTATAATTATTTCAAATCACTTTTTCGAAGAAAAATGGCCACAATATATATACAAAAATAATCATAATAACAGAAAGATCATTCACGAACAAAGTTGTCAATGTGCAAGAGACTGCATGAAAAAATGTAACAAATAACAACATGGTATTTTTTCTAAATTAAGATTTGTTGTATACAATTAAAGGTTAATTCTTAAATATACCAGTTTGTATCCTTGCATTACACGATGAAGATGGAACATTATCAAATACAATATACCCATACTTTTGCCTCGGCTTTCGCACTCTCTTTGGACAATCTACACATTTGAAACACGTGATACAAATTTTGTTCGTCTACAATATTTTGGAAAAGCATGACGTAACTAGAAATACATGCACGCAACAACCCCTCACCCACCCTTCCAATATATCTCTCAAGAATCCAAGTAACAATGATAATTTTTCAAAATTCTCAAAAAAAACAAATCCTCTTGACTATAATAGGAAGAGAATATGCAATAAAAAAAAAAAATACACAGAATTTGGCCACAAACAAACAATCCAAACTGGAAATTATTTTATATTTAGACTGCTTATACTCATATTTACGTCTTAAATTTCAATTCTGCTTTATTTAAACAAAAAGTTCGGTGAGAATAACGTTCAATGGCTTAACGAATGGTGAGATGTCCATCCTTTCAATCAAATTATTAAACAGTGAATGATAGGATTGGTACCCTGAATTATTTGTGGGTTTATGGTAATTCGTATAATTTTCCAATTAGACTTCTCACTCATTTTGCCTCAAAGAAAGATTGTTTTATTAGATGACTAGACTTTCAATCTAAAAAGTGGAGCATTCTCATAGGTTATCAAATGGATACCGGCATTACGGACAGCTCATGATTGAATATTTTTCTGACATTATTTTTGACTTTAAAAATTGATAAAATATACGTTACCTCAAAGTTGGTTACAAATGTCTTTAAGATCTGCTATGATAAGGGTTTATGCTAAGTATTCATCTGGAAGTACAAGACTTTGGTGACGAAGATGAAACGAATTACAAAGTCGACAAAGCAAACAAAGAAAACATGAACGAAACCTGCAGTTTTATCGCTGACTAAAAATCGGAAAATACAAAACATAAAATATGACAAGCAAACCTTGTGCAAGTTTTGTCGAAAGAAGAACGAGAAAAGGGAAGTAAAAGATGTACTTTTTCCAAGGCAAAACATCAATAAAAAAGAAAGATGGCATATAAACCTGCAACTCTTGCGTATTTTCAACTAAGCATTCAGTGGCACCTCAACACAAAGGGTTTAAGGTAAATTACACACAAACGACTTTAAACTTTCTTCAGAGGTTTTAAACTCCTGATGAAAGCATTACCAATCGAATACAGTAAAGGTCATTATGCACAAATCACTCTTGAAGTGAGAAAGACTGAAGCGGACAACTGTTTTGCCGAAGGATAATTTGGTGGCCAAAAACAAGTAGTTTTGCAGCGAGTTACCTGGTGGCTGTTTACCTTGCATTTTTGTTTCGAGCCAGAAATGCATCCTAACTTCTTCAGTGGGGCAACATTTCATAGGGAAAAAATCCTGATTGAGACGATGAAATCTTTGTGTGGAAAGCGGAGAAAGCATTGAAAGACTGTCATGGCCTGGACAACTCTTCTGGATGACAAGTGTTCTATCCCACTTCTCAAACAATTAACCACGAACGCTGTCCGGTTAAATATTGCAAAATGTTCAAAAATAATCGTCGTACAGAGATGGATGAACCAGAATCTTCATTCTACTTTACCAATAAACACCAGCAAAATCCAAGCGGTAATATTTCATGCAACAGGTCTTCCTTAGGGAAGAACAAAGTCAGGAAGCTACTTTTGAAAGCTGCTCAAAACAATTCTGTTCGCAGAACTTGTATTTCAAAGCTACTCGACTCAGACGTACCTGTGATTGTGCAGCTCAGGCAAGTGGTTACCACAATGTGAAAAGTCCCAAGATTTATACTAATCGACATCTTTTCAACTTCAACGAAGAATGTCGTTTTAATACAGTTAGTCGCTTAGCAAATGTCCCGACAGCAAGCGAGTTCCCATACGTCTCTTGTTCATATAAATCAGAAAGAACCAAGACAAAGCATTGCTGCAAAATGTGAAGAGTTGGCAAATGCATATTCCAAGGAGCTAACTTTGAGAACTGCTCTGTCAAGTCATAAATTGTCCAGTTACTGAGGTGGCGAAACCAGCTGCAGGCACCAAGAAAGCCATTTTCTTTGCCGGTCTTAAATTATTTACTGGCTTCAGTGTCCAAATAATGTAAACAGCTTGCGAGAGATCCATACAAGGGAAAAAATAACGAGACCAAATTGATTTGCTTCAATACGGTACCTAAGTACGGTTTGTTCAACAACATACCAGTCCCCGAGCTGGCACACAGCATTTTTCAGTGACCAGAATCCATGGATATATATATATATATAGATACATACACAAAGCGAAAATTTTTCTCCCTAGTAACCACACGTGTAACAGGACTCCACACATGTCAAGATTATTACCCTCGTACCGCGCTTTGCCCGGTGGGTGAGGGGATTACTATTACTTAAAATCTTTCTCAACTTTTCCGCTTTCTGAATAAAATCTTGACAAATGAATATAAGACTGCAATTATAATTATGACAATCTTTCATAACATAACCATGTAACTTATCCAACTTGTTTTTGTCTTCACAAACTGCAAACATGAGATTGTCAAATACAAACATGGACATGTCCTATCAATTCCATGGCTGCAATTCGTGAATGTCAGGTAACTGACCAGTACAATCAATAAAAATTACTTTTTTTATCAGTGTTCTTATTTATCATGTCATTATGACTTTTGATTTGTTGAAATATATCTTGAAAAGGCCCATCATATAAATAAAAAAAACAACCAATTCATCCAAGTTGCATAACAACATTTCTATCCAAAATGTTTTACCACTCTAAGAAGGTCCGACCACATTCGTAATAAAAGGATGGCAAAATGGCACCATAACTTCATTAAGCAATTGCCCCTACACAACGTATCCAAAAGGAAAGCTAGAATAATCATCCAGCAAAATTCTCTTATCAAATATAAAACCAAATGTTTTCTTAACACATCTATTGAAGACGCATAAATTATCATGTCTACAAATTTATGTTGTTTCCACATCAATCTCCATTCCAGGGTTATTAATAATTTCAAGCATACTTTCATGATTCAACAAATCACAAGTATATTTTTCCGGTTTAAACCCCTTCACGTGTACAATTTCAACTTTCTTATTGGTTATATACGAATGACATTTGGTCCTGTACTACAAAATTCAACTATATGTTCATTGGCATCCAATTCGTTTTTTGATTGACCCAAAAAGGTCCACATTCAATCAATTCATCACCATTGGCAGAACAATAAATAATACAAGACACTTTTCCAGGGCAGACTTATGAACGCCTCATACAACCTCAATCTGGCATAACATGTAACAAAACTAGTGATCACAATGTTTGTGTTGGCAGAATAAGAAATCTGATCACATTAACATCAACAAAATTGAAATAAACATTTTCATAATTATTATTCTCAATCAATTCTTCATGTGTTTTCACATAAAATATTTAAATTTTATCCTCATTTTGACAAAATTTTCCCCATAATGCATTCAAAATCAATTTCATAATACTGCGCAATCCCCCATTAACTTCATACATCATTGCTTTATCTAGCAAGACACTTTCCTGTTTCAAATAATCAGAAATAAGTTTATCAACAAGTTCATCACTCAAACTTCCACCAACATCATAACAACAATGGGGAAAACTAGAACACTGTTGCTTCAACTTCATAAAATATTTAACAAATGATGAAAATATATCCCTCGTGGACTCATACTGATATAAACTTCATGAACCTTCACAATTTTATAACCCATCTCCAAAGCTTTTTTCATTTCTGGACTATACTACACACCACTCAACATATGTTGCTCATGAGCATGATGACATTTATGCTGATGAGCAATGGATGTTGAGTGGTGTGTCTCCACTGCACAAGAATAACATAAAACAAATAATTTACTGTTTATTTTTGAAGGAAGAACAGAAAAATACAAATGTTTTGGCGGTAATATATCACATTTCACAATACCTATCAGATTGTCAAAATCAACATTGTCACACTGTTTCCTGATAAGAATACTAGGGTGACCAACAGGATACTTAAAATCTTTCTGAAGACTTGGATATAATGATGTAAAATCCACATAATAAATTTTCTCCTTTCCAATACATTTCTTGTACATCCAAACCAGACATGTCCTGTCACCATACAACGAAAAATCTCAACAGCAAAGGAGTATAATTTTTAGACACCAAGCCAGCATCATTCACGTCACAAGAACCAATTCCTTGTTGGGCAACATATTCATATTCCCACTTTTCCACAACCTTATAACCATGTTCTTTCAAATAATTAGTCACAAACTTTGTCTTTTCATTCAATGTTCCAAATCTTTTTTGCAAAACCGTATCATAATCATCAGCAGCAAAGCACTTCACACATCCACAATAAAACACCTACAAAATTGGTAAACAACTCAATAGGCAGGGTCACATCCATCAACATAATGCCTCCCAATATGCATTTCACCACATCATACCAACAACACTTCGATTAACATTGTTCACATAACCACTTTTTAGAATAACCCCAATTGTATCCTTGGGCATAAACAAACTTTTATAAATTGTTATTGACAATCCAGAAGTAGTGATCAATGAACCATCAAAAAAGATTCCACACCACATAATTCTTTCACCTTTTTGTAAAATTCAGCACAACAGCGTCAAATTTCGACACCATTTGATCTCTTCTGCAAAATTGTATTCTTTCCCTCTATAAGAATCATACCAATTCTCGAATTCAACTTTCTCAACAGAAGTCATATTGGAAAGCTCAAAATACTTCTTAACAATATCACCAACGTAATTCAAATCATAAAAATAAGGATGAAAAGCTTTTGCACAAGACAAACTTGACCCCAACATTTTTGGCAGTTTATTCAAACATGTTCCAAGAAACAACAGACTATCCAATACTGTAATATCGATAATTTTCATGCACATAATCTTATAACCACATTTGGAACAATACAACTTGAGGTCAAAAACCAGCATAATATAAATAGTGACAAAACATGCACCATTGTGAGCGATCCAAATACTCCTTGACTTACCACTCATATCAATCATGTATTTGCAAAACTGATTCAAACAATCATCACCAGAAAGCATTTGAACGCGATTCCCAGAACATCTAAGGACATCCAATATGTAACTATCAAATCTTTCCTTCATACGCAATTTACATACAACATTTACAACACAATAATACAGTTCAAAACAAGTTTCAAGTCCATCGCAACGTGTCTCAAAATCAAAAAAGAAAATTTACTCACAAAACGTTGCTGATTTAACCACATCAACTGATTTAAAGAAACAGAAATGAGGTTTCTTCATATATCTTTCACAATAACTACAATAACATTTAGCACAATCATGCAAATACAAACCACCATTAATCCAATCACATTGTTTAACAATTTCACAACAATTGCTGCAATCTTTAAACACCTGCCAACAACTCATTTGACATTCTCCACATTCATCATGAACATTCAATTTACGACAAAAATTATTTCTTAAGCATATTTCACTATAAAATATAATGTCACAAAAAAAGAACACTTTACAGACCTCCCATCAGATTCATCATTGTGTATACTATGACACTTAATACACATAACAGGTAATAAGCAAATATGATCAAACACATACCTACCCATTTTTATATATTTAACACAATAATTACAATTTTCATAATACAAAAATTTACCAACATCCAAAATAGAGCAATAATGAGAATTATTTAACCATAAAAATACGACTTAATCAAATTAAGACCATCACCAGTTTGAGAATCATAAATTATCATATTTTCATCCCCATCATTATAAAAAAACACCAAATCATATCCTAATGGATTTAACCAATTATATATCACAGGATAATCTGAACTTGAAACGCTATCACCAATCTCAAGACCAAACTTATTATACAAATTTTCAAGCTCAGCAAGAATAACGAAGTCTGAAATTTCACAACCACATAATCGCTTACACAACAAATTCTTTTCAAGATAACTCAACAAAATCAAAATACTTAAAATACAACAACATGAATTATATAATTGGCATTTACTATCTACATCATATAAACCAATGGTCAGCAAGGTTTATCCTGCGGGCTGAAAAATCAAGGGGCCTTATAATATGATTTGTGGTGATTCTACGGAATCAGAAAAAAATACGCTAATGGCTAAGTTTATGCAAGCATATATTTCAGGGTTTTTTTAAAGAATTTGTTAGTAGAGGGATCACATCCTTAAAAGAGACTGCATAAATTTGTACTCCCTTTGGATCCAAATATGATTGCAGAAAATTTTTAATTTCTAGCATCCTAGAACCCCAAAAAAGTATTAAAATTATGCATCAAGTGTAATTTCATTATATGTAGGGGACAAAAATTGAGAAGCCAAAGTTAGTAGTTTGCAGAGGAGGACAAGAGGAAGACATAGCTCCAGCGGTTCATTACATAAAAAGGTCCTCGATATATCTCCATGAAAATTGATAATTGATTGATACATTAATTGCTAGGAAAATAGTTGTATTCTGCCAATGAGTGGCTTCTCGTTGAAATCATAGTACAAGGCTATAATAACTACTTTATGGTTTTGCAACAAAAAAATGGACAAAAATCCCATACAAAAACTTAACTCGTTAAGATGACAATGAAATATATAAATGTGATTTTTGTGCTGCACATTTTTGCTTAGTTTGTCGATGTCAACATTTATCTTGGTGGTGGGCAAAATCAGTATTCCATTGAGATGGTCATCTGTTAATCTAGAGCACATTTTATTCTTTGCAAATTTCATTTTCAAGAATAGTTGTTCACACATGTAAGTACTTCTCAACATACAGATAATTCTTTTTGCATGATCAACCATGTTGCAAAAAGAGCTCGATTCACTCACATACTTTTTGTAAAAGTCTTTCAAAGGAACTTCATCTGATTGAAACTTGGACTTCAAAAATTCATTACTTTGGAAATCAATTAGTCCTATTTGAAAATGCTCACTAACATCTTCAGGATTGACATCAAATAGATAAACGAACAATTTAAAATTGACCCTCATGTTGTGCATGTTGACAAATGAATCATTAAATTGTTGGATAAGATCTTCAATGCAAGCAACAAAAATTGAAGGGTCTTCAGATTGATGGTTTTGCAATCAAGGAAAATGAGAAAATTTTTCTTTTCAAGTCGACCTTTCCAAAGTTGAAGCTTTTTCTCAAAAGCAACGATATGCTGATACAGCTCATTGATTACTTGATTTGATCCTTGCAGCTTTAAATTCAAGTTGTTTAAGTGTGCAATGATGCCTGTCAAAATAGCCAATTCTCAAATCCATTGCTTGTCTCGAAATTTGGCTGCATCAACATTTCTGCCTTCCAGAAATGCTGCTATCTCTTCGTGAAGACTAAACACCCATTCAAGCATGACACCTCGACCGAGCCGATGAACTTCACAAAAGCAAAGTAGATTGAGTTCATCAAGTAAGCTTCAAAATTTTTGGTGATTTAGCCCTCGAGACAAAATGAAATTGACTGTTTTCATGACAACTTTCACCACATCTGCTAAGCTGGCATGATTTAGTGCACAGTGCCTCCTGGTGTATGATGCAATGAAATTCAAGCAAGTCTTGATTGAATCCATCGCTCTTTAGTTGCTTATCGAGAAGGGTTACAAATCCCTTTTTTGAACCCACCATGGCAGGTGCACCATCTGTTGTAACAGATATTAACTTATGTAAGTCCAAAGACATTTCTTTCACTACTCGATGAAAACCGTTCAGAATATCCTCACCTGTTGTCTTTCCCACAAACAGCTATAGCTTCACCAGTTCTTCCGCGACCTCAAAGTTTGAATCGATTCCCCTGATGAATATTCCAAGTTGTGCCATATCTAGGATGTCGGTGCTCTAGTCCAATATCATAGAAAAGTAATTGAACGATTCTACTGATTTCTGTAAATGTCTTTTACACTAGTTGCCATATCTTCAATCGTTTTTGTAACTCTGCGAGATGAGGTACTGATGTTTTCAAACAAGGATTTTTTCTCAGTGCACACAATTTGAACAACTTCCATCAAACAATCTTTTGCAAATTCTCCATTCGTAAATCGTTTCATCTTCTTGGCAATTGAAGAACTAACAGCACAGCTAGCTTTAGTGTTGTTGACATTTTCAGCACTTTGTTGGACGAAAGTCTTTTGCTGTTTCCCATGCTTGATCTCAGTTTTTCCAATTTTTCTTTCCTCTCTACACCTTTCAATTCGCTTACTACTTTATGTTTGGTTTCATGGCAACGTTTTAAATTATATTCTTTGTTAACAGCAATTGTCTCATTGCAAATGAGACAAACAGGTTTTTCATGATGTTGAATAAAAAAGAAAAGCTCAGTCCAGTTATCTTTAAAAACACGCTTCTTGTAATTGACTTTTCTATGCTTGCTCATTTTATTTCAATACAAATGAAGAATGTAACATTGTAAAGCAAGTGTCAAAGTTCATAGAATAAGAGCGATTCACATGAAAATCATGTACTTCAACTGTTTCTCAATAATATATCTGAGCGGTAGACATTGTTTTTAATAACCGGTGAATAATAAATTCAAAGCGAGAAATGATTGTAGTTGCACATTGTATAACAGGACAGACATACAAACAGACTAATTATGTAATCATTCTATAATAGTATAATTAGTCTGATTGTATGTCTGTCCTTTTATGCAATTTGCAACCACAGTTACTACGACATTAGGCTGTTAAGACTAGCAGTCCAGAAAAATTCACTTCCTAGACCGGATATGGCCTGTGAGCCATAGGTTGCCAACCATTGATATAAACTATAACATATATGATGTCCTTTTTTTCAAAATTTTACCATGACCAAAGATAGGTTCTGCCACCGCCACCACGCAGTACATGATCAATAACCACATTTAATCTGGATTGCATCATTGCTTTGCATATTACATGACAATGTGTCCATAAACATACTGTTTTCGATTTAACTTGTAAAGTGCTAGTACTAAATTCTCTTGTGGGAAAACAATCAAAAAACACTCTAACCCACAAATTCAAAGGTACATATTGATGTATTTCTGCAATTATTCTATCAAACACATTTGTCAATATGGAAATCAACCTATTCATTGTCACACGTGAAGAACCCAAATCCACATTTGATGTACAAACATGAGAAGTCACTCTCAACCTCTCGTTATAAACACTTCAAACAAAAGTCAATCTATTTAACAAATCAATGTTATGATCATCATTGAATAAACTCACTATTCTAGCCACTTCGGCATCGGTAAAATGCAAAGGTCTTGCATCACGTTGACATTCTTAAAATCTCTGACTCATAATCCAACTGTATTTGTTCCAATTTCGATCCAATCACACAACTCAAGCACCTTCAAAAAAATATTATAACAGTATTTTATCACACATATATCCACACACAAAAAACATATTTGATCACATACCTATCAACCCATCGATGAATTCTCATGAAGAATCGCCCTATAAGATAGCAAAAACAATGTATGGGCATTTCACTTTCTTCTGATGGTCCATCACACACATCATTTCCAGTCAACTAGAATTCTTCAAACTCTACATCAAAGTAATTTATTCATGTCATTAATACAACCAATAAAAAAATGTAAATATGTAATTTCACATCTCACCCTGTATTTGAAATTTAATATCATTTGCTTTAATCAAAATCCGACAGTTGCAATGCATATTAGTAAGGTAGGATATATATATATATGGTGGGGGGAGCCGACCCCAGTTTTGTGGGTTCTGATTGGCTGAGAGGATGTATTTTACCCTTCTATGGGTATGGAGAAGTGGTGTCGTGTTGCAGGATTCTGGGGAATGACCTGAAATTAGGTGTGGTCCAATATGGCGACGGTGCTCGGTAGGGGATGACATCACAGTGGGAATGGGTGAAGTCATCGCCTCTTGAGCAGGGTCTCCATGGTTGCAGGGTTGTTGTTCGGTTCTGGTCATTGGTCGTCGTCATGGTTTGGCGGTGACCTGTTGTGGGAGAAGAGGAGAAGTCTGGTGAGTAGATGAAGGATTTGAAGAAGCTGAGTCAGCATTACTATAGCTTTTCAAAGCCCTCCGTAGTATTAGAAGCGATGGTGGTATATATACTCGTCGTGAGCAGGTGAAGTAAAAATTGTGGGATTTTTTGGGCGGTTGTGTGCATGCACAGAAATGTGTGCGCACGTGTGCATGTTGTTCCCATCATTTTTAAGTTAGGTTTATGATTTGGTTGATAAATATCAAGTCGATTTTTTAAGGTTGGTTGAATTGATCAGCTGTGGGGCTAGAAGGGAACTTGAATGTAACTTGATTATGAGTCCAAGTGGTTGGCAGAGAGGTGGATCATTTAACGCAGTCGTGCTTTGGTGAAAGTCGTCAAACATGATTGGAAAGGAGAATGGTGAAATGAGGCGACTGAAGTCAATGAGGCTGGGAGTGCAAGTTGATTAATTCATTTGATGAAGAGATTTTTAATTATTTTTATCCCACAATATTTGAAATTTTTTGAGAAAAAGTATAAATATTTATTTGATTTTTTTTTGATGATTGGTAGGCAAGAGTCAAAGAAGATCGCACGCATATGCCGATCACAAACAAGCCAGTTCAAAAGCCTTCCTGCACAAACGTACCATACAAAATGAAGAGAAAGCAAACAAACACAAACGACAGGAGATGGACTTTTGACTCTCCTTTTTTATGAAAAAATTTGGTGGAATCCCACATTTTTAAAAAAGTTTTATAAATTTAAGTATAAATATTGACATGATTTTTTGGGTGATGGGATAGCTTGTCAGACTTACAGGAGAGGGTGGTGGGTGGGTGTCTGGGTAAAACTGCTGAAAAGCTACCAAGAGATGGGAAAGGAAGAAAAGAAAAGTTTCTGATAAGGAAGCTAAGTTAAGTTAAAAACAGAGAGAGAAAGACATTTGATGGTAAAGAACAACTGAGAGTAAGAATCGGGAAGAAGTGGAAATCAACTATGATAGGATGTAGAGAAGATTAAGTTGTCAAAAGAGGCCAAAGAGAAAGAAAAGGAGAGGGAGAGGGAGAGAGAGAGAGAGAGAGAGAGAGAGAGAGAGAGAGAGAGAGAGATTACAAGAATTCAGATGTGGAATGGATTATGGGGTAAAGAGACAGACATATACACGCACAATTAAGTGTCTGACAATCTATCTTTTATTGGTGAATAAATATATATATTTGTATTTAATCATAAATGTAATTAAATTCAGTTTCTCTTTGTTTTTTCTTACTTAAATAAAAACAATTAGTACTTTTGCATAATGTTTTTAACCATGTGATGTCTTCAATTAGTTCGGCTTTCTTGATTACTTGTATGTATAGAGGTCCGTGATTTTTTGTCTTGTTGTTCAACTCAATGTTGCATAATATTCGCTTGAGTTGTACTTCGTCGTTGATTTTCTTCTTAAGTTTTTGCTGTTTGTTGTTGTATTCATGAATGAATATGGATTGGACGAAGTTTCTTATTGCTGTTGGTCCTTTGATTTGGTAGTACTGGATAGAATACGGTGAAACTGTATGGTAATCTTCCATTTTTCAAAAGATGCTTGAGATGCGGAGATGTTACTTCTTCGACCATTAGTGTGAAAAGAGGAAGTTTTGAGGTTTGACGGAAATGGATATAGACGAGTGGGAGACTGGTAAACTTCAACCAATGGTGTGAAAGAGGAAGTTTTTTTGAGTTTTTTACTGGAAACTGATACTAGATTGTTTGATGATGAGTGGGAGATTGGAAACCGGATAATTTTTTTTTTATTTTTTAGAAAACAAAATGTGCAATGAATTTATGAGCATCCCATAATTATATATTATGAAATATTTTTATAGTATAAATATTTTTTGATATATTTTCATCAGAGGGTAATTATCAATGTGCAGGTATCTGAGCTGTGAATGCGGAGAATGGATCGGAAAGATGGCCGGGAAAATGGGATATTGAGATTGAGAGTGAAGAATGTGTGGAAGAGCTGGAAAAAATAAAAAAAAAGTTAGCAGTATGAATTCTGGGAATATGTCAAGAACAGAGCTGATATTGAGAGTGGGGAATGTGTGGATGTGGCAGTTGAAAAAATGGGAAGAGAGAGTGGGCATAAGGAGGAGAGCTGTTTGTGAACAGGGATAGGATGGGTATTGAAACACGATATGGGAAATCAACCATCAACAGCAATATCAAAGCTGCTGGGAAGAGGAAATACAGTGGAGAGCGGGTGCTAAATATACACGTCAACAGCAAAATATTCAAAAAAATTGAAGATTTCCTCCTAAATTCGTGAAGGATGCCAGTATGACAGTGTGTGTTGAATGTGGTTGAAATTAATACATTGATAATTATCCTTTTGGATAAAAAAAAAAAAAAAAAGACAAATTTTTTGGGTTTTTTTGTGACATTGAATATGGGATTTTTGCGCATCCCATAATTTTATAATATTCGATAATATTATAGTATAAATATTTTTTTGCAATTATTGTGTGATGGGATGGTTATCAGTGTGTGGGAATGGGGAAAATGATGCACAAACAAAGCAGTAGGGAAGAGTGGGTAGTTTTGTGCATGCCTGACTTAGATATAGACACGACATCCAACTGAAAAAAAAAACAATGAAAGAGATTGTAAAACGCTGTTCCCAACACTCCAAGTTCTGCTTCCCGACGGTGTAGTAATCCTGGAGTGTGAAGCGAACATGGTGCATATAAGTTCAGTGACCGAATGGAGAATGGAGAAGCGAATGATGATCAGGGAAAAGACTACAAATCATGTGATGTGATTATTAAGTGTACCAAGAAAGATAGGGGAATTGAATTGAAGTAAGGCTGCAGAAATTGTGAAGAGGGCTGGAATGAGCACACTGATAATTATCTTTTCAAATGCGCATCCCATAATTTCTTAATACGAGATAATCTTATAGGATAAATAATTTTTTGGTATTATTTATTGTTGGGATAAGTTATCAGTGTACATGAGTGGGGAAATTGAGAAGAAGCTGAGAGACATATAAACTGGGGTTGGAATTAGGATATAAAAATCTGGAAGGAGAGAAACTTATAGTAAAATGCAACTGGGAGTGTGGTAAATAGAAAAGTAAGACAGAATTAGATTGAAAAAAATTGATCAGAAGAGAACACTGGTAAAAAAAGTAAGTGTGCAAGTAATGGGTAGTGGAAAGACAGAGTATACTGATGATTATCTTTTTTTTAAAAATAAAGATATGAATTGAGTTTTGTTTGTTTGTTTGTTTGTTTGCTCAATGTTCTTTGTACAGTTCAATTTGCATCGCTTGTATTATGTTTGTATCTCTCTATCTTTATTGTATTTGGGTTGTGTAAATTATTTATAATATTTAGATATATGAATGATGTTTATTATGGTATTTTTCATGCACACGCATCCCGTAATTATATTTTATCAAATATAATTTGATGATAAATATTTTTTGAATTATTTTGTGTGTTGGTAGGTTATCAGGCTTCCCATGCTTGGACAACAAGTTGAGGAGGAAAAAAGGTTTGGGAGGAGGAATTGGGACATTTGAGGTAGCATGGTCAGATCCCAAAGAAAGGAACATGAATTTGAAGTAAAATTGCTGTGGTGGCATTTGTGACTTCTGGAGAAGATGAGAAACGAGAAAGGTTTAGAAATTCAAATGGTGGGTAAACAGGAGGGAAAGTCTGATGACCTATTTTTTTTTTTTTAAATAAAAAAAAGATTGATACAACAAGTGATCTATTTAAGTTTTTTTTAGTGTTTTCTTTCGATATTTGGTTTGTAAGTGACTTGTTGATTGTAGCATGGTCAACCTGTTGTATCATATTGTGATACAATATGTTTTAGGTTAAATATTTAATCTTGTCTTGTATTTTTGTTTTAGACGTTGTGGGATTTCTGTGCATGTCATATTATAACCATAATATTAATTTAATATTTGTGAGGACTGTTATAAATATTTATTTGATTTTTTTACAAAATGACGACCACTGCTTGTACAAAACACCATAGGACTTGATATGCTTGTAAACATCACACGACTGATGATAAATTGCTCTGAAAGTAAAACATATGCTGCAGGCTTTGACTGATTCTTGACCACCGGTTGTGTTACATATACGAGAGCTGTGTGAGAGTAAATTTAGGATTTGTGAACATAGTTCTAGGTATATGATTGATAACTAACAAGTATATCAGCTGACCACAAACAAACTGATGGAAGTGGGGCGGTGACCTTTTCTCCCACATTTTTGATTTCAATCTTTTTTATTGATATAAATATTTTATTCACATATGATGTGACTGGGGATGTGATATCAGCTGAAAGAACGTTAATTCACCACGTCCTCATACTCTAACTCATTAACATAGCCGACAAACCAACGTCGTCTCAATCTCACGACCACACACCTTCTGATTCCACACCAAGAGATTGATGCACAGGAATTCAACAGTGAATCTGGTAAATCAAACAATAAACGACTGGCTCTATAGCCAGACACTGTTACACAATTATAACACCATGGTTGCTGTAGAACGGACACCGGTACATATAGAGATACATTGTCATTCCGTATGCACATACAGAAGTTTATGAGTGACATGTAGACCATACTTACACACATGCTCACCTAACATTTACAGTTGAAATCAATCCTTTTGCAGATGAGAATCAGGTGAAATGGATGCGTGTAGGTGTTTTTGTTGTTGTGATTATGATTTAAGAAATGTTGTTAAAATGATGAAAAGATGGAATTTTGAATCTTTTAAAGAAATGGATTCTGTGATACATAATTATATTTGGCTTGGTAGTAAAGAGAGATGAGTTTGGAATTATATAAAATTTAATCCTCAAAGGGATGAATTTATTTAATGGATAAATTTAGAATTGAAAAAGTAAAATTAATATGATTAAAGTGAAAATAGAAAATGGAAAAGATTTGGTAAAAAAAAAAGAAAAAAGAAAACAAGGAGGATATATATCATCACTGAAATTGGCAACAGCAGCTCTTTTGCCTGCGACAGCTCCAGTTACAATACCTTTGGCAATGTTTGCAGGTCCTCATATTTATCAGGGATATAAAGCAAGAACTTTGAGTCGCTATCATGCAAAGAAAGCCTATTTTAAAAATCAATATCAAAATATAAAACATAATTTGAAAAAAACTCAAAATCAATTGGGAAATATTAAAATTCAATTTAAATCAAGCTAATCAAAAAGGAGGATTTTCAGATGCATTTAGAAAATGTGTGAGATTTAGAAAAAAACCTTGGGATGATTTTACTCCATAAATTAAAATGTGTAAAAAAAATAAAAAAAGAAAATGTAAATTTCAACAAGGAAAAGGAATATTACAAGATTGGCACTATGCTATTAATCCTGGTCCATTTTCTCCCCTGATACAACGTTTACCATTTTTACAAAGAGGATTTGGTATATGGAAAAAATATCAAAAAGGAAGAGGAATTGGAGGAGTCATTAATGCTATGAATTGGTTACCTTGTAATGTTCCCAGTTTAAATAAGAAACATACAAAAAGGTTGTGTGCAAGAAAAAATCAAAAAGGTGGATTTTTTGGACCTGTAATGAAGGCTATGATTATTGATGCACCAAAATTTGTGACAAGAGGAATGGGAGTAAAAGTTTGAAAAAAAATGGGTAAATTGTCAAGAACAAGAAGGAGAAGAAAGAGAAAAAATGTAAAACAAAAAAAAAAAAAGGAGGAGCATATGGAATGTATCATAAAAAAGGAACACATTGGGCAGATAAACCTTGTAGTATTATGTGATTATTTTATTAATAAAAAAAAAAAATATTATAAAAATATTATAAAAATATACTAAAAAATTCTCATTTGTGGGACATTACTAAAGGATTAATTAAGTTTGCTCCTGTATTATTAAAAAAATTAGAAGATATATTCCAAAACCGGCAAAATATATTAAAAATTACAGATATTCTGGTATTTATCATCCATGTGGAACAACTTCTAGAAGATGGGCAATGATACGAAGACAAAGAGCAGCTGATTCTGTAAGACATATGTTAAGATTTTTTTGGGTTGATATGAGAAGGAAATTGGATGAAATCAGACAAAAGAGAGGATGGAAATTACCTGGAAGGTTGAAGTATTTTGCTGTGAAGAAGAAAAAATAAAAGGGGTGTGTGATGTACCAAATGCTCCCTGTAGTACTATGGAACATGACAATAATAGAGTAATACCGATAAACTATAAATGGTATAAATAAAGTACTTGAGTTCAAAATAGATCTTATTCCATACATGGTGTAAACAAAATACTTGTAAAATTATGAAGATAATTTCCTATTTATACTGTAAATGGTATAAACAAAGTACTTGTGATTTTGAAAAAATAGTTTTGTTATTAAAAAATAAAAGATTTTGATTGGTTTGTTTTGTTTTAATCTTACTATAAAATAAGAAAGAACATTTTAACTCGTTATCTGAGTCTTTGGCTGGGTAGTTCCTTTGCAAATGGCATTACCAGAAAATAAAGAAATACCTACAGTTGTTGTTGATGATGATGAGGAAGAGCGAATGATAACTGGTATTGAAGACAATGAGAAGAAATCGGTAAAAATTTTTTTGATAATTTCAGTATGAAGAGTTGTGTGGTCGAAGAGATTGCATGACTCTTTTGTACTGAAATTTTCTGACGAAATTTTTACAGAGTTCATCAGAAGAAGAATTTTTGCAATCGATAGATGTCCAAGTTGAAGATGTTTTCAAACCACAAGAAAACCAAAAGAGTCAGTATGTAATATTTTATATGTTTTGGTTTTTACTTTTGGTTGATGGTGTGCTTTATTTTTTTCTTTTTTTGTAAGAAATGAAGGTAATAAGGATTGGCAATTTACAAGTGAGGTAAAAAGACAAAGTAAGATTTTTTATTTTTTTATGTATTTTTTATAAAATAAAAATTTTTTATTTTTTAGAATGATCAACAAAAAATTTGTGCTGTGGATTGCTTATATCATAAATCATTCTGCATACATCAAGCTCGAATGGAAAGAGTTCGTCAGCAAGTAGTTACTCTTTCTTTTGATGAATTTCAAAAATTGTATAGTGGTACCTACTTACGAATCGAATATGCAGTTAATATAATTGGGATGACAGAGGTCTCGTTATGTATATTTAACGAACAAAGTCGTGATTATTTCTATGTTAATGTCCGATTACAACAAGTTTTTTGGTCCGTAAAAAATATATGTGGTCAATTTCGTTTTATAGATCGTGAAAACAAGAGAATTGGTTTACTACAACTGGCTTTATGTTATTGTACTTAATTTTTTTAGATAGGGAGAAATTCTTACATTTTTATTTGTGAATTAAAAGTGGTAAAGAAATTGTGAAGTATTTGGAAAATAATGAGCTGGAGGAAAATGAAGATTTCAAGATGTTACATCAATTGATCATGGTGGAAGATGATGGAATAGTGTTAGGATTTGCTTCATTTAAACAGCAAATATCGAAAGACAGAGTATATATATTCATGAAAGAAATATTGAATTTATTCTGTGATTGTGATTCTTTGATGTGTGAGGGTTTGTATGATTTTGAAAATTGTAAAAGAAAATTTCAGTACAATTTCAATCATAAGGAATTATATATATTTAAATACTAAATCAGAAATAAATTTTTTTTTTAAAAAATGTCTGGACAAAAGAAATTATTTTATAAAAGGAAAAAAATTACGTATAAAGATGTTGGCAACACTAAACCACCACCAACTTGATATGAAAATGTGACACCAATTTTGTCAAGTGGTAGTACAGGTGCT
Source organism: Heliopora coerulea (assembly GCA_030142905.1). NCBI lineage: Eukaryota > Metazoa > Cnidaria > Anthozoa > Scleralcyonacea > Helioporidae > Heliopora > Heliopora coerulea. The sequence goes on along the minus strand of JASJOG010000153.1, from coordinate 128,983 downwards.
ACTCTTAGATTGAAAGGGTATTTTTGTAAAAGAAGACTTTGGGATGATGGTGGATTGGATTTTTTTTATTTCGATCAAGGTGAAACTTACAGTGGTCAAACATATAATGGTGAAGTGATAAAACCCGAAATTTTTACCGCAGCTCATTCTGATATTGGAAAAAACGAATTCTGGAAAAATTAAAAATTGAAGTGAAAGATCATTTGCTTTATAATCCATCAAGACAATTCGTTCGATTTAATTTGTTCAAAATTGATCATCAAAAATATAATAAGTCAAGGAGATGGGAAAGTTGGACCAAAGATATAAGATTGGAAGAAAATATAACTGATCATATTACCACCAAATTTCATGAAAGATCTATTGAATTCGATGATTTGAATTTTAAGCTTAATGCATATGAAAATTTGGTTATCTTACCTGATTTTTATAACTCAACAAAATTCGGATGGATATTATAAAAATGCAAAAGATAAATTTGTTATGTTGTGTTCAGAACCTTATGCTTTGTTCACTGTGTCAGGAACTTATAAGTTTTCATTTTGAAATTTCTATATATTTTTTTGAATAAAAAAATGAAAAAAAAAAAGGATTTCAAAATTGAATTAGTAATAGATTACAAAGAAGATGATGTAGAAATCAGAAAGGTCGTGGTGTTGGTATGGGAGTGTTGGGACTAGCTTTGGCCCCACAACTTTTAGACAGTGTTTCGAAAGTTTTATAAAAGGATCATTTTAAAATTTTTAAAAAAAAAAAAATGCAAAAATTAATTCGACATCAACATGGAAAAAGACATGGAAAAAGACAAAGAGGGGGGTTATATATCCCAGTGAAAAAATTCGGAAAAAAACGTTATAAAAGACAAAAAGGTGGTATAGCTCCTTTGATGGCCGCTGGATTGGGTGCTATGGGATTACCAACGTTAAAGGGTATTCTTGGATTATAATGCCGATTTTTTTTCCCATTATGAAATTTGAAGGCAAATTGGAAAATGAGAATACTTTATATAAAGTTGTAACGAAACGTGTAAATAGAGTAATGCTAGTTATAAATAAAAATGATTAACAGGAAATTGAACACTAGGGAACAATGATTGACACTAATGAAAATGTAACTATATATTATAACAGATGTGAAATAAAAGGCAGTTGAACTCTGGGCGTGAGACAGAGTGTTATAGTGAAAAGCTCGGGCTCGCTACATAATTTGGTGGCAGCCAAGGGGATAGAAAATACTGAGACATTTAAGTGAATTGAAGATGATGTCCATCTTCCCGGGAAAATTTGATGGCAGCTCAGATTTGGCTATATGGCTGCGTGAATTCGATGCATGCTCGCTGGCAAATGACTGGAAAGAAGAGGACAAGATAAAGAAATTACCTGCTTTCCTCCGTGGTCCAGCAGCCAGTCATTTTCATGCAATACCTGCGGACGACAGAAAAACCTATAAAGACGTGGCTAAAATGCTCATCAGTGCCATGTGCCCCACAGCTCAACGCGAGAATTTTTACTCAGAGTTTGAAGCAAGAATGCTACGACCGGGAGAGGATCCAGCCGTCTATAAGTGGGACTTGGAACAAATATTGCTCAAAGCTGACCCACTTCTCGATGATCAAGCCAAAGAAGTCCTTATTGTGCGTCAATTTATGAGAGGTCTTCCGAGAAACATAAAGATAAAGCTCCTCGAAAGTGATCCGACACCAACATTAGCCAACATGATCGCCTTTGTGCAACGGTATTGTGCGGTTCAAGGACAAGTTGGGTCCAAAAATTATTGTGAGGTTGCTCAAACATCCGTGTCTCCTGAAGATAAGAAATTTGACGAACTGGTCGCCATGGTCAACGTAATCGCCTGTAAGCAACAGAAACTAGAGGAGTGTTTGACAGCCGCAGTAAATCGGAACGCAGGTCAGCAAAAGAGAAACAACCCCCACGCCATACCTGGGAGAAGAAATAGGCCACCCATTGTATGCTACAACTGTCGACAGCCTGGGCATCTTGCTAGAGACTGTGGACAAGAGAACAGTAAGCCTATTCAATGTTTTTTATGTGAGGGATATGGGCACATATCTCGAGATTGTGCGAATAATTTAAACGGGCAAGGGGCGGTCTCGACAGAGAGAAGATTGACCGCCCCAACACACTAAATGTCTCAAATAACCAAATTCCGACCCATCCATTTGTCTCCTGTCTTATTGAGGGAATAGAAGTACACGCCCTAGTCGACACGGGATCTATGCGATCCTTTATTAACCACGACGTTTATACTATAATGGACTTTGATTCTGTAAGAATTGATAAATCGGATGTAGAAAAATGCCGCTCCATCACGGGGGGCTCATTAGATATTTTAGGACGGATCAAAGGAAATGTCAAATTCCCCTCTACTAAACGTACGTATGAATTTAATTTTCTTATCAGTAGTAATATCCAATACGACTGTGTTCTGGGATGGGATTTCTTAGTCGCAAATAAGTTAGATTTAAGATGGGAAAACTCGCACGGGAATAGTTTGTACACCCTAGTGGGTCCGCATGGGAAAACTCGCGTTTGTGCCAAACAACTGTCACTTGATGTTAAATTTACTGGTGTTGTTGACGTCGACCAGGTGCATACAGCAGCCCCTGATGTCCCCGAGTTTGGGAGTGAAAGGGAATCAACTTTACTCTTGGAATCACGTATAAAATCGCCCTCTTTTGTTAGTCTTGCTAACGATGTTATAATTCCAGGTAGAACAGAAGTTGTGCTAGAAGGCAGGCTAGAAAAGAAAGTTGCATGTCAAACAGGTATAATATCGTCCAGACCAGAGTTAGATCAGTTACACATTCATGTCGCAAATATCGTTGTCAGCCCTAAAGGTAGACAAGTTCCAGTAAGGGTATTGAACAGCTCGGAAGAACCCATAGAATTAATGGAGGGCAAGAAAATAGCTAGTTTTGAACAGTTGACAGAAATACGGTCTAAAAAAGCGGACTCTGTTCAGGGCGACAGCGACAACTTCGCATGTGGAGCAGTTGCTTCAGCCTCATTTAAGTCGCAAGTCGAAGAGGCTATTAGTTCACATCTTAACGAAAAAGACAAACGCAAGTTAACGGCTTTATTAGATGATTTCTCAGACGTCTTTAATGATGAAATAACCGAGTGTACGATAACTAAGCATAAGATCAACACGGGGAATGCAATACCGATTAAGCAATGCCCACGCCGGTTACCATATGCGCATCACGATGAAGCGGAACGCCAAACTAAGAAAATGCTTGAGCAAGGTGTTATTAGGCATAGCATAAGTCCGTGGTCAAGCCCTATTGTTTTGGTTTATAAAAAATCCGGGGAACTTAGATTTTGTGTCGACTACAGAAAAATAAACCAAATTACCCGCAATGACGCACACCCATTGCCAAGAATTTCGGACCTTTTAGATTCGGTTAAAGACGCCACATATTTCTCGACATTGGATCTGCGTAACGGATATTGGCAAATAGCGGTTGAACCTGACGACTGCCAAAAAACAGCTTTTGCCACACAGAGTGCCTTGTACGAATTCACCAGAATGCCTTTCGGTTTGAAAACTGCCCCGGCCACATTTCAAAGAGCTATGGAAATTGCGTTAGCAGGGTTGACTTTTGAAACCTGTTTGTGCTATTTGGATGACGTGATAATTTTTGGTCGAGACATAGAAGAGCATAATAACCGACTTCGAATGGTCTTAGAACGTTTTAGAAAATTTAATCTAAAAGTAAAGCTGCCCAAATGCGCATTTGCGGAAAGACAAGTTTGTTACTTAGGACATGTCATTTCACAACGTGGTATTTCGCCAGACCCAGCAAAAATTGATGCGGTAAAAAATATACCACCACCGTGTGACCTAAAACAATTGCGCACCTTCCTCGGTCTAACAAGTTACTATCGCCGGTTTGTATTTCAATACGCAACAGTGGCGGCGCCGTTAACTAAACTGACAACAAAAGAATACCGACATAATTTCAAATGGACGGAGGAATGCGATAAGTCATTTAAACACTTAAAAGAACTGATTTGTAGCGCTCCTGTATTAAGCTATCCTAAGTTTGAACGCGAATTTGTCTTGCAAATGGACGCTTCCGATGTAGGCGTAGGCGCCGTTTTGTCACAATATGATGCGGAAGGTAAAGAACATGTCATCGCTTATGCATCGAAGGCGCTATCGCCCCGAGAGCGCAATTACTCAACGACGGAAAAAGAAGCTTTTGCAATACAATTTGGCACACAACATTTTCGAGTTTATTTAGTAGGCCGGAAATTTACAATTATTAGTGACCATCATGCTCTAAAATGGCTCAATCAAATAGAACCAAAAGGCAGGGTAGCTCGCTGGCTGATGGACCTACAGGAATTTGATTTTGTTGTAAAATACAGGCCTGGCCGTATACATAACAATGCAGACGCTTTGTCGCGACTGTTAGCTGGCCAACAGCAAGGTAACAACAATATGTCAGCAGAAATTTCCGCAGTCACGCTTTGTCCGGATATTAACATAAAAGATGCTCAGGAAAACGATGCTAGTTTAGCAAAATTACGTGAATGGAAATCGAAAGGTTTGAAATGCACCCCAAGACCTGATGGCCTTAATACTCGTGACCCATACCTACATAAACTGCTAAGATATGATCGGATTTTTTTGCGCGACGGTATTTTAGTTCGGGCGTTAGGCAAAAAACAGCATCACCCTCATTACGTTGTCGTGGTGCCAAAGTCTCTAACTAGGAATGTTGTACAAGCTATGCATGATAACCCATTCGCTGGGCATATGGGCATTGCGCGCACTGAAGACCGCATTAGGCAAAGATTTTTTTGGGTAGGCATACGACGCAGTGTACAAGAATATATCAAACAATGCGCTGTTTGTATAAGACGTAAGACTCCCACCGATAGTAATAAAGCCCCTCAACAAACGATCGAAGTAGGTGAACCATTCACTTTTTGGGCTATGGACTATATGGGTCCTTTACCAGAAACATCGCGTGGCAACCGACATATTTTGGTCGCCATGGACCATTTTAGTAAGTGGTGCGAAGCCTTCCCGACCAAAGACCAGGAAGCAACCACTGTAGCAAACATATTGATCAATAAAGTATTCAGTCGCTTCGGACCTCCGATTGTCCTTCATTCCGACCAGGGTGCTAATTTCGAGAGTAACTTGATGCATGAAGTATGTGATTTAATGGGCATAGCAAAGACCAGAACGACGGCTTACCACCCGCAATGCGATGGTCAGGTCGAACGTCAAAATAGAACCCTACAAGACATGTTAGCTGCATTTGCATCAGAACATAGAGACGACTGGGACCTGTGGGTTGATCCTGTAGTTTTTGCGTACAACACCAGTTGTCAAGAGTCAACAGGGTACTCGCCATACGAACTATTATTTGGGCGTGCTCCGCGCATGCCTATAGAACTTGAGTGCGGGATCCCCCTTACCAACCCAAGTACACACTCAGAGTATGCCCGCTCATTTCGAAAAAAAATGCGAAGTGTTCGAAACATTGCCAAACTTAACATAGAGAAGGCTAGGAAGAAACAAAGTAGGCAGAACGACGAGCGTTTAAAGACCTGGAAACCATTTACCATAGGTCAGGCAGTTTGGTTACGGAGACCAAAAACATGGAAGTTTGGGCCAAAGTGGATCGGACCATACGAGATCATGGAAAGGATGGGAGTGAATTACAAGATTAAAAGTAAAGTAGGAAAAATTAGTGTGGTTCACCACGATCATTTAAAGATTAGCCAGATCCCGTTTGGAAAGGGTCAAGTTGTTCCCAAACCCCCGAATCCGGTGACATCCAGGTGGTGCAGAGTGCGCCAGAACGCCGTAATATCAACAATGGTGAAGTTGTTAGGCACATTCAACCCAGGGTTAGGGAAGCACGGTTGCGGCAAAATGTTCGGCCACCTGTTCGTTACGGTTACGACTAAGATGTTTCACCCGGGAAAAAAAAAATAATAAACTGAATGTAAGTTTTCGGGACGAAAACCAATAAAGAGGAGGATAGTGTAACGAAACGTGTAAATAGAGTAATGCTAGTTATAAATAAAAATGATTAACAGGAAATTGAACACTAGGGAACAATGATTGACACTAATGAAAATGTAACTATATATTATAACAGATGTGAAATAAAAGGCAGTTGAACTCTGGGCGTGAGACAGAGTGTTATAGTGAAAAGCTCGGGCTCGCTACAAAGTGATATCGAATTATTATCAAAATGGAATTTGTAAATTGCATTTATGGAATGTTGAAAAAAAACAAATAAGTTTCGTTCATCTTGCAATGTGTAAACATTACACACTTGCCAACGAAACTTACGTTTGAATAATTTACAAAGAGGTTTCATTTCCTGTTTTGATGAATGTGACTGGTTCGAGTGAAGTTTTAATTTTTTTCCGTTAAAAAACATTTATGATTTTGGTTTATGTGTGTCATCTTCTTTTGGTGTTTTTTTGTCATCTGGATGGCTCGAACAAATATGAAATACATACACCAGAGACAACAGTGTGGGATTGGAAAGGGAAAGAATATTGAACAAATGATTGCATATAAAGAACAAAAAGATCATGATTATGAATCAGATGAATCTGACTTGTGTTGCTCGGATGAACAGTTTGATGATATTCATAAAATAATTGAAGAAGAGGAGAACGAGGAGAAGGAAGTAAAGACTTGCAATATAAAAATTTCAGCAATTAATCGGCAAGAAAAACAGATATTTGATTTTAAAATGACAAAAAGAGCATACATTGAAATACGCAAGACGTGAATTGATATATACAAAGTGTCCGATAAATATTGAAGTTGCAGTAAAAAGTGAATTTCATGAAATCAAGTGTATTTGTGATTTGAAACAAGAAGCATATGAAAAGTTAATGGAACTATCTGAAGCATATAAACATTGGAAAAGTCGATATTATTATTTGGATTTAATCAAAACAAGATATTTGACACAAACAATCAATTGTCGGCAGAAAGATCTTCAAGAGAGATCAAGAGTTTTGAAAAAACATCAAAAATATGGAGTCACAAAATAAATACTTGGCAAAAACAAGTGATTTTTTGTTCAAGACCTCCTGTGATAATTTACTTAATCAGATTAACTGTAACAAAAATCAACATGGTGAACTTAATCAACAGGAAAAGATGGTTTTAAATAAGATTACCCATGTGATGGATTGCGAATGTTTTATGTTAGATAGGAGGATATTTTATAGAGAAATAACAGTATGTGATTTAAATAATAGAATTGTGAAAACGTTTCATTTGTATGATTCTTCTTTTCCGAATTTTTCCGAATTAAACTTAAAACAAAAAAAAAAAAACAATATTATATCAATCAACATTACACAGGATGTATTATAGAACATGTGCTACTTTTGATGCCAATCAAACATTGGCACAGTGCTTACAGGAAATTAAAACTTTGTTGGGGACTAAGTGATCTGTTGTAATAGGATATAAAGGTGGGGATTTTGAACGACTTATATGTCATTTGCTTGAGTGTAGTGGTGTTAACATCGAATTTTTAGATTGTCCGAAATTTGAACATCTTATTGTGTTCGTTTTCATGGATGTTATTTTGTGAATAAAGGTGTAATTCATTGTTTCAGAAAAGAAGTGATATTATTTTCATGTTTTATTTTAAAAAATTGTTATCAAGATTTTCATGATTTGATATTAAAATATGGATGTTGTTAATAAAATTTGATAAAAAATAAAAAAAAGATTAGTGACTGTAGTTTTTTCTTTTTAGAATGCCTGATTTTTATAAAAAAACATCTTTTAAACATCAACAAGAAGTAGTAAGATATTCAGACAGAAAAAGCATATTTATATGCAACGATGTGTTTAGCAAAAGATCTCTTTTGTTTCGAACAAATCCTACTTGTAAGAAACAACGAGATAAATTTCTATATTCTTGTGGTATTTCATTAAGTAATAATGATTTGTCAATACTTTCTACCAAACCGCAAGATGATAACGCAGTGTTTATCATTGTTACTCAATCGGATAAGGGGAAGCGTTTGGTGTTGAAAACCGATCCTCAATATGGTTCTTTGACCTTGGTTCAGCAAAAAAAAGTTGAAGTGATTCCAGATACTGAACCTGAATTTGATCCTGATGCTGAATTGGTAGAATTTGAAGAAGAACAAGAGAAAGATCACGGGTGTTATGAAGATGAACGATATAATTCTCTTTCATTTCGTAAAAATGATGACTTGTGTACAATAGTTAAATATTTATGTAATTATATTAAAAAATTATTGAGTGCCAATGTCATTGCTACTATTATGGAAGAAGAAGGAAATGAAGAAAAAAAAAGCAGGAAAAGAAGCAGAAAATCCAAAGCAAGCAATTCGAAACCTAAACGTGTGAAAAGGATACCAGAAATTGAAGAAGAAAGTGAAGGTACTTTAATGTTGCCTACGTCTTCTTCTCCTGAAATGAAATCAACAGTAATGCCAACTCCATTGAATTCACCTTATATGCCAATGATGAGTCAAGATGAACAATATGATGAAAATAAATTTGATAAAGCTTATGTTCTTCATCATTTAAATTTTTTTGCTCGTTTATTTCAATTAAAAAATCAATATCAAATTTATGTTGACCAAGGACAAAATATTGAATATATGGACATTTTGAATGAGAATTGGGAACATTTTGAATTGATCGACCCCAATGTTTCATTCAAACTCATAAATAAAAATGTGGATTTGCTTAATGATCTTATGGATTATATTTCTATATCTATAGAACGTGGCTTGATTGATTCTCATCGAATGTGAAAATTCATAAAAAAATGCCTAATTGAAAGAAAATTAATGACAATGAACTTGCAAAGAAAATAGCAAGATTGAGAAAAGATGATAACAAAAAAATATCCAAAAATGTATTATTGGATTACAGATTATTTGACAATGTAAAAAGAAAATATGAAAGATTGAAAACTGAAGCTGTAAATATAAATTATCAATGGCAAGCAGATGTAGCTTTTATGAGGGATATTAAAGGATATAATTATCAATTACAATATTGGTTGGTTGTGATTGATGTTGATGCGAAATAAAAGTTCTCGACTCGTAATGAAAAAATTTGACGAAATTTTAATGAACCTAATGTGACAATTCCAAAGAAAATTCAAACAGATGGAGGCGAATTTGAAGGTGTTAAAAAAGGTTTAAGTGTTAAATATAATTTTGTTGTGTTTCATACTTTTAATCGTGAAATGAAAGCAAGTATGGTAGAAAGAGTTATTCAAACTTTAAAATTAATGGTTCGACAAACCATCAGAGTGACTCAAAATAAAACCTACGTACGAGCGATGAAAATTATTGTTGATGTTTATAACACTTCACCACATAGAAGTCTTGGAGGACTGAGCCCAAAAGACATGTATGAAGGAAAAAATAAGCGAATTTTACGAGATTTTCAATATAAATCTCATTTTGAAATTCCAAAATTGACTAAAGTTGTGTATCGTGTTGGTGACAGAGTGTGTGTGGCATTATTGTGAAAAACTTTTGAAAAATCGAGTTTACAACGCTGGGGACACGAGATCTTTTTTATACATAAAGTTTTTGCCACTAATCAGATCACATATCAACTTGTTGATCAAAATAAAGAAGTGTTGACTGGTCGATTTTACAAAGAAGAATTACAATGAATATGAGGAATTTTCAAATTGGTAGTAATCAATTTAACCCCATGCATGAAAATCATATAAATGATTTTCAGATGGCTTTGAACATACCTATCGATTGTCATAATGGTGAAACTTTTATAAAAGTCAATCAAATGCAATATCCGCAATCCATTCCAAATATTGATAAAAATGATACTTGTTGGTTTTCTTTAGATATTGAATTTAATGATTTTTTACTAAATTCATCAAAACAAGCAATATCTTCTATACTATTGCTTTCTATTTCCAAACAATTTATTTCTCATGGGATTTATGAAATTGAAGATCTATGTGATATAATGAATGAAACATTGGATCAATTTGACATTAATGTAAAATTGGGGAAAGATAATATAATTCTTATTGATTATTCTTTTTATTATGAATATTGGTGTAATAAAAAAAAAAGTACAACAGGGAAAGCACAAGATGGAGGTACCTTGAACACTTGTTGTTTAATCACCACTTCATGGAGCAAAAAGAGAAAGAATGCTGGGATGAAAATTACTCTAAATTTATCCAAAAAACTTTCGTACATGCTTGGGTTTTATGAAGAAACGTATATTTTCGAACAAAAAGGAGGTGGTAAATCGAGTGATTATTATGCATTTTTTAAAAAAGCCGATATCATGCCTGATAAAAGTGATGGACGAAATTTCATGTATGTGATTTGCGATGAAATTGAACTGGTTACCTTTGGATTTGAGTCTCAAAAGATTTTAATGGTTGTTCTGATTGATCATAGTAATCAAGGGAGTAGTGACTTTATTAATTATTCTCCACCCAATCATTTAAGAAAAATGTCACCAGGTTTTCACAGACAAATATCAATACGCGTTGAAAACGGACAAAAAGAATTGATTCCGTTTGATTTTGGAAAAATAACGTTTGATATAGAAATTTTAAAAAATGTTTAAATTAATTTTACAAGAAAAAAATTAACAAATGGAAATTGATTCTTACGAGATTTCAACTGGATTTTTAAAAAATGAAATATTCCGTGGAAAAGTTTATGCAAAATTAAAAGATGTACAATTAGACAATGTGCAAGATTCTTTTATGTTATATTATTCAAGAAAAATCGATTTTTCAAATATTTTATTAAATGCAAGCAAGACCGAATCAAACAGTATTACTTTAACTAATAAAAAAGGGAGTAATATTAGTGAAGACATAACAGCAATTCAACATATTTTAATGAAAAAACGATTTCTTTGTTCTGTTGATGAACATTACATCGTTGAAAGTATTAAAAAGACTGGAAAAATCAAAATCCCACCATTTTTGGTTGTAAGCGACGAAGTGGCAAGTAAAACAATTCAATTTGAAATCATTTATAATGTTTATCATCAAGTGAAAAATAGTGAAAAATTTTCATTCATTTTTGATTTATATTTTGAAAACACAAAATAAAATGGATGTAAATGATTATTTGCAATTATTATTGGGACATGGATTGATAAGAAAATATGGAAATTCCGATTTGTGTACCGTAAATCCAAAAAAAAAGTGCAAATGTGGATTTGGAGCAAGACAGTAATGAAGAAATTTATCGACAATATACAGATGCACCCTCTAATTACTTACCTAGTCATTATGTTTTACCGCCATCACAGCAACAACAACAAAGATGGGTACATTCTGATCAATTAGAATATAATCACCAAATCGAAAAATGAAATTCCAATAAATTAAATAAATCTTATTAAAAAAAATGCCTGATATAACGGGATTATTGCCTGGACACATTTCACAAGCTTATGGAGAACAAGTTCCTCAAAATAAAATTTCAAAAAAAAATATCGATGATAAGTCAAAAAGTGGCTCCTTTGAAATCTTGTAAATTAAATGCATTTAATCAAGAACCAGTTGACAAAGAAAAACAAACTAAATTATTTCCCGTTCCGATGACGATCTTTGTTGATTTCCCAATCAATTCAACATTTGTGGAAAAATCACAATATTCATGTATAGCAAGCAAAGGGGATACATCAGATTAATTTACATTTAGAAAAACCAAAATGACTGGTGGGCTAATTTATTTGCCTGGTTGTTATTTATCAGCAGATGTAAAACTAAAATGGGGACAAGGTGGCATATCGATTGGAACAATTTATAATTATACATCATACCCATTAAATACGTGGGCTAAACAAATGCAATTGACGATCAATGGTGTTAATATTGGAATAGCCCATAGCTTTAATCAAGAAATGGCTTATTTACATAAATTGCTCATGACAAGTGAGGATACCAAGAAAGATTTAGAAGGTATAACATTAGGGTATCCTGATATGCCGGAACATTTTGATAATTTGGTAGATGGAACTCAAAATGAAAACAAAACAGATGATATAACCAATTTAGGATTAAAAACCAAACGATTAAAATTTTTAGGAAACAGTGAAGTTCATATTATGTTCCTTTGTTATCTGATGGAAATCAATATGTTCCCTCAGCAAACGAATTTAAATTAAGCTGGACAAAAGCATCTCATTCAAAAATTTTCATGGGGACAGAATATAAATGCAATGCTACTGAATCTAGTTTTCACAATACAACTGCAGGAGCTGCTCCTAATTTAGATAATTTGAAAACTCGTTTCAAAAATTTTACTCGGCATCTTGATTATAGAACTCTGAATAATCAATTAAAAGATGCATTAAATTTATTATTGGAAAATAAAAGAGCAATTGTCAAATCCTATGTCACGCAAACGCGAGTTGTGACCAAAGAACATTTATTAACAACCACAACACACTTGGATAGTGATATTTTTAATGGTAGCATTCCTTATAAAGTTTTGGTTTTTGCTTTACACAGAGATAATTTTAATGGGACAGTAGGAACAAATTCCACACGAATACAATGGGAAGGAATAACCGATTTTCAATTTACCATTAATGGAACAGCTGTTGGTCTTTGCATTAAAAATTCTAAACAAGCTTATTGGCATTTGAGAAATGCAATTCACAAAGGAAATGATAAAATGCCCTTTACATACGATCAATATGAATCAGATTTTGGAATCATCGGTGTTGAATTATGTGCAACCAATGATTCCAATCTTAAAGTTTTACCCTTAAAACCGGAAGGAAATTTATCATGTTCCATAACCTTTACACAAAACACAGGCGTAAATATTATTTTATATTATGTGGGATATTTTCCAAATCAATATAATAACCCGCTGGATACGGTGCCGTTTATGACTTATGCTTATTAGAAATAAAATAAAAAATGCCAAAATCTCAAAAAATAATTAAAATTATTAAAAACAATAGAAAAAGAAGACAAGATCTATACCCACCGTTTGCTTGCGGTACTTATTCAATGGAAGTTATTGTAAGAAGACCATTTCTTACTTATTAAGTTTTTTTGAAAAAAATGGAAAATTCATTACAAAGTAAAGTAAAAAAATCAGAAAAAACAAATGATATTGATGAAGATGAAGAAATAGATGAAGAAGAGGAGGAAAATAGTGATGATTATGATTATCAATGGACGAAAAAAATAAAACTAAATGAAAAATATTCGGATCATAATACAGATGATACAGGTGATGTTAATGATGATAATGAAATTAGCAATACATTACTAATCAACATTTTAAATAATTTAATGCAAAATAAAAAAAAAGAAAAACAAGGTTTTCTATCAGATCTTTCAAAATTTTTGGACTGCGATCACGACTAGAGAGGAAAATTCATTCAATCAAAATCAGAATTTTTGCCAAAAATTTGCGAATTATGTGATTCAATTTAAAAAAAAAAAAATATAAATATACCTCTGAAATATTTTGAACGTTGTATTGTGAAAGACTTTGCCAAAAATAATTAAAAAAAACAAACGATGAATTAATAACTTTGATAGAGAATATAACATTTCATCGCATATTGAAAAAAGCAAAAAAATGAGCAAAGAAGTTAAAAAATTACAACTTGTCAACCCAACAAAATTAAATAAAGTTTTGGATTTACTTTCCACCGTTTATGAGCGCAAAGATCTGGAAGACACTTATACAAAACCTGAATTACTGGATATTATTCAAAGTCGAACTCAACTCTCTGAATCAAGAAAAAATAAAGAACCTCATGCAGATGTTGATCAAATTAACTTTTTGAAAATATTGGATAATTATAAAGATAAAATCAAAACAAACTGATGGAGGAGGTGGTAGTGGTGGTGGTGATGATGGTGATGATGATGGTAATGATGGATTACAAGGTCAAGCTACTGCATTATTGGAATATAAAACGTTTGGACAAAAAGAATTACATGAAAAATAAAAAAAAAAAGAAAAATAAAAAAAGATAAAAGTGGGTTTATTAAACTTCCAAGTGGAAAAATTGTGAAAATACTATATGACAATATGATTCATGATTTTGGAAGAAATATTTCAAAAGATGAAATGAACGTTTTACCTGAAGCAAAACAAAATGAAATATTAAAAATATTCAAAGTTTTTAATGTACCAAACTCTAACATTAAAAGTATTTCTCTTCGATCAAAATATAAAGATTTGTATAAAACTTCAGAACCTTCTCCTTCAACATCCAAAAAAGAAAAACAAACAAAGAGAAGAAAAAGAGCATATTTGGAGTGAATTTTTCTTGTTTTGTTAATATGTTTTTAAATACAGATGAAATAAACAACATAGGAAAATCTAACATTTTTTTAAAAAAAATTTTTTTGGGACCTTATCCTGCCAATATGAACCAGTTAAAGCAAAATCATCAAAAAAAAAGAAAAAAATGTGGATGGATATGGAACACCGACAAAGATCATTTACCAGGTCAACATTAGGTTGCCCTTTTAAAAAATAAAAAAATTTTTTTTTTTGACAGTTATGGAAAAACTCCAGAATTTTATCATAATGATTTTTGGAAATTGAAAGGATTTTTTTTTTATTAATATTAATAAAAATTTTCAATTACAATCCAATGTTACAGCAACTTGTGGAGCTTGGAGTTTATTATTTTTATATTATTGTAGCAAATATAATTCATTTCCATTTCATTTATTTTCAACACATAATCATATTAAAAATGAACAAATTTTATTTAATAAAATTCGAAAAATATTCAAATGTGAAATCAATAAACCTGTAATAAAATCATGTACCAAAAACCAATGTTGTAAAAACAAATTTTTATTTCATTAAAAATTTTTTTAAATACATTTTTGTTTTTTTATTTAATTAAATATAATATATTGCTCATCGGGAAATATCCCCATTCTAACTCTTGTATTATCGTAATTTTGTGGATCATTATCAAATACAAGATAATCATAAGATTTTTGATAAGCCTCATCAGTTAGTTTTGCGAAGTATTTTTCTGAAAATTTTCTGTTCATAAAAACAGAAAATAAATTTCTACAATCACCTTTATTATCAAAAACAACTTGATACAAACTATTGCTTCACAATTGACGAAATTTCTCGTTACAAAACATCATATCCTGACAAACAAAAATCAAACTAATATTTTGATGGTGACAATCTTTCATAGCATATTCATTCATTTTGATCAAGTTGTCTTTGTGCCAAGATGCTACAAACATTAAATCATCTAAAATTAACAATACATTTTCTCCATATTTTTCTACAATTTCACGAACACCAGGAATGGTCTGCATGCATTCAATAAATTCAATATTTATTATTTGCCCATTTTCTTTATTTTTCTTGACTTCTTTTTTATATCATCAAAAAGCTTTTGATATTCCGTTACATGCAAATAAACAATTGATTTTGGCATTGGAATAATGAGCTCATCAATATATTTTATCAATTTATAAATCCAAAATGTTTTCCCACATTGACTCAGTCCTACAATATTCATCATAAAAGGATGATGAAATGGAATTGTTTTGCATTTAACCAATTAATTTTTCTCAAGAATATCCAAAAGGTTGAGTAGTAAAATCGTCCAAAACAATTCGTTTATCAAACGTAAAAGAAAACAGTTTTGTCTCGTTGGTCATGTATACTTTTTGTGTCCTTGTTTGGGTAATAACATCAGAATACTTAATTTCAATTTTTTTACCAAAATTTTCAATTAATTTTTTCATCGATTCAAATGTGATTTTTTCTTTCCCTTCTCCTTTTAACGAAAAACCTTTAGCATGCACAATACGCCTACCGAAATTCATAACAAAAGAATAACATTTCGGTCCTGTCAAGCAAAAACTTTCTATCCACTTGCCCTCTTCTAATTCGCTTGTTAATTCACCTAAAAAATTCCCACATTTTAACTTTTTTTCATTATTTTTAACACAATAAATGATCGAATCCGTATCAAAGTATAATACACAATGTTGTAATTCATTTGATTTTTCAAGCAAACATAAACGTGAATAACTCGTAACAAAACATGCCACAATCACATTTCCGTTTTTTAAAGGAGTAATATATGCTTCTTTTGGATGTAAACACAATCGCATACTGTCCTCCGACACACAATCAAAAGTGGTCAGATCGTACCGCTTATCTTGAACCCATTCCATCAGCTCATCATAATCTTTTACAAAAACCACTTTAGTATTTCCTTCATTTTGTGCAAATTTACCCCATAGTGAATTCAATAATGTTTTTGCAACTGTACGCATTCCTTCGTTTCGAATTATTTTTTGCCAATCCAATGAAATTCCTTCATGATCTAAATAAGCATTAATGTATTCATCAACCAGACTCTTTTACGCAACAATTTGCCGGAAAACCTGAAGATACTTGTTTAATTTTTAAAAATGCATTAACATAATCTTGAAAAATTTTTCCTTTCTTTTTATAATCATAAATTTCATAAATTTCTTTAATGACGTAACCAAATTCCAAAGCTTTTTTCAATTCCATACTGGTCCAAGTCTCTTGCAAACACCGCTCTTCTTCATCATAACAACATTTAGAGCATCTTATTTTTACATGAGTTTTACATAATGTAAACAACAATTTTCCATTTGACTGGGTAAGATAGTAAACCTTTCAGAGGCAATACTTTAGAAAAAGTAAACCTTTCAGAGGCAATACTTTACATTTGATCAAACCAAATACAGATTTCACATCATAATCATTGCATTCTTCTCCAACATAAATATCAGGATGATCCAAAGGATAATCGAAAGTTTTTTGCACATAAGGATATAAAGATGTGAAATCATTGTAAAAAATTTTCTCATCTTTCTCGCAATGTTTTTGTAATACAGCAGGACTTGTTCATCCTCCAAACAATGCCGCTCTTGGTTCAAGCGGATAAACGTGAAAAAAATTGGATTTTTTTCGTTCTTTAATTTTTTCTCGCAACAAATTATTCTCATTTATAAATTCGCATTCCCATTGTTCGACTACATTATATCCTAAATTACGTAAATGACCTGACCTCACACACGTTCTATGATTTAATTTACCAAATCGAACAGACAAAACCTCATTATAGATAGAAGCTGAGTAACATTTTAAACAACCATGATAAAAGCAACCGTGAAACTGATAAATAGTATTGGTTGCTTCATCAAATCCATCCACAAAAGCTCCGGCAATTTTTTTCTCTCCTTTGCTCAATTTTGAAAAAATCAAGGTTTATCTTTAGAGACTTGTTGTAACCAAATCAAACCCACAATACTTTGATTGACACGAGATCGATAACTCAAAGACGGTAACACTCCAATAGTCTTTTTTTCGAAGAAAACAAGAACGAAAAACATGCATGGCCAGACTGGCAATAGTCATACATCTTACATCATAAAAAGGAAAAACCGAATTTAGAGTCGCTTCACGAATCAATCGAGAAAATTTAACACAAGCTTTCCTTAAAATCTCCACATCCGTCTGACAATAATAATAAAGCTCATTTTTAAAAACATATAATGTGCCGTTTTGACTAGAATACCATTTTTCAAATTTCTCTTTTGTATTTTCATCCATTCTTTCAACATCAAAATACTTCCGATCGACAATTTCACCCACGTAATTTATATCAGTAAATCGATAAGGATGAAATCCTTTTTCAATGTTACTTCCCAATCCCATACATTTCGGTAATTTTTCAAGTTTCATTTGAAAGAACAAATAACTATCCAAAACATGACAGGATTTATATTCCAATTTCATGATCTTGTTACCCGACATCACAATATTCGGAGAAACCACACCTTATTTTTCCAATAGCCAATTTAAAATAAAAACTGTATCAAAACAAGCACCATTATGAGCTATCCAAACAGAATTTGGCTGATCAAACATAAATTAAAAAAAATCATCCAACATATTATCTCTGCAAAATACAAACTGTCGTTGTCTACCACTTTTCCATTTTCATCTTTTTCAAATTCTTTATTCTCACATTTAAAGCATACCTTTTCCACTACACAATAATATGGTAACAAGCGGTGCGTTATTTCATCTTCTTTTGTTTCAAAATTGAAAAAGATAGGAGTAGATGAAGGATTTTCAACCTTTGTCAATTCAATAGGAGTCATAAAACAAAAATGAGGTTTCTGAATATACCTATTGCATTTTTTTAAAAAAATCTTATTACATTTATGCATTTTGACTTGTTTATAAGAAAACCACTTTCTTTGCACTATCATTTTACATTCATGACAGTACTTAAAAAATTGAAAAGGAGAATACTTTTTATCGAAATCAAAACCCTTATTGCTATAGTGATTTTTAAGACAAATTTTATTCTTAAAATATAAATCACATAATGAGCAAACAACTGACAGTGACAAATCACACGTGCAATCGTGAAAAGTATAACATAAAAAACACATGGAGGGTAAAGTACAAATATGATTCTCATATTGTCGCTTCATACATCGCATACAAATCTTATTCTTACTATTTCCATAAATAAATTTTGAAAAATTCAAAACCAAATCGTAATGATTGTTATTTAACCAAACTCCAACCACATCGTTAGTTAATTGAATCAATCATCCTGTCTCATCTGTCCTTGAATCGTAAACAATTGTGTTATTGTAAGTTAAAGAAAATACGACAAAATCAACATTTTTTGCTTTCAAAAATTTCTTGTACACAATAGGAAAATCAGACCCTGAAATAGCACAAGACATGCGACCTTTCCCAATTTGTTCGTAAAAATCTAGAATCTCCTCTTCATTCAAAACCTCATCAATAGTTTTTTTCCGCATTGTAAGCAATTCCCATCCTTTCGTTTTTTTCAAATAATGTAATCCAATTAACAAACAAACTGCAAAACAAGCATCTTTACATTTTTTTCCCAACTCATCGTAATTAATATTAAACGTTCCTAAACTAAAATCCCTTCCATATTTTCTCAATTCATTTACTCCACCTCTTTTATCTATTCCTTTTCCTAAATTTTTATATAATTTATTCACTTTCGTTTGCTTCATTCGCTTTTTTCCATCATTTTCAATTTTGTTGATAACCACGTTACTTGTCCAACCATTATTAATCGTAATAATTTTATTACTTTGCATATGTTCTGTCAAAGCATTAACTAACATTTCTGATGTTAAGTCTTTCATATTTAACCTTGCAGTGGAAAAAGGTCTCTTGGGAAATTGATCAAAAAATATTCTCACAACAGAGGCATTTTCATCATGTGCAAGATCGATAATTTTTTGAAAAACTTTCTGCAATAATCGCTCCAAATCGATAAAATTCATCTGTTTATGTACTCTCATAAATAAACGAAAATAAGAGTGTCCACGAAAATTATTGTGCGATGTTTCTCCTATCTTTTCAATTGAAAATGTTCTACTTCTAACATCACGAGACACTCATGTATTGCAAAATGTACTCACAATATGCTTGATTTCTTCAGATGAAAATTGTAATTTATTATTGCACCATCAAGAGCATCGGATGAAGAAACCTGCATAGACGGAGAATTAAAAACGCAAATACAATTTAATTTCGCAAAAGTTTTTTTTTCACCAAAACAACTCATTTTTTTTTTTCAATGGCAAAAAATCTAATCAAAATAAAATTTATTTCTTTCAAGATGAAAATCAACAAAAGATAGCACCTCAATTCACATTTTACGATAATGATCCTGATTTATTGTTTACGCCTTGTATGTTCAAAGAATGTTTAGACATTTTTGAAAACATCGAGCAAGAAAAAGAAAAAAAAGAATATTCATATTGTACCTTATACTGCAGAAACTCTATAATTCTGCAAAAACAGAATTAATTATTTGGTGGGTCAAGTACCAAGCGATATAAATACTAAAATTGAAAATATAATGAAAATAATCAGAAACAACTAAAATTATGCAGGCATAAAAACATATCATATTGTTTCACTATAAAAATTTTTTTTTTTTTGAAAAAAAAATGGCTGACGGAGGAGTAAACAAAATTAGATTTCGCAGTAGAAAAGGACAAACAGCATTATATTCAATGAGATGTAAATCACAAATGAAAAGAGGAGATCACTGTAAAAATAGAACAAGAAAATCACCAAAATATTGGATACACTTGGCATCAGAAGATAATATTCGCATAAAACCATCAACTATTCGAAATGCAGGATTAGGTTTATTTGAATATAAAAAACCTATTCCACAAGGTAAAAATATTGGAAAATTTACCGGAAGAAATACCACAAAAGAACAATTAGATGTTTTATATCTGGGAACAGCCAAATATGCATTATGCGAAGGAAATACAAGAAATTCAAGGTGCATAAATGCCAATCGCTCCACAGATACTGCACTGAGATATATGAAAGATAAACAACGTTGTTGCAACAATGTTCGATTTTATATGAACGAGGGACAAAATTACGAACCGTATGCAGAAACGACAAAAAGAATAAGACCCGAAAAAGAATTATTTGTCGATTATGGACCAAATTACTGGTGAATTCTTCATAAATTAATCAACTATTACAGCCCGAAGAAAAATTCCCCACCTTCTTTCTTTAAAACATTGATTAAAAATATTTGGACAGAAGAAATCAAACAAGAATCAGGATTTATATGTGGATTTGCATCATGGAGATATATTCCTGATTTGAAATTCGATATCGCCCCAGCTTTTCAAAAACTTACAATAAAAAAATTAGAAATTCAAGTCAATGATTTTCAAATGGACGATCATATCCCATTCGTCGGATTTGAAATACAAAAAAAACTTTCTTAATCATTTCGATAAAGACTGCATACATTATCAAAAAAGATATACAGTATTCGATATTAATTTGGGAAAAAATGAACAAATATATATTTGTTTAACATTTAACAATAACAATTCATTCTATACTTTACATGAATACGTTGACAATCCTTGGGTCCTAAAAAATCAAATTGTAATCACCACTTTACCACATGTGGAAATTAATTGTTCCATTCATTATATTTTAAAATGAGAAATCAATTTGTATACATACCCACAAAATCAAATATTAAAATCAAAAAAAAAAATTGTCGTCGCTATCGAATTTCTAAACAAATTGGCAGTTACTACAGCCACACCAATAGAAGTCAAAAAACTCCATTAAACACAAAAAAATATTTTATCACCTATTGATTACGGTAAGTATGATATACATAAAACACAAAAAGTACAAAAGTTGCAAGGTCGATTACAGTCATAAATACAACACATATGACAACAGGATTGAACATATTTTCAAAGGCATTCATTATCCATGTTCGAATAAGATCATGTTCAATTTCATACTTTACTGTTATTTGGTTTCCTTTCATCTGTAGAGTTGGTCCGACCCCCGTCATCAGTAAACGACAAGCAAAAAGCTTTTCATCAAATGTGTAGCCTGCTTCACATGTTTGATTTGCACAAATAGTATTTCGATCGCCACAACATGGTGAAACCATTTTGAATTTCATTCACGACCGACATTTTTCACAAGGTTTGAAACCATGTGAAGAACTATAATAACCAGATGGACAGGATACACACTCTCCTTCAATTTGACCAGAATAAATAGTCAACGGTCCACATTTCATTTTCGGTTCCAAACCTTCTGGACAAACGGGGCAAGGCAAACATTTCGATGCATCTTGCTGCGGTAGAATGTAATTGCCAGGTTTGCATATAAAGGAAGATGGTGATGCAAATATGGATAAGTTCATAAAAAATAAACTCCATATCACATATGCAAAGAGAAACATTTTAGCCATCATAAAGATCAAAAATATCTGACACTTCATCAAAGAGAACACTTTCTTATGTTACTTTATAAGAATATGTCTGTGGACCATTGATATAGCGTCTTATATATAATCACAAAAAAACGAAACTCAATTAAACATAATCTGCTAATGTCAACATCTTATATTCCATCTTAACATTACCTATTGGCTTCATGTCAAAATCATGACAAATAAATCGTCGAAAAAAATCCAAACTCCCAATGGTTGTAACAAACTTCAAATTCAATTTTATCATAGTATCTTGCAATTCCCCATCAATCAAATTTAAAAGATTATACTTTCTCTTTAGTTCCAAAATTTTATCATCATCATAAGATTTAAATATAATTTGTTGATGACAAAATCGATTTAATCCACACTGTGGGCAAATCCATACAAGCATACTTCTGTCCAAATCTGATTTCAACTTGGAAGTCAATGACGCATCAAAAACAGCACACTCACGAATGATAGAGTCACATTTCCAATGAACCCAATATTCGTCTTCGTGATATATATATCTCATATGAAACTGTCCAAAAACACCAAGCTTATGCCCATCAATATTAAGTCCGGAATCAAGCACAAAAATTTTATAATCTTCATTATTCTTGCAAGCCATTCTTGTTCATAACACATATAATTGGTACAATATATATAAACAACAGCACTTCACAATCATTGCCACAAAAATGGTATAAACAATTTCACAAAATTATCATTTATCCCATTTTTGGTATAAACAAACCTCTCAAATTGTTTTTATACCATTCGACTTCATCGATCTTTTTGGAAAAAAAACAAAAAAATGTAAAATGATCTCTTAGCAAAAAAAATATAAATTCCGTTTTCACTTTTCTTTAGAACCACAAAATAACATGAATCTAAAATCTGAATGTGGAAACCATGGAAGATATGCCATCTAAGAAGTATCAAGCAAGACTATCTACAAAACAACTTCTTTGGTTTGCTCGTGAAGTAAATAAAATCGTCAAATTTCAAATATATCCAGAAATACCTGAACATCTATTACCCAACTATTCCTATTTCTATATTGCTTATCCTGAAATTTCCAACACCGATATTCTCAACAGTTTTCAACAAGTCATCATCATCAAGACAGAAAAGTCCTCTTATTTCAAGAAACACAAGACCGAAGATTAACCTTTCTTCACAAAGCCTCATTCAAACAAGGGATTGCAACAATCGTTCAAGAATCAGAAACTTATTGTCACCCACCAAGCATCCAGACGAATGATTTTATAATCGGATACATCGGCATCAGTTCGTTATCAAGAACAAACAATATCCACATATTCGATTTTCACATGAAGAATCTACAATCCTTAATTCATTGCAATGGCCAGCAAAAACAAGAAATCACAACCACAAAAATCCAATCCTGCTCCTGCAACAACTCCACAATTCCCTCCGCCACAACCACCACCACCTCCTTTTCCGTTCCCGTTTCAACTTCCTAATCAAAGCAACATAATTTGTTGTTGGAATCATGTACTGTTCACAGTGTTAAAAAACAACTTAAATAGAAACAATATTAATAATTATGGAAATTATTTTAGAGACATGTTTAAAATAATTCTTGATTTTTCATCCATTCCTCAATCGCTTTTAGGAAACCCATATAATTGGTATAAAATCAAATCATGCGTATGTGATTTTAATTGTCTCAAACAAGCATTAGATAAAATACCAGATTCACAACACATTCGTATTCAAGGATTTAAAAGACATCATCTTTTCACCAAAAACAAAATGATCGAATCACCAGCAAGAATATATAAACTGAAATATCACGAAAGAAGTCTTCTTTACATAATAGAAGAATGTCGTGTACGATTGAATCGAACTGGACGAGGAATTGATGCTCATATGTGTAAATCCATTAACATAGTACTTTACACCGAAATATTGCATACAATGAAACATAATAGAATCTTTGAAAAAACTATGGAAACTTTAAGTCAATATATAAAACACACATGTACAACTCAATCTGAATAAAAAAAATTTAGTTCTGTTAATTGATTTTCGACGTAGACTTTCAAGTCATCTACTTCTTTGAGAATACTTTGCTTCATGACTTTAAACTCTTCCAGTATCTGATCAAACGTTGCCAAACCTTTATCTCTAAAAAAATCAAAATCAAAAAAATCAGGAAAAAAATGAAAAAAGATCAAAATCCAATACCTTCAGGTCATAGTACGAAATTGCACACTCAAACAATCCAAGGAATGAACAATTTCGCACACCACGTTCACTTGTTCTTGTTGGACTTCACCTTTGTCCAAACGCAAACGTTGTCATTCATCTCGAGCAACAGTTCTCCATATTCCGTTATTGTCATATCACTTAATGGTTTCATATTTTTTAAATGCAAATAAAAATCTTGTAATATTTTAACATCCTTTTCAGGCAACAATAAACTATCGATCATGTTCTTAAGAATCAAATCCAAATGAAATTTATACATAGCATACGCATAAGAAGAAGCAGCGTCACCCATGATGACCAACATGCAATAAAACACAGGATAATATTGTTTAAAATTATGGCAACACCCAAGATATCTATTTCTGCGAATGTGCACGTAATTTCCTTCTTCAAATTTCATAAAATAACTTCCTGTATTTAAAACAACTGGAGTCTCGCCATAAACCAATTTCATGTGCTCAATCATATACGGATCTTTCTCCATTAATCCCCATTCTTCATCACATTTATAATCTTTTTCCCCAGGAAATTGCATCACTTGAACCAGTACAGATACATAATTTAAATCATTCTTATTTTCATTTTCAAATATTTTTATCACCTTAAATAATAAATCCACATCAAGAAAGTATAAACTTTCCATATCCACAAACCGAATATCTATAAAAAAACATCATATATCTCAATAGTAAATAACATAAATTTTGATAAAATAATATTTTCCTTCCGTAAATACAATTACCAGACATCCCAACAAATCGGTCATAAAACTCCTTTTTCCATATCTTTTTCAAATACTATTCTGTATTCTTTACCTGATTGATTTTGTTCTACAAGACTGGTATTGCAATGCAATAACGCAAATTGAAATTTATCACTTTTATCCGCATAAATTTTCAATAACACGTGATGATCCCACTTCCAAAACAAGTAAATGTTACCCGTTTTACAAAAAAACAGATATTCGACAGAATCAAATTTCACAGTACGATATAAATCGGTCATCTTCCCCAACTTCAAACCAAATAAAAAAACCTAAAAGGTAATAGAGCTATTATATCCTGTCATCACCTGTAAATATCTCACAACAACATTGAATCATTTACACACACAAATCCATAAAACATGCCTAACTTGATGTAATAGCTCTATTTATTCTTTTTTTTTACAACATAAACCAACAAGAATATGAACTGGGGAAAATTAGAAGAAATACCAATACCAAAAACAAGCACAAAAGAACAAGATTGGAAAAGATGTCAACATTTAGCAATTCTAGATGGATTCACTTATAATGAGCTTACAACATATTTAACAGAACACAAGTATCAATGGCTAGCGATGTGAGAAGGAGATGCCGACAATTGTCCAGGCAATTTAGAATCTAGATATCGTCATTATCGTAGAACAAAAGAAGGACAAACTTATTCACATTGAAAAAATACTAAGTAATCATGTCCATTTACTAATTTGGTGGAATTTGGATCTCACATTCAGTCACACTGGTTGTTATCAATATCTTAATAAATTAAGAAATCTATGGGATGAAGCAAGACACGATCGCAGTCAACCATCAACATGGTGCAAGGAAATAGGTCCCATGATGGCAAGTCAAAAAATATCTGCAATTGAACTTGCATTTTGTTGGTTTCAAGTCAAAGAAAATCGCACCTTTGATATCCGCAGTAAACCTAATAAAAACTCTATGACAATTCAACATGAACTAATAAGAAATTCAACCTACCCAATTAATATTGTAACTGTATATGAATTAATAAGAAGCCTCGAATTGTAATAAAAAAACAAAAAAAAACAAAATAGTTTGTCAAGTTCTCTTCACCACTCACTAACAACACCAACCAACCACCAAGTATTCAATTAGTTTTTCCATATTATTCCCAATTCCTGATTATTTCCACAGGCTCCCAACTCTTTATTCACCCTCGCTATTGACGTGAAGTCACTCCGTCCGTGGACTCCACACAAGGCAAACCTGTTTTCCGTCTCATTCCCACTAAGACTAAGCACGCCGTCTTTTTCACACAAACTGAGACATTAACCGAGATGTTTGATGAAACCGACAGTTCACTTAATTCCCACCAATCTTCCCAACCTTACTAACCATGAATCTTACACCTTACAACCTTGCCACATCTGCGATACAATCTTCCCCACCTTGCAACACCTGCCGTAACCACAAATCCACCAAACTATCCCTTCTTTCCCATATGATCCTCCTCGCTCCTCACCACCATTACCATTCTTTCTTACCTCTGTGAAGAGAACCCTGACTAACTACCATCCAACAAAAAAAACAACAAAATATTTATACTTTAACTTTTGCATGTTTTTTAAAACTTATGGGAATACGTGATTTCATTATTGCACATGTCAATTAAAAGCAAACATCTCTTTCTCACCACAAGAAAAAATAAAAAAAAAAAGGTAAAAACGATGGTTTTTTTATTTTCATTTCTCATTTTTTCTCTAAAAAATAGAATTTTTCTTGAAAAAAAAAATTAAATAAAAAGAGGAATTGTCATTGCCTACTCAACTTTACTCTTTGGCCTACAATTTCTTTCATACATTTTTTCCCAAGTAAGCCATCCTTCACAGACATGATGAATAATTCAATCACCTCAGTCCCTCCACACTTTTAGCCCACAGTCCCTTACTTCATTGCCAAGTAAACCATCCATCCTTCATTAACACATGATTGTCTGATGGTTCATAAATAACCTGTCTAGCCAGTCAGCCTTAGTTCTACATATCACATTTCCCACTGAACTCTATTTCTTGCACTTTCAGTCTTATCCTCACATCGATCCCAACACAAACTCCTTTGATGGCAAGTAGAACCCGCATTTGGCAGTTGGTAATCACACACGCACACATACACACAAATATCACAGCAGCACAACAACAATTTCTCCACATCCTTAAAAAACCAAAAAAAAATTTATCCTATTATTCGCAACAACAATCAAAAATTATGGGAACAACATGTGCACGCGCACGTGTGCGTACACATTTCTGCGGATGCGCACAACCACCCAAAAAATCCCACAATTTTTACTTCACCTGCTCACGACGAGTATATATACCACCATCGCTTCTAATACTACGGAGGGCTTTGAAAAGCTATAGTAATGCTGACTCAGCTTCTTCAAATCCTTCATCTACTCACCAGGCTTCTCTTCTCCCACGACAGGTCACCGCCAAACCACAACGACGAACAACAACCCTGCAACCATGGAGACCCTGCTCAAGAGGTGATGACGTCACCCATTCCCACTGTGACGTCATCCCCTACCGAGTACCGTCGCCACATTGGACCACACCTAATTTCAGGTCATCCCCCGGAATCCTGCAACACGACACCGCTTCTCCATACCCATATAAGGGTAAAATTCAGCCAATCAGAACCCACAAAACTGGGGTTGGCTCCCCCCGCCATATACATATATATATATATATATACTACCTTATTACTTGCATCAGTGGTGTGCTTGTTGGCAAACATTCTGACATGTCTATAACAATTGAAATTTACAGAATCCAAACCCACAGTTGCAGCAACCTTCAATGACAATGATCAATATTGCCTATTTTCAACAACTTTATTTCACAAAGCATTATACCACTTTGAAATAACATCTGGTGATCTTTTTGATGTATTTCCTTATACACCAGAAGAAATTACCAAGCATCAAAAAACTACAACACAAAATAAAAGATCTACCAGAATTCATAAATGTTAAAATAATTTCCATAATAAACATTGTCAGGAAACTTGGAGATTCATATATTGGGATAAAAATGTATCATTGAAATCATGTTCAAACTCCTCAGAAGTAAACGAAGATGTATTAGCAGAACACAAGATGGAAACAGATGTAAAAACAGAATGACAAGAACAAATAAATGTTGGATTCACTTGGCATATCAAACCATCTGCCATACCAAATACAGGACTTGGATTATTCAGTTACAAACTTCCCTTCAAGCGATATCATAAACTTGGAAGATACACTGGTAGACAAACAACTAACAAACAACTGGAAAGAAAATATAAAGGGTATACCCCTCCCAATGCAATTTGTAAGGATATGAAAGATGCAGATAGATGTATAGAAGCCAATCGATTGACGGACAGACCATTAAGATATGCCAATGATATATGTTCCAAATCCAAAACAGGTATACAAGACATTGCAAGGAAATCTGAACAAAAATTTATTCCAACAGGAGAAACACTAAAATCAAACCACGTACAGAATTATTCAATTTCTACGATAAACACTATTGGTTGAATCATAAAAAATAATAAAATAACGGAATTTTTTAAATGATTACTGCTTTCAGTTTCTTAAAAAAAATAATCAGAAAATACATATAGTACAAAAGTATTGGTAATAATACTCCAACACACCGATATAATAATAAATTGCCTCATCGATCGTTCATCAATATATGCATCAGCAGTCATAACTGCATGATCGTCCTTCACTATAAATTCCGTCTTAAAATCACATACAGAATTTTGATCAACCTCACATTTCTTCAAATATAATTCATCTTGACATTTTTTCATGTTCCAAACAAGCATCATATCCATGACTGACTTCATAATAGCCACTTCAGCAAAAATCGCATTCAGAATTGATACTGGCATTATATATAACAACTCCAACACAATCAAATTTTGGCTGCAATCCTGGAGGGCAATCAGGACAATCCACACAATGAAGTGTATGGTTAACACATATGATGTATTTTCCTTTGCCACAGAACAAGCTTGCTCCATATGCACAACTTACAAACAGCTCTCACATACATTTAAATTCTTTTCACAATCAAATTACCTTCTCCATTTTGTTCAACTCCCAATTTCACAAGATGAAAATCAAGAATCACTGACTTTCCAATGTGTTCTTCAGCACGACAAAAATAAATCAATTATATCATAATCAAATCACGCTACACCTTTCCTTACTCCAATCTGCTTTCCAACTGCTTGATTTCACTTACAAACCTTTATATCCAAATAAATTTCACAACCGGTCAATTTTCAACTCCACTAAACCATCTCACAAGAAAAAATTTGAATACATTAATACCACATAACTGTTAATATTCACAACTACTTAACTTGACGGTTCTTTTTTGAAAATCAGCATGTCAAATCCATATATAACCACTCCTGTTCTCCTATTCCCATAAAAAAGAAATATTTTCAACATGGCCAAATGCTGTAATGTTCATAAAGAATTCTCACAAGCAACAAACCAAGGATTCAACTTCTTAAAATCCAACATCAAATGGTTCGCTCAATTCGTCTATCATCACCAAGACAATGATACCAAACATAGATCACATGATATCAACAACACCACAGCCTATTCATACCTTGCCAAATCAAAAAATATACAGCATTTAAAATGTGTCACAGCCACGAGCACTTATGTGAGCTAAAAGAAACCGCAAGAAGGAATTTATTTATCACCATTATACCGGTTGCAGAGATGAAAAGCTTTTTCTATATTAAACATGACAAACCACACAAACTGTTGAAATTATTCATCAACCGTGTTAACACACCATCCTACAATGGAAAATATCATATATCATCCAAATACTACTTACTAATACCGTCCCTACTGTACATTTTTTAACACGCAACCCATCGTTACACATTGGACACCATCTTAACACGCTTATCTTATACACTGAAATGCAATCATTCAAAACCATTAGATTCAACAAGAACAACAATATGTGACAGTTTAAAGTCACTTAACATTCATAACAATCTCACCAGCACTTCACTTATTGACATTCAAAACTTACAAATTCTCAGCTGAATCTGCCAAGAACAGCCAGAAACCTCATGGAGTCAACCAATTTCAACACCCAAGTGTTCCTCGCAGAGTTACAACAACTCCTACCAGAAGAAAACCTCCACTTTGATTCAACATATCACAACATCTTGGACTGTGATGAATTTTTCTCTGGAATTGCAATTTCAAATTCAACAACGACAGCAATTCAGGAATGACCTACCACTAAATCTATCAGCAGCAACAACACCACAAACGAACCAGCCAATTCCATCACCAGCAACAACACCACAACAATCTTGCAAATGGATACCCTTTCTCAACTTCAATCCACTGTCGACAACTTCACAATTCCAAACTCAACAACAAATGAGGCAGCCAGCTTTCCACCTGATTCCATCATCAGCAACAACACCACATACGAAGCTGGCAGCTCTCGACCTGATTACACCACCAGCAACAACACCAGAAATGAAGCAGGCAGCTCTCGACCTGATTACATCAGCAGCAACAACACTACGAACATCAAAAATTTGCCAAACGATAACTCCTGGTCAGTCTATGTCGCTGACATCTCATTCAAGCCAAGCATTCCTACCAGCAATCAAGAAAGTGAACAAACAAATGATAAAACAAAATCCAAAACTCCAATCAAAACCCTTAGCACTGTCACCTCCAGAAAAAGACAAATAGACATTTTACCTAAAAACTCCCTATCAAGTCATTTGTACCAAAGTTGTTGTCCAAATATATCGGCATTCATGTTGGTCAAGAGTTCAAGCTTCAACAACTTTGAAAGGAACAACACATACTTTTAAAAAATATAATTGTACCGTTTCAATCACTAAAATTCACAAATACCATTACTATAAGATAAACAATGTACTACCACTTCAAACTTTAAATCAAATCATATTGTTGTGTAAAGTAGAATATTTGTTAGTGGGAGTGTGGGCCGATGCTTGTTTATTCATCAATTCACTATTGCCATCAAATTTTCATTGTTTCTCAATTTGTAAACCACAAGGACTTTGCAGCATCAACACCATAGCTGATCTCACATGCAACATATCAGAAACAGAACATTTACAAACCTTCCTCAATCTAAGCACAACAGCTTTATCCAAACTATGTTATTCTATGGTAAAACAATGTGTACAAGAAAACACTTGCAATAATATATTAGCGATATTCCCTAGAATTACTTGCGACCAACACTGTATAAACAATTTTCATTAAAATATTTTCTTCTTCTTCTTGTATTATGTGTTCATCATTCATATATCTTGCTTCAACCTTGTCAAATGTAGTCTCAACAACACTTTGTAATGTCCTATTAAATTACCAACTTTATCATTTTGCAAAATAACATTCTGCACCTCACCCGTCAACATCTTTACAACATATTTCAACAATACTTTTTACATAAAACATTAAATCACATTCCAACTATTGATATAAATATTTTCTCAACTTAGTCAAACTTCTTTTGATAAACATCCAAACGTACCAATATTCACTTTCAAATCATAAAAATCAATGTCAGTTCAGACCAAAATCCCCTAAAATGCAAATTATCAAATGAAACATCCATATCCTCTCACTTCCATCACCTGTCACCCCACCACTTGACCCGTTACACACATTTGCACAAACTGGAGTTTCATGAATACATTAGTGTCAGCACCACGTGACCACTGACATCCATGAATGAATTAACTCCGCAAACAATCAAAAGTCAATCATGTGATAAAGAATATGTCTTGCCTTCGCTGGCAATTCCACATTGTTTTTTCGTCGAAACTTCATCGTAAAGTTCAAGAAAAGTATTGGACAGGATTCCTAATGTCGCCAGGAACATTTTGATGTAAAATGTTGGCAAAGTAATGTGGAAAAGGATGCCACAATGGTTCTGAACTATAGGGTTAGTCATCCTCGACGTTTGCCAAGATGTCTTCATCTTTGGTTGTCCTTTCATTCTCGTCATCAAGTTCCGCCACCACGAGCCTGCCATGTTTTGAGTTCCCACTCTACCCTGAGTGTTTGAAGTGCTTTTTGCAATCCGACCTCTCAGGGCTTGTATCTGATCCTGCTCATATAAGGGATAATAGAAATTTTTTCATCTTCTCCCCCAGTTTATAATCCACAATCCAGGCCTGTAATTGGTCCAAATTTTTGCATAGAGGCCTTTTCCTGCTTACTACTGATATAGACCTGGTAACTCCTGTTACTGTGGGCTGTAACATGGATATTCCTAATGACAAAGCAGGTCATCCTAATGTACCCATCAAATCCCTTAAAGAAGAAAAGGGTATTTAAAGATCTCTTCTGAAAGTGGTGAAAATGTTCTGAACTGTTGTAACTCAAACTGAAAATAATAATTGTGTTGGAGTTCGGTTTTGAATCCTCTTCTTCTGTGACAGGTTTATAACTTTTAATATTTCAACTCAACTTTTCAAGCAGCAAGCAGGTGAAACATTTTAGCTCACCTGCCACCTTCAAACACTAATAACAAACCCGTCCTTCTGGGCGCCAAAACAACAATTTTTCACCCATTCGCTGGTGCAGTTGGCCACGGGCACCACTATCACGAGGCCGTGGTGAATTACAACACTATAATAATCATTCCAGTACACCGGGAGGGTGTGAGGTCGGTGCGATATAACTTAGAACCACAAAACATATCTAATGTCAACAACAAATGCTAAAAATTGTTCATGTGGAATTCTAGAGTAAACACTCTATGTTCATCAACAATATTTGTCCTTTCCTTTTATCGAATTGCTTATGTTCCTGAGCACTTAACTTCTCTGTTTCCTGTGGCTTGAAGTCCACAGGGACAAGTAACGACAAACGTTGTGCTGCTCATGATACTATGACGTTCTCAACACCTCTATGCTCACAAATGTTCTCACTGGTTCGGTATGACTTGTACTGCACTGTAGCCCTTCGCACTTTGCCATCTTGCCCAGGAAACACCTAATTTATCATTGCCAACCAGTAATTTCCATGTAAAACATTCCTGTCTTCAACAATCACCACGTCTCCAGGGTGCAAGTTGCGACAAGCAGTATGCCACTTCCATTGCACTAATAGGGTAGGAGCATAAAGCTCTGTCCACTGTTTCCAAAATTCATCAACAATCGACTGAACAAGGTGATAACATGTAGCAATACTGCCTCCATAAAGTTGCCATCCAAGAGGGTTATAAGCAGTGGATCAACCCAGTGGTAAGCTGTTAGGTGTGAGGATGCTGAGGGTCGAATCCTGATTGGTTGCTCATTCAGGAGATTAGATACTTCTGAGCATGCTGTTAAAAACTCAGGTGCAGACAGAAACCAGTTACTCACTGCAAAATGGATGGCTCACTTGTCTGCTTTGATCAGTGACTCCACTGCTCCTTGATGCCAGGGGCTATCTGCAGGTCCGAAGATCCGGTCTGTCCCATTTTGTGCAGCATTTATCTGCAATGACTCACACTCAATCTTCTGCCAAGTTTCTTCGAGTTCCCTTTCTGCACCCACAAGTTGGGAACCAGGATCACTGTAAATTTTCTCCGGCCATCCACAAATGCTTGCAAATCTGATGAGGGCCATCAGGAAGTTGCTTGTGTCATATCCAAACACTGCTTCAATATGTACAGCTCTCATCACCAAGTTGGTGAACGTTATTCCACATGCTTTTCCATTAGTGCGCTTCTGGACTTCTCCTTGAACTGTGTAAGGGCCAAACAGATCAATCATGACATTGTTGAATGCAGGGGACGGTTTCAATCTTTCTTTTGGCAGTAATCCCATCTCTTGCTCCAGAAAGTTTGCTTCACGCTGCTTACAAACCTGACAGTTCTGTTTGACTGATCTGGCTAGTTTGCTGCCATGTGGAACCCAATAAAGCATTCTGAATCGAACCAGGGTTGCATTGCATCATCTATGTCCTGCTCGGTGAGAACATTCCATAAAAAGGCAAGTGGCTGGATGGCAGGTGAGTAACAGCCTCTGCAATGTTGAGTCTGCCGTCATAGTATTATATCTGGTAAGACATTCTCTGACAACCCACAATCCATTAGCATCTTGAACTGGCTTCAGCTTGGCAAACCTACCACCTTTGTCATTTATACCGTCATTCTTCTTTAATTCAGTCTCAATTGACTTCTGGGGATCCTTCGTGACAAAGCTCTCGACCTCTTTCAAGTATTGAGGGGAAATGAGTTCAGTTTTTCCTCCATGAATGGTCTTCTTTCTGGCAATTTTCTGTAGTCTTGCCACGACCCAAATAACTCTATCGATATTGCTGAATCTCATGTAATCTACAAGAGAGGCACCTATTGAGGCTGTGGTTGAGTTGCAAATCTTCTTTTTCACCTGGAAGTGGCTCTTCCTTCTGAAGACCAAACTTGAGACTCCACTCTTCCACAGGCTTATACAGGATAGGGGGGCCATTCCACCAATGGGATCACTCATTCAGCTCCTTGGGAGTGTGTCCACGGGTGAGCCAATCTGCTGTGTCATGCTGACCTGACATCCAAGCCCAACATGTAATGTTGCCATTTGTTGCAGCCTGAATTTCTCCTATTCTCACTCCCTCGTAAACCCTGAAATGAGTGGTATCAAATTCGAATCTCATTTCCTTCTCAATGACCTTTCTTCCCCACCTGCACAGCACAGCAGCACTGAGTTCCATCTGTGGAGTTGAGATTTTGTTCATCGGGGCAATACAACACTTTGCCACGATGAGTCGACACCACTAATCTCCACCCTTCAACTGCCACCTAATGTAAGTTGCAAATCCATAAGCAAGGTTACTCCTGTCACTGAGGACAATGAGCCATGGCTGTCCAACAGAGTGAGGTGGTCGTAAGCAGCAATCCAAATTGAGCTGCTGGAGTTGGAATAGAGCACAGAAAAAATGGAACCATTTACTGCGAAGTTCACAGGGGAGCTGTTCATCCCAGTCAAGCTTTTGCAACCAGGTTTCTTGCAGATACATCTTTCCCAGCAATGTGTAAGGGCACACAAATCCAAGGGGGTCATATATCATCATCACCTGTCTCAAGACCATTCTCTTCATCAACACTTGTGGTAGCACTCGAGGCAGATCAGCTTTTTCAATATTTGGTTCAGTGTATATTCCTTTCTTCTTGCTGAAGTTAAGAGTTACTTCAAATGCCATGGCGTCTCTCTTGGGATTCCATCCGACACCTAAAACTCTCAAGTTCTCGTCAGTTCCTTTCAGCATACTGGCATGTGTTTGTTTGGGACAAACAGAGTAGCATTGATTCATGTTCTCACACAATTCGTTGCTTGTACAAGGATTTGATTCTCCACTAAACTGCCAACATTTAGCAGCAATGCCTCCTTTTTCTAACATACTCTCAGTTTCGAGAGCAATTTTCAACGCTAAGTGCATGCTTGATTTTGAGTCAATCAAATCATCTACGTAACTTGATCTTTTCAAGAAGCTGGCAGCTTCTGGACTGTCACCCTTAAACAAATTTGCTGTGTTATATATGGCTTCAGTGCTGATAGCTGGTGCTGGTGAATCCCCCATGTTGACATGGGTCATGACTTACACTTGGGTCACATTCCGTCTGTAAATCCCGCCACAAGAACCGATGACAATGCTGCTCCAAGGGCTTCAAATGAATGGAGTTAAACATCTTTTGTATGTCTCCAACGAGAGCTGATTGTTCCTCTCTCCAGTGCAATAATACACCTATGAGGTTGTTCATATAACAGTCTGGTCCCTTTGCCAAACATAAATTAAGAGATGTTCCTTGACATACTTGACTAGAGTTGGACACAATTCACACTGGTGTGGAATCAGATCGTGAATTTACAGCTGCCAAGTGAGAAATATAATACGTGGGGCCTCTCCATTCCTGTAACTCCTCTTGAATCATCTTCAGCTCTTGCTCTTCTTTGAATGAGTAGCCGTGACCAACAGTCGGACATTTGTTGCAATGGCAACCACCACAGTGAGGAGTGATTTCTGTCCCAAGCTCTTCTCCACGTATAAACTTGTTAACTTGGTTTTCCATACTTCCACTGATAAATGTCTGTGAAATGTTCATTAGGGACTTGCACTTGTCAGACTTCTTGCTGACATCAAATAACTCTGTGGAATCGATGCATGTTGGTTCAAATTCTAGGTGAGTGTCGAGATGAATGTGATAGACTTTGTGAATTGTCTTGATGAGATTCTAGTCGCACACTGTTTCCTCTACAAGAACAGGATGAGTCCCTTGAAGACAGACTCCAAACTCTCCTCTCATCACACTCAGATTTTCACCACACTTTGCTTCTTCATGCTTGGGGTGTAATCCAAAGTAATCACAACCAAGTAGAATGTCTACATGATTAGTTTTTCTCTGCAAAGAATCTGGATCATAGTCTGGGAACAGTTCTGATAAAGCCTTAGTATCCAACTTA
This sequence comes from Heliopora coerulea, assembly GCA_030142905.1. Classification (NCBI taxonomy): domain Eukaryota; kingdom Metazoa; phylum Cnidaria; class Anthozoa; order Scleralcyonacea; family Helioporidae; genus Heliopora; species Heliopora coerulea. The sequence goes on along the minus strand of JASJOG010000153.1, from coordinate 92,619 downwards.
CTGACAGGACCAGTGATTTTACTTATAACAAAGGCCATGATTGTGACTTTCTTGCCAGCAGTCGTTCTCAGCAAGAATTGATATTGACAAGTGTTGTAAGTTCTCTCTATGTTTCCAATGGTTGTCACATCAAGTGCAAACTTGTTCAGCTTTTTTTTTCCTTAATTCTGTCAGCTGTCTTGTGGGTTATATAGGTAGTGTTTGAACCTCCATCGAAGAATATTGTCACATGCTTTCCACTACCATATACCTTTACTTGCTGAATGGGATAAAGTGCAAGGCCTGCTCCCTGTGAGGCATGTGATGAGGTTTCAACCTGGCAATGATTGGCCGATTTAGAGTCTTTTTTCTTTTGTGGACTGGGACAAGAGGAGATGGTGTCCCTCGCTTCTGCATGATAAATATGGTTTCTTATTGGGACATGTTTGTTTCGTGTGATTTCCAAAACAAATGAAACAGGTCTTCACTTGCTTTAGGACTTCGTATTTGCCACCAGTGCTAGTTATGGGTAGTTTCTCGAATTCCTTACATTCGGATGTAGAGTGTTTTATTGAGTCTTTTTTATGAACGGCACATTGATAAAACTGCCTGGTGTTCTGACTGTATCCATGGTTTGTCAAACTCTTAAAACGATGATCACTTCCTCTGGGTGGGTTAGGTGTTCTCTTCTTTCTTGGTTGGTTCTCAGATGATCTTGACACTGCTTCTCTCTCACATTCCAGAAATCTCATAAAAGATTTGAATGGCTGAATTTTCTCCAACCAGCTTATACCATGATACTTGGGAATCCACTTGACTTTCAAATGGCTTGGCAAGAGTCCATTTACAAAATCGACGTCGCTCATTGTGTGAGTGTTCAACTGGTTTATCTCTTCAAGCTGACTGTAAGATGACTCCACCACATCCACAAACTCAACCAGTACCCTGTAATCCCCTTTTGTGACAGGTTTAAGCTTTTGCAGATCTTCCAGTGCTGCTTGGACAGTTGCACTTGTGTCATCATAGTAGGCTTTCAACTTCTTCCATGTTGTCTCATAAGCCTCTGGTCTTGTAACATACATAGATCTTATTCGTTGACTTGCTTCACCCTTCGCTGACCTCTTCAGCTTGTGAGCTAAGGCTGTTTTATTTGTGTAGGCACTCTCAGCCAATTGGCCAAATTCTGGCCAATCCTTCCTAATGCCAGAGAACATAGGCAGAGATAATTTCTTCAACTGTACATAACAATTTGCAGAGGGTGTAAATCTGGGTAGGTAATTTTGCCCTGAAGACCAAGTGCTATGTGGAAGTTGAGGAGAGGGGAAGTTCAGTTCTGGAACTGAGGTACCATAACCACTGAGGCAAGTGCTAAATCCTAGGCTAGTGGTCACATTAGAAAGTTGAGCAGTTGGAGCAGTCATAGGTTATGTAAACATAGGCATAGTTGACTGTGAATAGATAGGGTTACTGGACGGTGGGTGAATGGACAACATTCCACCATGCAAGACTTAATTTGGTGACCATTGAGGCAATGATGTGACTGGACCAGCTGGTGAGGTAGTCACTGTAACTGGTAAATTTGTTGAGTGAGAAACACTCGCATCTGAAGAAGATACACTAGCTGACTGAACAGGTGACATGACAGATGAAATTGCCATTGACACTGGCAGAACAGAACTAGCCTGAGTTTGCATCATGCTTCTTTCAACTAAGGACATTTGTGCCTCATTGACTCGATGAAAATTTGTTTTTGCTTGCACAAATATATTTCTAGCTTCTTCATAACTCTTCATAACATTTGCCCTGTATGTAGGAATATCTTCTCCATTGACTACACGATGCTTCTCTTTCTCATGGTCTAACACTATAGTTCCATATTCTTCAGTCGTTGTCCAGTTCTATCATTAAGGCCTTTAAGGTTTCAAAACTCTCCTTCCTGGACACTGCACTTGTGAGTTTTCGGGAGGCAGTTGTGACATGCTGTTTAGCTTTACTTCTCATCCTCTTCTCTTGTACACTCATGCTTGTATTCATATACAAATGGCTAGAAATTCATGTATCCGGTGTTTACTGGAAAGCAACACTATCAGCAACTGAGGACAGTTGAACAGAATTGTTTTATTGACTGGCAAGTTATATAGTAATGAATAAGGCACTGAAATATTGGCTGGCAACAAGATTGGTTTTAATGTTGTCTGACGACTTCAAGTAAATGACTGATCAAACAGTATAAAGTTGACAAACAGTATAATTTTGGCTGATGATGTAACAAACTCTTGTCGACTGGCAACTTGAACGAGAACTCTTAAGACAATGTAATGTTTGATCACCTGTTGACTGAGAACTAGAGGTGATCCACTATGGACTGGCAACTTAAATTGATAAAATGTTTCACTGTGTTGGAGTTCAGTTTTGAATCATCTTCTGTGACAGGTTTATAACTTTTAATATTTCAACTCAACTTTTCAAGCAGCAAGCAGGTGAAACATTTTAGCTCACCTTCCACCTTCAAACACCAATAACAAACCCATCTTTCTGAGTGCCAAAACAACAATTTTTTGCCCATACACTGGTGCAGTCGGCCGCGGGCGCCACTATCATGGGGCTGCAGTGAATCACAGCACTATAATAACTATTCCAGTACAATAATATTTCATAAAATAAACAAGGTAAGAAGATACAACAAGAAGACATTAATTAATTGAAATATCTGGAAGACCACAACTATTCTACAGGTCCAAGTGAATCTCTTTTGGACAGTGCCAAAGCAAGCCCAAGCACTGTTGCAGACCTACTGACTTCAGGCCCAAGTAGTAACCTACTGATCACTAGCCCAGATGAGAGCCTAATGTCTTTTGACCAAGATGAAAACCAAGTGCTCCTTGATCTTGATGTCAACCAACTGATTTGTGACCCAAACGAGAACCAATCTGTGCACACTCAACCAGGCGATGCCTGTCTCTGTGATGATTGTTCCATGTATTGTCCATTGAGTGGCTATGAAGACTTTGGCAGCGAGGATGAAAATTGTACTATTACTGAAGAAAGTTTGTGTTTGAAAGCCAGCTTAACAAACTTTCCAAGTTCTGTGAGCAATGTGGAAATATAATTCAGACAAAAAAGCATCAAACACAAGGGAGCATGATAATAATTAATACTACATGTTTAAATGGCCAATCTAAAACATAGCAATCACAGCCTACAACTAATGGAGCTGCAGCTGGTAACTTGTTAATCCCAGCAGCTAATTTGCTTACTGGCAACACCAATCAACATATTTCTGACCTTGCTAAATTCCTTATTGTACAGTTTGTCAGTTCCTTACATTTCTTTCCAGTGCAAGGAAAAAAAAAAATATTTGCAGTAATCCAAAATGCCTGGAAAGCAAATCGAGTGGAAATTACCCAGCAGCTGATTCAGGGTACTAGTCTTGATATCTGTGGAGATGGGCACTGTGACAGTCCTGGGCATTCGGCTAAATATGCAACATATGCCTTCATGGACGAAGCATCAAGCAAGATTGTGGACTTCAGCTTGGTACAAGTAACTGAGGTCACATCGTCCAACACAATGGAATATGTGGGCTGCAAAAGATATCTCTATCTATATATCTATAGATAGAGATAGATTGATTGATTGATTTTTAAGCACAGTAATTCTATCAGAAATAAAATTACAAAGGAATTTTAGCTCTGGTCTACCTAGAAGCCGTGTGAATAATATAACATATTTACATATATACAAAGGACTAATTACAGTTGTTTTTAATGTTGTCAATGCAAAAGTTCCAGTTCCGGATATCTCGCTTGAATTTGTTTAAGTCTTTTTCATTTCTTAGTGAACTTGGTAATGAATTCCACAAGATTGATCCTGAGATTGCAAAGCTGTATCTGTAGGTTTTATTTCTTATCTTTGGTATCTGGAGAGTATTATCAGATCTGAGGTTATAAACATTTGTCCCAATTTGTTTGTCAAACATTTCACTTAGATAGGATGGAGTTTGGCCATTTGCAACCTTATGCATCATAATTGCTTTTTGGCATTTTCTATTATGATTCAGAGTAGACCATTTTAGGTTTAAAATGACATCACAAGTATGGATAGAATATGGTGCCCTAGTTATGATGTGGGCTGCATGGTTTTGTAGTTTTTGGAGCTTATCAATAAGTGTTTTATCAATACTATCCCAAACAACAGAACAATAACTGAAATGTGGTTCAATGATAGCATTGTAAACCATTGTTAGCAGCTCCTAGTTAAGAAAAGGCTTGGCTTTCTTCATAATTCATAAGTTTGTTTTTATTTTGATAAAAATATTTTTAATGTGTCTTTTCCAATTTAAATTTTCGTCAATTGTAAGACCCAGACATTTGACCTCCCTAGCTTGTTTTAAAGCTATTCCGTTAATTTATAAATTTAGTTGGTTTGATAAGCTGGCTATTCTTTGCCAGGAACCAATTATCATGTACTCAGTCTTGATGACATTCAGTTTTTGTTTATTGACACAAAGCCAGTCTGCTACACATTCAATGTCTTTAACAACCACAGATTTAATTTCTGAAATAGAAGAACCAGAAGCAGTTAGGTTTGCATCATCTGCATTCCTTCTGGTTGAACTGCATTTAACACAGTTAGGGAGGTCATTGATATAAATCAGGTATAGTAATGGCCCCAGGATAGTACCTTCGGGGACACCTCATAAAAGTTGTTCTGGATCTGAGAGATTTCCATTTACCATACACATCTGCAATCGATCATTGAGATAAGACTTAAACCAGTCAACTGTAGACTGACTTAGGCCAAGGTATTGTAATTTCTTTACAAGAATAGTGTGATCAATGGTATTGAAGGCCTTTTTCAGACCTAAGAATAAGACACCAAGAGTTTCCTATCTATGTTGAAACACCATTCATTAGTTAAATCCAGCATGGCTGTGGTGGTATAAAATAACGATTGGAAACCAGACTGTCTGGGATTTATCAAATTGTTTTTGGTTACATAGTCATCTAGTTGGTCATACACAATTTTTTCAAAGATACTTGCAACTGCTGAGATGAATGAAATTGTTCGGTAGTTGTTTACATCACAGCGGTCACCTCCTTTGAAAATTGGTGTGACCTTAGCAATTTTCCAGTCATTTGGAAAATCTTTGTTTCAAGTGATAGATTGAATATAGCACTCAAGGATTTGTAAATATATGGTGCTGATAATTTTGGAATTTTGTTAGAAATTTTATCAATTCCTACAGCTTTTCTATCTTTACTGGTGTTTAGTAATTTCAAGACAGCAGTAGGCAGGATTTTTTTAAAGCTAAAAGTGGAATTAGCTTTATTTAGATAATCTTCAAATGTTTTACTACTGTTTGGTTGCGGTATCTCTGATGCAAGATTTGGACCAACCTTAACAAAAGTGGTGTTAAAAGAATTTGCAATAGTCTTGGTGTCAGTAATGCTTTCAGATGAAGTAAGGTTAATTTTTGTTATTTCAGTGCCTTTAACCTTTTTGCCCATCAGATCATACAATACTTTCCAGGTTCCTTTTTGATTTCCTGAGTTGTTTCTGATCTCATTTTTGTAGTAAGCCTTTTTTTGTCTTTTTTATCTCCATATTGACAGCATTCTTTTTTTGTTGAAAAAGCATCCAATCAGTCTGTGAGTTAGATTTGAGTGCTTTTTTCTTCAGAATATTTCTAGCATACATTTGTTGTCTGAGTTTTTTATTGATCCAAGGTGATGGAGAGTTGCGTACTTATTTGACTTGACATGGAGCATGTCGGTTCAAAATAGCATCTATTTTAGTTTTTGATTCATCCCATGCATGGTCGATATCATGAGAATTTTGGAATGTTTGCCAATCAGTGTTCTTGATGTCTAGAAAGAAATCATTTTCACTAAAATTCTTATAGTCCCTATATTCAACGAATCGTGGGGGACCTTTTTTGCCAGAGAGCTTCCAAACAGCAAAAATTAGATTATGGTCACTGATTGTTGTAGTAATGACTCCATGATGGGTTAGGTTTTCTTTACTGTAAGTATTAAAATGGTCGATTAATGTTTTGGTACTCTCAGTAACATGAGTTGGGCTGTTGATTAATTGAGATAATTGATAAATATCTAATAAATCCATCAGCTTTGTTGTTTGTGGTTTAGTCTTAGTAGCAAGAAAGTCACAATTTATATCACCGAGGACTTAGTACTCTTTGTACTGAGAATCAGCTTTTTTTAAGAATTCTTCAAATTTGTCAAAGAGCTCGTCTGAGGATGTGGGTGGTCTATACCAGGTTGTAAAGAGGAAAGGATAAGAGTTTGGTTTAGTTATTTTAATTGAAATCGTTTTTAAGCCGTCCTCTTCAAAGCACAATTTTCTTGTGAAATTAATTTTGTTTCGGATGTAAATACAGACTCCACCTCCTGATGTATTCCTGTCTTTTCTAATACAGGTATAGCCATTTATGCTTGTTATATGTTCATCATCATATTGATCTAGTTTTGTTTCATTTATGGCTGACACATCAAAATTATTATTTTTTAGATTAATCCGTAATTTATCAATGTATTTTGAGAGACTATTTACATTCAAGGAACCCATCTTAAAACCTTACAGGCTGTGTTGTAGGATGTTGATGTGATGTATTATTTACATTGACAACATTTATATAGCAATAACTTACGTAATTTCATAAGTTAGCTGCTAGGGTGTGCAAACCGTTACTGTTAAGACGTAGCCCACCTGCATTCAGACATATCTGCTGAATATTGTCATTCTTAATAAAGTCATAATTATAAATTAAACAGAGCTGTTCAAGCAGATTATTACTTTGCAGAACTTTTTCAAATAATGGTCTGTCATTCCTATGAATAATAGACAAGACTGCGATACTTATAGTAGGGTGTTGTTGTTTGATCCCACTGACAACATTTGACATTTTCTCCTTTATGGTTTGTGGATTGTCTCTGTGGAGATTGTTTGTGGCAGCATGGATTATAATGTGGTTGGGCTTTCTTTTCAAGATAGGCTCGACATAGTCTTCCAGATCTTGTATTGTCGCACCAGGAAAGGAATGCAATGTTACTTTGCAAGATTTCGATAATTTTCTCCCGTTGATGAGTTTAGTCATCGAGTCACCAATGACGGCAATATGCCTCCTCCTTGGGGTTTGGTTTGGTCTGGCATTCAGTTGGTAATTTTGGGAATTACTTGGTCCTGGAGGGGTTTTCTTGTTCTATACATTTTGGTTTCCAACAGCATCTGTTAGTTTAGGTTTGGCAGTATCAACTCGGCAGCGACTGTTGTCAGTTTTCTTTGACTTTGACTTTGGCTTGGATTCCATTTCTTCCCTCGAACCTCAATCCAAGGATTTTTGTTGGACAAGATCTATTTTGTTGATTGGTTGGATTCATGTTCTTGTCTAAGTAATTTGATGACAGCTAATAGGTTGTCCTGTTTAGCTTTGAGTTTCTCAATTTGTGACTTTAGGTTGCTGCATGAATCACAATCGGGCTTGGCATTTGAATTTTCGGTATTTCTGAACTTACTTTCGAGGCAGTTTAATTTACTTCATAATTCAGTGATTGATGAAGGGTTATTTTCACAGCCCAAACATATATGGTGGTGGGAGTTTTCTAGTTTGAGAGAGTTCAATTCGTTTGCTTCGGAGTTGTTATTGTTGTTGGATAATCGAACATGGCTGCCATTCTTCACCGCTGCCGCTGCCACGTGGTCTGTAACATCAGCTGGATTTGTCAAGTTTTCGAACGACAGGATTAGTTTTCCGATCGCTTTATGTTTTGCCCCTTGGACGTTGAGAGTTTTGGTCGCAGGATAGAAGCAAATGGTAACAGATTGACTCTTAAAAACCTAAAAATGACCATTGTTTGTTGTATGTGACCAAGTGCCCTCTAAGTTCAGCTGATTCGCCACGAAGAGTTAAGGCTTTCAATGTCATCTAGCCATTTAATCCTTGTCCTGCAATTAGTCCATTTGATTAGGATTGGAACTCTGCTAATATCTCCTAAGCTTTCAATGTCAACTAGGTCGTGTTCGTCTCAATCAACAGAGCACAATTCGGTTGTGCTACAGGCCACCATAGATAGATAGATAGGTAGGTAGAGATAGATAGGTTAGATTAGATTAGATAGATTTTATTTTGGCACGGTAGTTCTATCAGAAGTAAAAATTATGTCAATTTCTAAATCTGTTCTACCTAGAAGCTGTGTGTAAAAACTAACAATATTTACAATTTTTTTTTAATCATGATGTATAAAGATATGCACACAATATTTACAGAGTATTTACAATATTAGTCTTACATTATTGTTGTCAATGCAAAAGTTCTTGTACTTTCTTTTTAAATTTTGTGAGGTCCTCCTTTGCTTTTAATGAGTTAGTTAAGGAGTTCCACAGCATGGCTCCTGATACTGCAAAGCTGTCATGATAGGTTTTAGTTCGAACTTTTGGTATTTTTAAATCATGGTTAAATGCTCTGAGGGTGTAGACACTTAATCCATACTGTTTTTCAAACATATCATTCAAATATGATGGAGCATGTCCATTTACAATTTTGTGTATCATGACAACTTTTCGGTAGTTCCTGTTCTGAGCTAGTGTAGACCATCCTAGATCAGAGAAAATTTCACTAGTGTGGCGTGTATATGGCCCGCTTGTAATTATATGAGCTGCACAGTTTTGCAACTTTTGGAGTATATCTGAAAGTGTTTGGTCTACACTAACCCACACAGCAGAGCAATACTTGAAGTGAGACTCTACAACAGCATAGTATATGTTGGTCAGTAATTGTTGGTTAACAAATGGCTTGGCTTTCTTTATTGTTTCCTACATGGTATTTCCATGTCAAATTTTCATCAATTGTGAGACCTAGACATTTTACTTTGTCATCTTGTTTTAGTGTTGTTCCATTAATAGATAAATTTAGGGTATCATTAGGAGTTGCCAATCTTTGTCATGATCCAATTAGCATATATTTGGTTTTAACCAAATTTAGTGAAAGCTTATTTGCACTAAGCCATTCTACAACCCTGTTTATATCCTTTTTAATATTGTCTTGATTTCAGGTATACTAGATCCAGATGGGGTTAGATTTGTGTCATCTGCATACATCCTAGTAGAGCTGAAATCAACACAATTGGGTAAATCATTGATATAAATTAAAAATAGTAATGGCCCTAGAATAGTTCCTTGTGGGATGCCACAAGTAAGCTGCTCTGGGTCTGACAGTGTGCTATTTACTAGGTACATTTGAGTGCGGTTGGTTAGGTATGATTCAAGCCAGCTAATTGCTAATTGGTCTACACCAGCGTTCTCAGATTTAAGGAAATTTCCTTAAACTGAGGAAATTTTGAATTTTTTAAGGAGATTTTCATGGAAATAGGATTTTTAAGGAATTTTTGGATAGTAACAAAAATATGATAGGCACATTGATAAGTTCAATATTCTTGTTCTGTTCCTTATTATAAATATTCATTTATTCTGACAAAAGTTTTCTTTTAATTCGTTTTTACGCCATTCACATCATTACCATTTAATCATTGGTTGAAAGTTCCTTTGTAATAAGTTCATGAGCCTGACAGTTGGTAGCTTCACTCTTAACAGCTTTTACCATACGAATAAAATCTGTGTTCAGCTCTGTTTTGTGTGCATGGATATCATGTGCCTTCATTAGCCCAACAAGGATCTCTTTTTTCAATGCATTACTCGAGTCGGTTTTTATCCGCTTGAGAAGACTGAAAACTCTCTTGACGAAGGCATTCGAAAATGGGAAAGACATCATGCAAGCGACAACTTTTCGAAGATTCGGGTACTTGAAGGATCCGTCGATGATCTTTGCATTCAGCCTTTTCTAACAGAAAACAATTGATGATTCATTGGGCATCAACTTTGTGGACCCTTCCAAAGACTGCCTTCTCCATTCCAGATCAGCGCTAACTACATCTGCCATGTCGGCCAAATATGCCAACATCGAGAAAAGTTCGTGCAGTGAGAGAGGCAAACATTTGACAGCATTGCTTGGAATGAGGAACTCTACCAACCTAAATATTGGATTCTTCATGTCGAAATGTGATCTTATTTGCTTCAACAGCTTGATCAGGAACTCTAAACAAGCCTTCTTAACTTTCAGCACCGAATCTAGATCATCTTTCAACTTGGACAGTGTGTTTGTAGCCAATATTTCCATATACACCTTTTCTAAAGGGACTCTGATGTCCAAACAATGTACGTTGATGGTGAAGGGATCCTCTTTCCTGATCACATCCATATTAATGAAATTGCTCAGAATATCTTGTACTAGCTTCGTAACTTCTTCTCTGAGATGATGCAGCATGGGTTTTGTTGTTTGAAACATGGTGTTAAACTCGTTGAGTCGACGCAGCTGTGCACTCAAGAACTCCAACTGAGCAAGAACGTATTTGTTGCTCAAACCTTTCAAAATGCTCTCTGTTGTGTAAGAAGGATCTTTCCCTTCTGTCACAAATGCAGTGAAATACAGATGAAGAGCTTCCCATTGCTCTAGAATTCTAGTGCCGCAGCTCTCCAATGATAGTCATCTTGTTCGGGATAGTTTCAACAATTTGTGAGGTTGCACTTGCACAAACTCTTGAAATCGTATAAAATCCTTCTGCCTTAGCGTTGACCTGCTGAAGTGGGAGTAGATGTTTCTACACAAACCTTCGAGTGTTGTAGGCAACTTTAAGCAAGAATTAGATGCACAGAGATGAATCATATGGCAGCTGCATTTGATGCAGCAACATGTGGCAAATCTTTCTTCAGAAGGGTGGAAACACTTAAATTTTCACCAAACATAATATTAGAGGTATATGAAGAGTAACCAATGATGTTGGAGAGAGGTATTGATTTCTCTCTCTCTTTCAGAACCTCCTTAGCTCCAGTATCACTGACTTCGACTATATCCAAAAACCTAGTTACTGGTTTTAAGTCGTCGTCAACATACATAACACAGATTCCCAACTGCTTCTCAGTCGACACATCTGTTGTTTCATCTGGTATGATGCTAAATCGTTTGTGGCATAAGATCTCGACCAACTCTTTTACATAATACAGTCCGACGCCTTGGCGAATCATATTCGTACATTTGGTGGCTCCTATCTTCATTTCTTGAAGGCATTTTGCTTCCTCATTATTCTTTGGTGCTCTTGATTTCAGGAAGTCGAGAAGAAACGGATTGAGACTAAGAGGTAGATTGTGTTCGGCAATAAATGCAGCCAATTGAACTGTAGTGATCTCCTTGTATGTACTGGTATTTTCTTGCTTTTGAAGGTTAACGTAAATGGTAGTCTGGTTTGATAAACTTGAACAAGCTTGCTCATGTTGAGCTGACTCTGTGTGTCTTTGAAGAGCAGTTTTTGAGTAGGAGATTTTCTTCAAGCACACTTTGCGTGATTGTTCGTCGTTAGCATTTGTAGGTGCAATAAGCCACTGTTTAAAAGCAGGATCTTTCATCCAATCTGTGCAAAACTTCTGTTTGTATTTTTTTTTCTTGTTTTGGGAGGGCTTCCCTCATCTTTGGAGTACGATTCTGAGTCAGCCATGATAAATAGTCCTAAAAACCAATAATTTTCCCACCTTTTCAATCACCATGGGAGGTTTGTAGTGTTCCTGAGGGACTGACCCGAGTTTGAGGAAATTTTGATCGATCTAAAGGATTTTTACTCTTGAATCTAAGGATATGTTAGCAATAAGATCTGAGAGCCCTGGTCTACACCAAGGTATTGCAATATATTTAGAAGGATTGTGTGGCTTACAGTATCAAATGCTTTTTTTCAGGTCTAAGAATAGGACTCCTTTACAAGTTTGCAATCAATATTGAACCACCATTCATTTGTTAAATCTAATAAGGCTGTTTCAATGGAAAACATTGATCGGAATCCGGATTGCTTGTAATTTAACAGCTTGTTCTTTGTTAAATCATTTTCTAATTGTTCAAACACAAGTTTTTCAAAGTTACGAGCAATAGCTGAAATCACTGATATGGGCCTATAGTTACAGCGATTACCTGTTTTGAAGACTGGGGTAACTGTAGCAGTTTTCCCAGTCATTGGGAAACGAGTAAGTTTCAAGTGATAAATTAAATATGCTACTAAGTGCTATAAATCTAACTATATATATACACACATATATAGTGAGACTAGTAAGCATGTGCAAATTTGCCAGCGGCATATATATCATACATATGTATATATATATATAAATCATATATATATATATATATATGATTTATATATATATATATATATATATATATGATTTATATATATATATATAAATCATATATATATATATATATATATATATAAATCATACGTGAACGTTTAGGTTTACGAAATGCAAAGAGGGCTCAATAACGCAAAGAAAGAGCAAATGGGATTATATCGCTTACCTCAAAAAGTCACTACAGCCTGTTTCATCTTGGGAAAGAATCTTGATATATATATATATATAAATCATATATATATATATATATATAAATCATATATATATATATATATATATATATATATATATATATATGTATGTATATGATTTATATATATATGATTTATATATATATGATTTATATATATATGATTTATATATATATGATTTATATATATATGATTTATATATATATGATTTATATATATATGATTTATATATATATGATTTATATATATATGATTTATATATATATGATTTATATATATATGATTTATATATATATGATTTATATATGATTTATATATATATATATATGATTTATATATATATGATTTATATATATATGATTTATATATATATATATATATATATATATATATATATATATAAATCATATATATGATTTATATATATATATATATATATATATATATATATATATATAAATCATATATATGATTTATATATATATATATATATATCATATATATATATATATATATATATATCATATATATATATATATATATATATATATATATATGATTTATATATATATATATATATATATATATATATATGATTTATATATATATATATATAAATCATATATATAAATCATATATATATATATGATTTATATATATATATAAATGATTTATATATATATATATATAAATCATATATATATATATGATTTATATATATATATATATATGTATGATTTATATATATATGATTTATATATATATGATTTATATATATATGATTTATATATATATGATTTATATATATATGATTTATATATATATGATTTATATATATATATAAATGATTTATATATATATATATATATATATATATATAAATCATTTATATATATATAAATCATTTATATATATATAAATCATATATATATATATATAAATCATTTATATATATATATACAGCAAATTGCATAAATTTTGGCAAACCTAAACATATCGTGAAAAAAGCATCTATCGGTAAATCTGTAACTATGATCTCTTTAATCAACCTTAATACATTAGACTGGCCAAAGAATGTACCAAAAAACACATAACATATCTTCACTGGCCGTTAAAGTGAGAATAAAATGGAAATACAATGGTCTTGATATGTTTATATGTTGATATGTTTTGTGCCATAATTTTTGCAGTTTGCTGTATATGTCTATATATATATATGTATGTATGTATGTATATATATTAGCGTTAGTGAATTTGTGCACGCTAACTAGACTCTAGTTAGAGCACTCTGGCATGGCTTAGATGTAGCACTAGCGTGGAACATTTGAGTTGCCTATATATTGTAGGGTTCTTCGTCCTGCTCGTCAGCACTACATTGAGGCCCAGTAGGCCAAAACGGTTCCGTCAGTTGTTACACATATATATATACATATATATAATAGCAAGACAAGGTAAACACTTCAGTTACTTCATAAAGATTTACTACAAATTTGTTTCATATGGCAAGCTGAGCCTGCCACACTTGTCAGGTAGTAATCGTGTGTGATATAGTTGCCTAGGAGACTTGATAGTGTCTATGGAGTTTACGTCATACAATAAAAATGCGGGATGAATTAACAAATATTACATAGCAAGTGTTTTTTCCTGTCTACAAGTTGTGTTTAGTTCGTTTCTGGAATTTAACGAGCTTAGGTCAGGATGGCAGATGATAAGGAATTTTTCATGCAAACATAAATTACATTTTTTAGTGCTGCTAGAATACGCTTTACACCGTCTGATAATTTACCACTTCAACGAAAAGTTGATGGTTACTTCAATGCAAATTCTGCAAATAATTAACTCCAAAATAATTGCGGCAACTAATCTAAACCAGTGGAAAAGCACCGACGCAGTCCTAACATGGTTCAACAACATACAGAACAAGCAATCACATTCATTTATAACCTTCAACATAGTCGACTTCTATCCGTCAATATCAGATAATCTCCTTACCCAAGCTCTAACTTTTGTCTCGCAGTTCGACACAATAACTGACGAAGAGAAAGCAATCATCGTTCAAAGAAATCTCTGCTCTTCAATGAGAAAACACAACATGGTGCAAAAGATCATCCAACTTGCTTTTTGACGTAACCATGGGCAGTTCTGATGGGGCCGAAACATGCATACTCGTGGGATCATATCTCGTCACAACACCAGCTGTGGGAAACAACATTGGCCTCTACAGAGATGACAGGCTAGCTGCATTCAACAAAACACCAAGAGAGATAGAAAACATAAAGAAACGTATTTGTAGAAGTTTTAGAGAACACAACCTAAAACTAACCATCAAAGCTAACAAGAAACGTGTTCATTATCTACACACCACATTAGATTTATCATCCTCAAGTTACAAGCCATTCACAAAGCCAGGAAACTTCTTGCAATACGCCAACCACCACAGCAATCATCCACCTTCAGTACTCCGCAGCATACCAGAAAACATTAATAAACGTCTATCTAATATCTCGTCCAACAAGCATTCACTTGACTCCGCAACCCCACCATACCAAGAAGCCCTAAAAAGAAGTGACTACAAACTCAACTTCAAACCCGAACCACCAAAACCAAAACATCCGAAAAAAAGAAACAAATATACGGTACAACCCACCATCCCCACAAACATAGGACACAAATTCCTAAAGATCGTCAACGAGTCCTCTCCATCAAACCACCCACTTCACAAAATATTTAATCAAAACACTTTGAAATTAAAGCTATAGCTGCATGCCAAATGTCGCAAACATACTCAGCAAAGAAACCAAGACTCAATCCAATCCACCCGACTCTCTAAGTTGCAACTGCCACCATAAAGAATCCTGACCAGTAGCCAGAAAGTGCTTAACAGACAGAGTTGTATACCAAGCAACAGTAAAGAGAGAAGACAACAGCAAAGTTGAGACCTATGTCAGTATCACTGAAGGCACCTTCAAGTCCCGATATAACAATCACACGAGCTCCTTTAGGAACCCGACTCAGAGAAATAGCACAGCCCTAAGCCAATACGTTTGGAACTTAAGGGACAACAACATAAAATTTTCGTTGAAGTGGCAAATTATCAGACGGTGTAAAGCATATTCTAGCAGCACTAAAAAATGTAATTTATGTTAGCATGAAAAATTCCTTATCATCTGCCATCCTGAGCTAAGCTCTTTAAATTCCAGAAACGAACTAATCACAACTTGTAGACATGAAAAAACACTTGCTCTGTAATATTTGTTAATTCACCCCGCATTTTTATTGTATGACGTAACTGCTGTAGACTATGAAGTCTCCTAGGCAACTATATCACACACGATTATTACCTGACGAGTGTGGCAGGCTCAGCTTGTCATATGAAACAAATTTGTAGTAAATCTTTATGAAGTAACCCAAGTTTACCTTGTCTTGCTATTTGTAATTCGCTCTACTCTGGTGTCGAGCACTCTCTTCGTGTGATTTTTAATGAAATCTCACTTATCACTTATGACTTATCTATCTATCTATCTATCTATCTATCTCTATATATACACATATATATACATATATATATGTAGATATGTAGATATGTAGATATGTAGATGTGTAGATATGTATATATATATATATATATATATATATATATATATATATATGTAGATATTTAACCAAATAAATGTAACGAAAATGTCACAGATACCGTAATAGGCAGAGCGAAAACGCAAAACAAAGGCAAATTTTTGTTTGCTGTTGCTACTCCGAGTTTCATGCGCTTAGGCGATCATCATTTGCCTGATGATCGCCTAAGCGCGTGAAACTCGGAGTAGCGACAGCAAACAAAAATTTGCCTTTAATGTAGATATTTATATGTGTAGATGGATAGATACATATGTAGATGGATGGATGGATGGATGGATACTTTTATTTATGACATGGTGGTTCTATCAGAATTAACAATTTTACAAATGTAACTCTGGTCTACCTAGAAGCCATGTGGTTACAGAAAATATTTAAGTATATTTACAAGCTTTTTTGTATTTTTAAATTTTTTTGATTTACACCATCAATTATTTACATTACTTACAGTTATATAGGAAGTCGTACAAGTCATCAGTGCAGAACATAGTGGATTCCATTTTTTTGTTTCAAGTTTGAAAGATTCTTTATTTCCTTCAAGGTATTTGGTAGAAAATTCCAAAGAGCAGCCCCTGATACAGCAAAACATCTTTTATAGCAGTCAGTCCTAACATTAGGTATTTCAACATTTTTATCAGAGGATCTTAAATGGTAGTTAGAAGAACCAAATTGTTTCTCAACCATTTCAGTCAGATATTTGGGCACATTTCCATTCTTAATGTTATGCATCATAACAGCGTTCTGGTATTTATGGTTGAGTGCCAGAGTTGACCATCCAAGTTGGGTGAAAACATCACATGTATGAACAGTATATGGAGCTGCAGTAATGATGCGAGCAGCTCGATTTTGTAGTTTTTGTAATTGGTCTGAAAGTGTCGCACCAATACTGTCCCATACAACACAACAGTAATCAAAATGGGGTTTTATTACTGAGTTATAAACATTGATGTGAAGCTTTTTATCTAGGAAAGGTTTTACCTTCTTAAGGATATGTAGGTTTGTAGAGACTTCTCTTTTAATGTCTTCAATATGACCTTTCCAAGTTAGGCTTTTATCAATTTTTATGCCCAAGCATTTAATTTAATGTGCCTGCTTTAAGGCAATACTATTCATAGGCAGGTCTAATTTTTCACTGATGGAGGCCAACTTCTGTCTGGAGGCTATAATCATATATTCAGTCTTAATGACATTCAGTGTGAGTTTATTTGCACATAGCCATTGCTTTACACATTGAATGTCATGCTGTAGTTTTGATTTGATTTCCTGTATGCTGCAGCTAGATGTAGTTTAACTGGTATCATCAGCATACATTCTGGTCGAGCTATGTGTAACACAATTCGGTAAATAATTGATGTAGATAAGGAAAAGGAGTGGTCCTAAAATTGTTCTTTGTGGGACACCACAGGATAGTTCTTTTGCATTAGATAAAGTTCCATTGACAGAGCACATTTGCATTCGACCACTTAAATATGAATGAAACCAAGCAATTGCTGTTTGATTTAAACCTGTTATATTTAATTTGTGTAGTAGAATTTCGTGGTCGATAGTGTCAAAAGCCTTCTTGAGGTCTAAGAACACAGCTCCATTCATAAGTTTCCCGTCAATGTTAAAGCACCACTCATTAGTAAGATCTAGCATTGCAGTTGCTGTTGAAAACAGTGACTGGAAGCCAGACTGTCTGTGATTTAGCAAATTGTGTTGAGTTATAGATCTCTCTAGTTGACTGTACACTAGTCTTCCAAAGATACGAGCAATAGCAGAAATGACAGAAATTGGCCTGTAATTGTTTGAGTCACATTTTTCTCCATTTTTGAATATGGGTATCACCTTTGCAATTTTCCAGTCAGTAGGAAAGACATTACTTTCTAGGGACAAATTAAATATTTCAGCCAATGAGATACTGATATAAGGCGTGGATATCTTTAAAATTTCGTTTGAAATTTTATCCAAACCTATTGCCTTCCCCACATGACAGGAATTTAATAATTTCTGAACCTCAACAGGAGAGACTTTTGAAAAAGTGAATATTGAACTAGATTTAGTATTGGGCATATAGTCTAAATGATTTACCATTTGTTGGTGATGGTATCTGTGATGCTAGGTTGGGTCCTATTCCAGTGAAGTGGGTATTGAGAGCATTTGCAATATCTTTTGACTGCGTAACTGATTCACATGATGTTAAATTAATTTTGTTAATTTCAACAGTCTTAGATTTTTTACCCACGAGATTATTTAATACTCTCCATGTACCTTTAGGATTGCCCAAATTGTTTTCAATTTCATTTTCATAGTACAACTTTTTAGTTTTTTTGACCAACCGATTGACCTCATTTCGTTTTTGTTTGAAAAGTAGCCAGTCAGTCGATGAATTAGATTTAGTTGCTTTTTTCTTGAGAAAATCTCTAGTTAACATTTCACATATGACATTGGAGTTAATCCATGGTGAGGACTTGTTTCGAGTTCTTATGGTTCGACATGGAGCATGGTGGTTAAGTAGAGTTTGCATGGTAGATTTACATTCTTCCCACAAGACATTGACATTTTTAGAACCTGAGGTTGAGAGCCAGGTTGTATGTTTGATATCACAAACAAATTTTGTTTCACTAAAATTTTTAAAGTTTCTGGTTACAACATATCTAGGAGTACTACGATTAATCCCTATTTTATGGATGCAAAAGGCTAAATTATGGTCACTAATTGAAGTAGAAATGACACCATAATGAGTTAGACTTTCTTTATTGTTGGTTATGATGACATCAATTAGTGTTTTACTTTTATCAGTAATTCTAGTTGGTTCATCATTTAATTGAGACAACTGGTAGCTGTTTAACAAATTCTTAAGATTCGAGCTTCGGGAACTGAGTTTAGGGGGAAATAAATCACAATTTAAATCCCCTAAAATATAGTACTCTTTGTATGTTGAGTCAGCCTTGATTAGGAACTCTTCAAAATTGTTAAAGAGTTCAATTGGAGACTTGTGAGGTCTATACCATGTTGTAACTAGGAAAGGGCTGGAATTAGGTTTTTGAATTTCAATCAATATCATTTCCAGGTCCCCATCCTCAAATTCAGGTTTTCTTTATAGATATATGCAGATGGATGGATATATATATGGATATATATATTATACGGATAGAATATTTATTTAGCCACAGTGGTTCTATCACACTTAAAACTTACAAGTGCATGAAATCCTTAAGTCTGGTCTACCTAGAAGCCATGTAACTCTAAGAAGCTACATTTACAAAATTTAATAGTTTTACCTATTTACAGAATGAAAATTATATTACATTGAAGAGCTTTACATATTGTCAATGTCAAACAAGCGACTCCTTACTGGACCAGATCAGAAAAAGTCAAAATAACAAAGAGGATGCATATACAAAAGCAAAATTCCATTAGGTTGACGAATCCTGAAAAAGGTGTAAAGGCAGAGACACTATTGCTGTCACCATGTTGCTGGAGCTCAGCGACCCATTTGCACTGTTGCCAAGGCTTGTTGCTGTGTCACTGAATTCACTGGAGCATGTGACATTGCTGAGTCGCTGGCAGCAGTGGCTGGTAAATTTTTAAATATGGCATTGTTCCAGGAGGCTCTTATAAATTGCTACAGAACGTATCCAGTCCTTTACAATTTGTCCCTGAAAGAATATAAAAATGAAAAAGTAAAATTGAATGTGTGGGAGAAGATCTCTGAAGAACTGTGTGCTATGGGTTATAATGCTCAAGCTAAGTGAATACAGATTTACCAATATTTTGTGCCGTTGGTGGAAATGTTTGAGCGTAAAATATTTGTTTCATTCATCAGTTGATGAAGTAAAGTCAAAGATGAAGAATCTACAACATACATATGGCAGATGTAAAAAGAACGATGCAGCTATCAAATCTGGCACACCAGCGTCATCCATGCCATCATGGAAGTTCTGGAGCCTCATGACACGGCTTGATGATTTTAGAAAGAGAAGAAAGTGAGTCATGTTTATTCTGTTTCCCAAACTTTTGTCCCCTCCTCTACTGCCAAATTGTTTTGAAATGAATGTGAAAATTTAGTGCTTTAGTTAGATATTCTACTACTGCATTTCCTGTGGTGAGCCTAGCCTCCATAATCTCCTGACAAAAATAAAGAGGGTAACCTAGAGAATATGATGAATGAAGATTTTTTTGGCCTGGTCATTGAACTATCAAGTATTTAAAAATTACATTTATAATAATGTTCTTTAGTTTTTGAAAAGAATGAAATTCATATTCAAATCGTCTTATAATGAAGTGTATCCCAAGTGCTTTTGCTAAATTTCAATCCTATTAGTGAAGTTATTTTCAAAATGATATTTATAGTTCAGCAAGTCTATAACGAGTAATGTGCACTGTCAGTGTAAATTAAAAAATATTAAAAGAAAACCCCATAAAATATAAACAACATTATATTGATAGTACCAAGACACAAAATGTGAGTCTGAAAGAGGATTGGATCAAATTGAACTCATATGTAGATGGAGTTAATAAAAGTTTGTCACATTTTTTAATTGTTTTAGGACAGTGAGCAATGTAGCAATCAGTTCTGCCCCTGTAGGAGAAGAGTACAACTCCTCATGCTCTGAAGTCATCAGTGTTGATGAATCAATGCAGTGCAATGAGCTATATATGGTGACAGAGCAAATGTCAAAATGTCTCAAAGTGACAACAGTTCAAGCTCGCCATCAGTTGCATCACTGTCCCCAATTGCACCCCAACAAAGAAGAACAAAGTTGAAATATCACCATATCAGTCTAAACTGATTGGTTGCTTAGAGGCAATGCAAAAGACTGGAGGTAAAAAGCCTCAAGAACAAGAAATACACAAAGAATGTCATTATTCTGGAAAAAGTGTGGCAGAGCAAATTAGAAAACTTCCAACTGCATTTCTTAGGTCCAAAGCAAAAAAAGAGATTCAAGAAATTCTTAACCTTTAATGGCAATCAAGATAGTTAATAATTCAGTCACTAAAGAAAAAACTCTTGCTCTTGTTGTCACCTACGTTACAATACTTACAACATCAAAATTATTTACATTTTTTCTTGCACAAAAAAAAAACGACATATGAACAGCTTAATGTATGATGATATAAAGTAATTATGTATATTTAAATAAGTTATGTACAAACAATGAATCAGAAGCTAAACTACATGATCAGTTTGCCAGGGCGATTCACCCCCACTTGAATTAAAATAGCTTGCAAATTTGTCCCTAACTTTGAAAAGACAAAAATATTAAGTTGGGCATCACCAAATGTATTTTCTATAGTTCTTCTGGCTCTAGACAGCCTGGAATTGAATATTTTCTTGGATAGGGAATCCAGTGACTTTCCAGGATATGGCCTCATTATCCATGTTTTTTTATGGGAATGCTTCATCTGCAACAATGCAATAAGGCATAGCTTCTCCACCATTAATCAGTGGTTTTGCTGGAGGAAGAGGTACTTTGCCTGTAAAAAAAATAAAATCCTTTATTACTCTATTTAAAAAAAAAAATTGAATAAATTTATGTAATTTTTTTACATAATCTAAAATGTATTTACTATTCAAAAAGCCTGATCCAAATTCTGTATTTTCAAACACTGTGGAATCACTACGTCTGCCAGCTTCTCCAATGTCAACATAAAGAAATTGATAATGGGCATTGCACATAGCCATAAGTACAAGTGAATGAAAATGTTTGTAATTAGAAATGGAAGAGATGGAATTTCTTGGTGCTCGTATAGCCACATGTTTCCCATCTAAAGTACCAATACAGTTTGGGAAGTTTCAGACTGATGAAAATATACCAAAAAAAAAGAAATATTACACTTATGATATTTTGTGAATTTCTGGAGCTACACGATACTGGTGTAGTGTCGTGTTAAAAAAAAAAAAATGAGCAGACAAGAGTAGAAAATCTACCACTTGAAGTTTATCATCACTCGTATGATACATGGAACAACAGTTAACTTACCCTTGTTTGACTTTTCACCAATCGCACATATCACTTGGAGGTTTCATAAACATTGGCATAAGAACCTTCTACAAAGTTTTGCAGGTGTTATAAACAGTTTCACAAATGGTGCTGACTCCACGATGATGAGCAAAAGCAATTGACTGTGGCGAGTCTCCAGTTGTCTATCATCTGAGTGTAATAGCCAGTCTTTCCCCTGGTCCCATTGATTTTCTTAAGTGGGTGTCTTGTCACCTCAAAAAAGGACCAACTAAGCCAAGGAGACGATCAAATGTGTTGCGATTCATTCTAAAATGTATGAAGAATTGCTCCTCGTCATTTTGCAATTCCTGTACAAGATTTGTAAAATCACCCTGCTCTCTACCTTTGATTTATATCTCAGATCCAAAAACGCCGCTTACATGCTCTTCTCATTTTCCTTTGGTTATCTTCTTTGTGCAATTCATTCAATATTACTGCAACTAAAGCAATACCAATCTCTTCCGAAGATGCCATCTTCGAATTTAGCGCGCTTTCGTGAATAAATTGCACAGGAAATACCTGGAGTGACTGCAAAATTTGATCACACATTTGTTGCTTGGTCGCCACAGAATTTCCATAGTGTGTCACATCATTCATTGCTTTGTCGCATATTGCCTTTTCGCCGAGCTGGAGCAAAACAGCGACACAATAGTGTCTCTATCTTAAAGAAATTACATCTTACCTACAAATAGACATGGACACACAACATGAAGGACAGTTGTAGCAGAACCCCCTCGGCCACATGAAGATCGCCGACAAGTGTGAAACTCAGAGTCATGACAATAGGGACCTTAAGCATCAACAACGAAAAAGCACAACGACGACGGGCAGAAGTGAAATTTTCCCATGCGAACTTCCTGTGCATGTGCAATGTTGTCAAAATGTCGTCCAGCCTTCATTGATGACTGAATCCAGGCAAGTTTTCCATTCTGGTGAAAACGTAAATAAACAACTAAATTTTTCTATACTATTAATCAACCATTTTCATTTTTTGTTGTAATAAAAAATCCAAAGTGATTATTTGTGGATCAAAGGAAGTCAAATGTTTAGCAGTTTGGCGATTTCTAACAAACTAAAATGTCTTTTCTTTCAGAAGCATCCGAAACCATGGCCGGTCACGTTTGTACAGGTGAGCAAGAACCAGTTCAAAAGAAATGTAAGTTTTTCTGTATGCCTGAAGGAGCTCCTTTTAAGGAGAAATTAGAGATATTTGAAATCATGTTCTTCTTATTTAAGACCTGCATGTCATTGTGCTAATTTTAAGTTGCACTACAAGGTATAAATCCTCAAAAATTGTTTTTGTGTTCTTTCGACAGCAAGTAAATCCAGGTATTTTCTTTGGACGGAAGACCATGATGTCTTGATGCTCCGCAAAGCTGTAACGAGTGAACCTTACAATTTTAAACCAAAAAGCAATGAAAGAGGGAAAGTATGGGAAAGCATTGCAGCCCATTGGAATTCTCTGAAGACAGCGAGGGCAGTGAGAGATCAATATGCACTTTTAATCTCCCAACACAAACTAAAGCAAAGAGAAGAGAGAGCATCTGGGATTGATGTCCCCGAGCCCACAGAGCTCGATACCTTGCTGGAGGAGATTCTGGAGTGAGAAGAAGAGGGCAGAAGAAAAGGGTGATGCTCTGCGAAACGAGAAAAAGGCAAAAGACGACAAAGAAAAAGCTGCAGCGGAGTAAATCAGACAGGTGGCTCTTCAGACAATGGCAAAAAGAAAGAGCAATGATAGTGGCGAGAAACAAAAAGGAGCCAAATTGAGGAGCACCTCTGATGCAATTGAATTTTTGGCTGAGAAGTCAGAAAAGGAGAGAGAATTGGAGGAGTTAGCCATTAGAAAAAAAGAGCTTGATATAGCAGAAACCAGACAAGAAGAGGGTGCAAGGCAGCAGCAGACCATGCTCTCAGCACTGATGAACCAGATGCAGCAACAGCAGCAGCTCCAGCAGCAAAACCTTCAAATTATACTTAACCAGCAAAACAAGGTATTTATAGCATTGCTGGAAAATACCAAAAAGCATTGAACTTGACCCCAGTGAAATGGAATAGCCCTGAACCTGTTGAGTTGACTTTTGTAATGACTTAAGTTTTATACCAAGAGTCCTTTCATATACCTGATACAAAAAGGTTGCTTTGGGAGTTGGTCACTAGCAGCCTTTATTGAATTAGGTGTATCTACAAACAACATGTTAAGCTACCACATTAAAGAATAAAACACAGACCGAAAATTGTCATCTTATGACTTGATATTCAAGTTGGAACAAGAAACAGACAAGTTGAAAAACGGTAATATTTCGGCTCTATTTCGTCTGATGATGACTCTGAAATAGAGCCGAAATATTACCGTTTTTCAACTTGTCTGTTTCTTGTTCCAACTTGAATATCAAGTCACAAGATGACGATTTTCGGTCTGTGTTTTATTGTTTACTTTTTCCAATTGTCCTCTGGTTGTGGTTTTAAGCTACCATAGCTCCTTGATATTTGAATCGAAGCATTTTTGATGGTGTAATTATATTTCTTTTCTAGAGAGAGTTTTTGTAACAGTTTCAAGAAGAAATAAATGTTTTTGCTAGCAGAGAGATATTTCTTTTTTTTTTGTACAGAGGAGCTTAATAGCCCAAAATGTTACCTAGTATACAGTGGTGGTTGCACAGCAAATCAGTGTGCAGTCACTAAGTACACAAAATAACTCCTGAAAATGGCATTTATAGCGAAGTCTTTTCTTTTCTCTTGTTTGGTTAGCTGTGCTTTCATGTAATTAGTTAATGGTGTTTCATACATTTAGAGATTGCACTCTAGAAATTTTGCCTATTTTTCACAGCATCAAGGCAAAAAGTCTAAAGTGGCATGACTATGTTCATTCAGTCATATTAGAGAGCTAGAGTACCTCATATTATTTGGGGTAGCTTTCACCCAGGCTTAACTCTGAAAAAAGTTGAATGAGTCACCATGGCAATTATCCCTGGGTAAGTGCTAGGTCAACCTTAAGCAACCAGGCCCTCAGATTCCTATAGTTATAACTTGTTTAATAAAGGAGTTCAAAAAATGGCCAAATTCTGTAACGTGCTTAAATGTATTATCATTCATTCTGTCTTTCAAAAAGTACAATGGTGTGAGATGTAGTCTTTAACCTATCAGTATTCAAATATCTACCATGGCTAACTGTAGTTATAAGGTTTGATACATACTTTATCAAAGGCATTGCAAATTGGGCAGTAGTGTGGTTTCCTAACCAAAGTATGTGTCAATGGAAGGTGGCCTAAGGTCAAAAAATTCTGAGGTCATATTACCATACAAGCATGTTATTGCATTATGAAGTAAGATGGAAACAACATACATCTTTCCAACACTGCCGAGGAAAAGCTTCAGATCTTTTATAAAGTCATTAAACTTGAATGAATTGATCACATCTCCAAACAGCCATTCAACAGAGCTTCTAACAGCACTCATCTCTGTATTGTACTGCTCCATTTGTGGTGTTAATACACCATATCTAAAGGGTCCTTGCATGTGTATTTGAAGAGGATAGGCAGAATCACCATAAACACAGACGGGTTTGCCAGCTGGATTGTTGGCAAATTGATCAAGGTCATGTAGCAGCTGTGAATCAGCAAGCATTCCTGCATCATGTTTTCGTCCTTCTAAGAAAAGAACACTGATGGTAGGTAGCAGTGTAAGAGGAAAGAATACTGATAATTGGGCTACATAACTTGCTGATTATTTGATTACTTCAGAAAATGTTTTCTAATTTCATCATTTGCATATTGCATTTTTTATTTCAAAGGGGAAGGGGGACAGTCCCCCACCTTCCCTCTAGCTATGATCCCAATAAATTGCTGAAGGGATCTCACCTTGGTAATCATTATTGAACGAGAAAATCAATAAATGTAGTGCAGTCAAGTGGAGCAAGGGCCCTTGGGATACGTGCTTAGGACCATTTGTGCTAATTTTCACCATATGCACACATACACCCTCTGGCTATTGGATCTTTTCTTGTTTTGAAATAAGTAAAAGGCCTACAAAAATTACCATTTGTTGTCATGCATTTATCAGGCCTGCCATCAATCAAAAAAGCTGGTCACATCCCTGCTTCAAAGCTGGTGGCTTGTACTGTTTTGTAACTTACCAACTGGGCCATATAGATTTCAGATCAAACCATTTGGCAAAGCAAGGCTTTGAAATTTCAGGGCATGAACCCTTTTATGGCCATTGTACAGAAGTCGCTGATGTTCTCCAGGTTTTGATATGGGCCTAACGGTACTGTCAATGAACCCAAAACAATTGGGCAGTGGGGCACCCCTGGCTGTCACAGCATCAATGTAAGTCTGCAGGTTGACAGGGCTAAGGGCCTCATTATTCCAGTTTAGTACTCTGTGCTCATGAACATTATACACATGGTCAATCATTTGATTAGTGATCATGCTGAGAACTGGAACAGGTTTAGCGAATCGATGGATCATGTCTCCATATCTGCATGGATATTAAAGCCACTTTAGCAGCATGCAAAGGCCTTCTAGTCCATCACAAACAGAGCGCTGACTGCAGGTAATCATCTCAGGGATTTGCAGAACTTCCTTCAGAATTTGTACACCTCGTTTTCGAAACTGAAACTCTGCCAAACTCTCTGACTCATCAAGCTCTTCTAGATCAAAAGGTGCGTACGAATCGTACGAAAAATCAGGATTTTTTGATGTATACAGGTCGTACGGAACAACAAATTCATCATCATTGATAAAGCCATTGTTGTGACTAATTAGAAGTAGATTTTGGACATCGTTGAAAGCCATACCAAGAGCCACTTGTCAGCGGACCAAAAGTCGTTGTCTTTTCAAAACAACACAATGCTTAAATTTTGTTTTTCTCACCGAGAACAAAACTGTCGTCCCAGACCTCCCTGGGCTACGAAAGTCGTCGTCATGCATTTTGTTGACGATGCTTAAGGTCCCTAATAACATTTTAAGCTACATTCTGTATGTATATATATACATATATATATATATATACAGGGTCAGATCCAGGAATTTTCGTACGTTAGTCAAAATTTTCTTTGCAAACACATATGGATAAATTTTTTATTTTTCGGGGGGGCGGTAGATAAAACGCAAGATGCAGAGTTGGCTGTTTTGCCCAATATCAGGGCTCATCAGCATGCCTAAGAAATACAACACGTATGTGATTCCAACATGGACAGCCCATGGAAGGCAATAGATGAGCAAAGTGGTTTTAAGGTGCCAGCATCAAAGAATCACACACAGCTAAATTAAGTCTATGGCTGTAACAGTGGGTATAAAGAGCTTTCTTATTAAGCCATAAAATATGGGCAAACAAACCATTGATGTGCCCAGCCACAGAACCTGCTCCATCATACCCTTGTCCACGACAATCTTCAATGGATAAAGTTAGGTCATTTAAAGCTCCTAATATAAGTTCAGCAAGTTGCTCACCACTTAATCCCCACTTACAGTGAAGAAAAGAAATAAACTCTTCTCTAATGTTCATGTCACTATCAACAAAACGTAAAACAAGAGACATTTGCTCTTTATGAGAAGAGTCTGCAGCCTCATCAGCAATAATAGAATAAAATTTGCTTGTCTTAACATCCTGAATGATCTGCTTGCTGATCACCTGACCACAACACTTGATTATCTTATTCTGGCTGGTTTTTGAAATATAGCTTTGGTTCTTACCACAATTCTTTAAATGATCTTCTAAAACTTTGTCTCCACCTCGATCTCTAAAATTTAGCGATTCTACAAAATTACGAACTCCAGGCTCAGTAGAGTAGCTTCCAACTTTAGGGTGGTATTTAGCATCATCATGATGGCCACAAAAAAGAACTGAATCAACAATTGAGGAAAGTTGTTTTCTATTGTCCTCATTTTCCTTCTTGAGGTTGGCATGCAAAATTACCTCTATAGGCTGTACTGCCCCTGACATTTGAGATAATAAAGAAGTTAGTATTGGAAATGTACAAGCATGCAGGCTCATTTCCCCTCCTGTACCATGCCCAGCATGACGTTTGAAATGAAACACAGCACCATTCCAATGGTTAAAGGGCTCATAAAACAAATTATGAATTTTCGAAGCTTTACCAGGAAAGTGATCTCCAAATAGCACACATGATAGACAATATGCACCATCCTTAGAAGGTGAATAACAAAGCCATGAATATAACTCAAGCCAGTCGTATCTAAATCGTCCACCATTAGTCTTAGGAAAAGGATATTGCTTGTGAGGCCTAAAAACATTTTTAATCAAATTACAAATTTTGGATGTATCCATACCCTTACTCTTCTCCCTATACAATGCAACCTCAAAGTTATTAATAATAACAATAGATTTTACTTCATTACTACTAGATGCTTTCTTTGCATCGGAAGGCAAAGTAGTGCCTTCTTGTGGTTTCTCAACAGTACCTGAAGTGCTAGGTTTACTTATCTGATGAATACAAAGTGCTGCAGCAGAAGAAAAAGTCTCATTATGTGCTTTGTGTGTTGGCTTCACAATGGGTTTTTCTGCTACAGTAAAAAAATTAGATATATTAGATTTTTTGGTACTTTTTTGTTTCTTTGATGCTGTTGATGATTGTAAGTCAGCTGCTGATTTCCTTTTCTGCTGGTGTGGATGAAAGAGAAGAGGAACAAAATGGTTAGGCTGAAAGTTTTTTCCCAGGTTTAATAATACTTTCATGGCAGAATAAAATATGAAGATCATCTAAACCTTTCTTACCATGCATATGAGGCTGCACCATGTGATTAAATAAAAGTTTAAATCTATACTCACCACAATCTGGGTAATATATAAAAATATTTTGATGTAAAACAGAAGAAAGACCTAAAATACATAGAAACGATGACCATCTACTATCATTACAATTTAAAATAGCTTCTTGCTTAACCAAGTCATCCTTGGTAACACCTGTGTCTAAACACTCCATAGAAACAGACAAAGGCAAAAGATTGTCAATACTTGGAAAGCATTCCAGATGCTCATTTAGAGCAGAGAGAAAGCATGGATGCTGACTATAAAACTCGGCATTCATGAATAGCTCAAGTGAAGTCAAGATTCTCAAAATGTGAACAAAACTATCGTCACCTACCAGATCCAGAGATACAGAGCTGTACAAGCAAATCCCAGAGGCTTCAGATCTATTCAATAAAACAAACCAGTTATTTATAAAATATTAACTGCCGTCAATAAGCTGTTACTTCAACACGAGTTAATAATTTTACATGAACCGTGATCATATTACCTGCTAGATCATGCATCTAAAAGCAGACTATACTTTACAAAACACAGTGCCACATTTACTATTTCGTTGAGAAATAAATAGAATAAAATAGATATCTGATAAAACCTTTACTAACACAATAGAATAAACAAAATGCTTAGTTGTTTACATCATATATGCTGAATGTGATTTAAATACCATTATACTAATAACCTTGGACGTTGAAATATGCAAATTTTGAAACATTGTGTCCATGTGCGACAGCATACAGCTTCAGCTTGTCTGCTTGAAGCACTTTCAAATTTCAAAACTATTATGATAAGAAATGTAAGAGCATGATATATGTTGATAAATATGATATATTTACCTTATTGCAGTTACACAAGACTTCTTCTCTTCCCAAACAACCTTCGGCTCCAAAATTTCTGCTGAGGCTGAAGCTCATGCTATGAATTGCATTCAATAGCTCTTCAACAGAAGTATTTGGGGAAGTGTCTAGTCGCTTCATCAGATCCATATAAATATCCTTTAGACAATCTAGATCATTTTCCGTAAACGTGGCCTTAACATGCTCGTAAGCAGGAATAGACATAGCTAGGAAATCAGTTTAGTAGCAATTCGAATAATCGATTTGAACCTCAATGGCTAAGAAGTGATCAGAAAGGCTGTGTTATTGTGCAAGACCGACTCATCCCATGCTGCGAATTAGTCAAGATGAGTCAAAAAATGTGACCAATAGAAATACAGATATTTTTTGAATTCACCAATCATCTACCTCATATACAAGCCCCTGATGCTCTATAGAGTCAGAACTCCCCACAGATGAGTCAAAATGGCTGATCTCCAGGGAAACGGGCATATTAGCCAATCTGACAGCTAGAATCTTGACTCAGATGAGTCAAAATTCACGCGGAAGACCGCTGTTTCTTGACTAGTATATTACTTTACCGAAACTCACTCACAGCATGGAATTTAACTGGACTACAATTTGAATGTTAATTAATCTGCAAGTACTGCTGCATGAAAATAGGTAACTGGACTATAGAGTTATAGCCAAACTTCTAAGTCTGCAATTTTTACATTAGTCGCGTGACTCATTTGCCAACCCCTGGATCCTCCCCTGTATATATACATGGATTCTGTTCACTCAAGAAGGCTGTGTGCAAGCTCAGGGACTGGCATGTTGTTAACCAAACCTTAGGTCACTTAGGTCTGTATTGAAGCAAATTGGTTTGGTCCCATTTATTTTCCGTTTTATGGGTCTCTCAGACATTGTTTACATCATTTGAACAGTGAAGCCAGTAAATTATTTCAGACCACCAAATTAAATGGCTTTCTTGGTGCTTGTGGCTGGTTTCACTTTTGGAGGCCATCTTATTATCTGGACAATTTATAAGTTGAAACAGGAGTTCCCAAAGTTAGCTCCTTGGAATATGCATTTGCCAACTGTCCATTTGTTGCAGCAATGCTTTGTCTTGGTTCTTCCAGATCAATATGAACAAAAGACGTAAGGGAACTTGCTTGCCGTCAGGACATTTGATGAGCAACTAAGTGTAAACGACATTCTTCGCTGAAGTTGAATAGATGCTGATTTGTATAAATCTCTAGACTTTTCACATTCTGGTGACCACTTACCTGAGCTACACAATCACAGGTACTTCTGAATTGAGCAGCTTTCAAGAGTGGCTTCCTGACTTCATTCTTCCCCAAGGGAGACTTTTTGTACCAAATACTTCTGACTGGTAACCTTTGAGGATGCTCCAATTTTAAGATGAAAAGCCTGGCCATATAATAAAAAGTCTTTCTTTAAAGCAACATGAGTGAAAAGTTTGACTGTAAAATGACTCTAAATACCTCAATAAGCTACGTAGGCTGTTAATTTGAGGCCGAATTGTGCAAGTTTTTTATTATTATTTCATTCTGTCTTCCAGTTACAGTAAGCACGATTTTTCTGACAACTTGGAAAATTATCTGTTACTTGGATTCTCGAGGGATATTTTTTTACATTTTTATTCTCATCACCCTTCCTCATGTCTGACATTTCTCGCCTCTGTCAATCTAACAAAAACTCTAAAAAGAAAACGCCTATTCAACCACACTTACGTATGCTTGGGTGTGTCACACAAAAGTGTTTCAATATTTACATGCTTGACAGAATTTGTTAGTGTCTAAATGTTGTGTTTTTCTAATACTGTGTACCCTCTTCCAGTTATAGTATGGAGGACTTGCCTTTTTGACAATTTTGAAAAATTATCAATGTTATTTGGATTCCTGAGGGATATATTGGAAAGGTGGGTGAGGGGTTGTTGCATGCATGTATTTCTTGTATTAACAAGTGAAGCACCAAGCAGGAATCTTAATCGCAGGATGAATATCAATGCTCAGTGCAAAATACAAAACAAAACCATAGAATAAGATGAAATTTATTAAACTAATTAATGTTTTGTCACATCTCACAACATCATCAAAGTGGGGAAGATTATTACAAAACAGCAAATATATATATATATATATATATATATATATATATATATATATATATATAACTGAGATGATAATGTTTACGATGATTCCAAGAGTGCTCAATACCATATGGGGCAGAGCTTAAATGTAGTAAGATTTTGCTTAAGAGTATATAAATGAAGGTAGCAGTTTACAAGCTATATAGTAGCAAAAATAAAGAAGAAAAAATTAGAACAAAGACAGCAAAATGGAGCACTTTGAATGGCAATCTCATCTCCATTTTTACAACTACATAACTTGTAATTTGATACCTTCATTTATGTATATGTATTCCCTGTATTGTAATAATATTCTCCATTCTGATGTTGCGAGATGCAACAAAATGTTAGTTTAATAAATCTTACCTTGTTATATGGCTATGTTCCATCTTTTGTGCTTGGCATTGATATTCATCCTAATACTAATAATACTAAAAACCCATTAGTTATTAATTAGTGCATAGCAAATTAAACATTCTTAATTCGGTCCATCTATCAAAACACTTGTCACATATGTCAATTCAGAGTATGGAGTAAACCCACAAAGTATTGCTTTTGTGTATGCACAGTCCATTCATATGACCTTAAAATGGAACATTGCATACAAATACTCTTCCATCATCAAAAGGGACAGTTACTGCATTGCCATATATCTTGATGACATTACCAAGAATTGGACAAACTGGGTCTGTTTGTTTATTCTTCATGAAGATTTTGTCTCCCAGTGATCAACTAGAACTTTGGGTCTCGGCTTATACACAGCATGATTCCTTCTAACATCACCAATCTTGAAATATTTGGGATGATTCCAATCCTCATTTCATAACGACTTTTGCCTGTAGCAGGACGTGGCATTGCACAACATGCATATAACATTCCCTCAATGAGTGGATAATATCTCTTGCCTTCCTTATCTGCAATCTTTGCCATACTACAAATCCTATGCCTGCCAAAACTCACACCCACCTCTAAAGTTTTTTTTTTTTTCAAAGGATAATTCTCAATAGACTTTTTTATTGAGGATTATACATGATTGGATATGAGCACTGTGGATTTCAGCCTGGCACAGCACCCATAGCCATATTGTCAGATAGTTTAACATATGCTTTGAGACATCTTTCCAACACCAACCCCACCAGTAAGAAGACCACAGTAAGGCAAATATGGTGTTATAGATGAAATGGTTTGGAAATCTTCTTTTAGCAACTCAGTCTCCATAAGCTTGGGATCGTCAATGGCATCTAGTCCGCTTATCCAGCCAGAAAACTTGCTTATGATTAGATCCATTAAGAACTCATAGGCCTTTTGCATTTGTCTTACCTTGAATTTGGTATACACATTATTTTAGGTGATCTATATCACCATCCTGAACGAGTTTCAATAATTCCAGCCTTTTTTTTATTGATGACCTGATCTATTTCCTGGTTTGTGTTTTATAGTTCTTCTAACAAGTCATCAATATCTTCTGTTTTGACTTTGCATTTTGGCATTCTCTTACATTTTCCCAATGTTTTATTCTAGCGGATTTCATAGGATGGATTTGCACCCTTCAATTTCTCATTGATATATCTTTTCCTCACCAGTGTCACTATCAATGTAACCAAAAAATTTGTCTGTTATCCCAGGTCATATTGAGTTCAGCTTTTGAAACAGGATAAATAGAGAAAAGTTATGGTGTCTTACATTGTACTGGAGATATGAAAGCATGTTGTGACTGTTGGGTTGTTTCCTACCATCACTCATATCATCGCTAATTATTGCGGTTGTTGATCCACAGTAAATATCGATTATATGCTTCAAGATTATGTTTAATTTGTCTGATCACATAGACATCACTCTTGTGGGGGTGCTGGTGGCACAGTGGTAGTGCACGTGTCTCTCACCACTGTGACTAGGGTTCGATTCCGGACAAGTGCAGTAATCTGATTAAAAGTTGCCTCGGTCACATGTGAGAAGAGTGTTGCCCAGTTTGACTCTACCAAGCATCGCAGGTTTTCTCCGGGTCCTCCGGTTTCCTCCTGTCGTAACACTGGACCCATGAGGGTAGGCCCTTACTGGACCTCTAGGGAGACCACCTCAGATAGCTGATAGGGTTATCCAGCATAACTAAAGCACTTTACTCTCCAGATATTTCCAATTGTGATAGGTCTTATTTATCAAAATGGGTTGGACACAAGAGCAAAATGTAGCTGAATGGTTTCTCTTTTTCAATCACTTTGTGAAGCAATGTGAAAGTTTTTGCCAAATCCATTAGGGCCTGCTATCGGTGTTGTTGATGGGTCCATGTTTTACCTAATACTGGATGCTCTGTACATCATTGTTAATAAAGTTGATCATTCTGTCAGACACAACAAAACAGTAAATCATGTCGTTTTTTCATGGTAGTGGCACTTCTTGTCAGTTCTGACTGAATGTTTAGAATCCTTTTACTGCTTCCATGTACTGTTAAGTTGTCTTCGTGTGCTGTTAGATCGATGCAAACACAGAATATGTCCTCATGGGCGTCTGTAGGATTCTTTCTAGAAGGGGCAGGTGGGGTAGCCTTGGTATACAGTGAGCCTATGACTGTGTGATGTGACTCTGGAATAAATGTAACTTCATTTCAGAAGAGAATTTTCTTGTGGTTCCAGAAAGGGCCAAGTTGAAACAATTTATAAAGCAGTACCCACATGCTGAAGTGACAAAAAACCTGATTTTCTTCAGGGACACAATGAACAGTAAACATTTATTCCAATGTGATCTTGTCACAAGTATCATGGCTCAGCAGATAGCTTTTAATAAAATCATGATGGAAACAATATAAAATAACAAACTTTATTGCTGAAGTTTCATTACTAAACAAGTAATATCTTCAGAGAGAAATGAATAACTTTAGTTGGATCAGGCTTAAGTAGCTGTTACAAAACTAGGTGTTGGTGATGGCATGCAAAAGGAATGTTAATGAGTATGGTGGAGAGAAATGGAAGAGACAGAGCAATTAGAGGTAATGAAATGGACCAGAATATAATAATTAACAGAGTGTCAAAGTAAAAGATCTGATGTTAGCATTATGAGAGGGGTTTAGTTTAGAAATTAATAATTAATAATATTAATACTAAATTAATAATATTAGAAATTAATAAGCTTTCTCATAGGAGAACATCTAACCAAGACAAAGCGGAAGATAAAATTGAAAAATCATGACTGGTTTGTTTATGATGTGCTAAGACACTTGAGAGTGTTGTGTGTGAGAGCTTTTCCCATGAGCGCCAAAATAGGCATATGTTTGGAGATTCAGATGTGTAATAAAAGCCAAGTTTTGCCTACGTACGATGCTTGGCAGCATTGATACAAATATTGATATACCACAAACGATCTCAGTCTAAAGGGTAATCAGTCCTTAAAATGAAAAAAGTTAGAAATGCGGCAAGTGAGTTGGAAGACAATGTGAAGAGGAATATAGCGAAAGGCTGATGAGAATAATTTTAGTCACTTGTTGTCGAATTTGAAAATGAATACCAGTATAGGGTAACACTAAGGAAAGAGACAATTTAGGTGCTATTAGAGTTTTAACTGGAGGATGAAAAATTTTATTTAAGAAGGTCTTAAAACGATGATCCAAAAATCGGTCCGGAAATCCAGCAGTTTTTGAAGCTAAATGGCTTGGCAAGAGCTGTTGTAGACAGAGAACCCTGAAACAGGTGTCACAAAAAGCAATAGGGCAAGTGCACTAGAGTGTTCAGAGAGGTCATAGAAGGCTCTGTGATTAACTATGTTTCAAACTGGATAAATAACATGAATTCAGCAGTATCAAGCACTAATGTTCTTAATTTGGCCATTAGTCAACCATCGTGGTTGATCCCATGAAATATGATTATTTTAAAAAGTTCAATAGAAGGCAATAACAACAGGCTAAAAACAGCTTTGGTGTCAATGCTAACTTGAACTACAAGAAGCCCAAAGAACAGCCCAAAAAAGTGCATCAGGGCACAACTGCTCGGCATTTACAAACAGCAAAAGAACCAACACCAAAGCCATCACTTTAAAGTAACAAAAGCAAATTAGCTGTTCTTTTTGGCATGACAACAATCGGTGGCTATCTGGTCAGCAAATATGTGTTGTAATACAATGAGCCTGTTTTATGGATATCAAGAGAGTTCCGATGTGAATGACAACTATGCAACTAAGATGTATGTTGACAATAACACTGTTTCTAGCAATGAGGATGAGATGTCTCGAACACTGAACATGAACAATGGCATCACGAATCTCAAAATACCAACAAATAATGCCAATGGAGCTACTAAAAAGTATGTTGATGATTCAATATGAGTGGATATCAAGTTGTCAGCCTTGTACATGGCCAGAAATTCAGGAAAGTCAGCAGACGACATCAATGGCGCATTTGTATGGCTAGCACTTGCATAATCTTCAAGGAAAAATGGTGGCTTGAAGAGTTAGAAGTGGAACCTCAGTAGGTTTCTACAAGGATTTAAATAATGTAAGCACCTCTTATTATCCTGAGAGAAAGCAGAAAAAAAGCAGGTCAAAAGGGAAACTGTATGAGGTGGACAGGATAGTATCGTCCAGGAAAACTCAAAAGAAGGTATGTTTTTACGTCGAATAGTAAATTGTCTTGTTGTGTAGCCAATGATTGACCTTTCGATAAACCTCTCTCACAAATGCTTACCTGAGAACGATGTTTA
This sequence comes from Heliopora coerulea, assembly GCA_030142905.1. Classification (NCBI taxonomy): domain Eukaryota; kingdom Metazoa; phylum Cnidaria; class Anthozoa; order Scleralcyonacea; family Helioporidae; genus Heliopora; species Heliopora coerulea. The sequence goes on along the minus strand of JASJOG010000153.1, from coordinate 56,160 downwards.
ATGAAAGTGTATGGGTTTATAATTGTCCACACTTGTTGGTAAAGTAGTATCATGTAGTTTTATTTCCTATCTGAGGATATTCTTTCATACTAACTAAATCTCATTTACACTACAGCAAGGCACAAAATAGATTTTTTCAAATGTTTAGCACTTTTAATAAAATGTGTAGCAAGCTAGATTTCATGAAAACAAACAAAAACAGCAGTTGTACACAAAAAGGTTTAATTTACATGTATAAATTAAATGAACATCACATGGCTAAACTTAAAACATGTTATATTACTCCAACTTGTAATATCTATTTTTATAAAATAATTTATTATACTGGATGAGAATCGTTGATTATTATGGTACAACTGAACAAAAACCCAACCCAACTAAAGTAAACAATAATATCACAGTCTGAGTATTAAAAAGCAACAATAATTTTGTATAGACTCAGGTTATCTGAAATCCGAATCACAAACTTACAAAATAAAAGGTTTCTTATGCTAACAATTATTTTGTCAGTCTGAGTCAACTCTGCCTCGTAGTTTCTGAAGTAGGATTATCATTGTTTACAAACCTTGTAGCAGAGAAGAAGATATCAAGAGCTCTCTCATAGTTGAATTCAGACAGTGATGATCCTTCCTTTTTTATCCTTACCAAGGCCTCAAGGGAACCCTCACTGAGGCTGCATCTCCAGTCTGTCTTGGTCTTAGCCATGGCTGAGAAGTCTAGTTCTACAATAGCATTTGACATCGGTACTACTCTCAGTATTTTCATCAGATGGTTTAATTTTGGAAAGCTATTGCTGTACATTACATGTAACCAGAACCATACTTGCACAGGATTCAAAGCAATTTCGCTAATGTCATTCTTCACCAGGAATTTGAGTTGTCGCCATTCATTGAGCATACTGGAAACCAAGTCTTTGGGAGTGTCTCCTCAGGTCGCCTGGTTATCTTCAACCAAATCTAAGACATCACTGTTGTCAACCTCAACTATTTTGAGAGTACCACTGACTAAAAACCAAAGGTTTTAAAGTCAAGAGCTAAATATAATTAACGTAATGAAATAACTAAGTTATAACTGTTTGACTTACAGTAAGCATCACCTTCTTGCAAGCTAAGACCATCCATTATCACTCCTTTGAAATGATTGGTAGCCAAGATAATGTG